>QODF01000165.1:2651215-2675650 GCA_024372805.1 Oostethus manadensis
CTGGTTCGATGGGCAGACGTTGCGGGGCAAATGTTGCTGCCCCGCAGATGGAAGAAGTCAAAAACCCACGAGAGGTTCATTCGTGCCAAAGCGTGCCAAGTGGCAGGAAGTCAGTTGAAATTTCTCCTGCTAATGTGATCCATAGTAGCCAGCCTAGTGCTGAAATATAATGCAGCGCTAATTTCTAACTGACGCCGCAGGTAGGCGTGCGTGTTGCAGCTATCACTGCCAGTAAAACATACGCCTCACAACGCAATATCAGTTATCATTGTTGCATGTCACTTTGCACACATGCATTCATGGCTGTGCTTCTTTGTACCTGTAGCCTATCCTGCTGTCCATTTGCAAGTTTTAGTAAGTAAATACATTGTTGTTGTTTTTTACTAGATCTATTCTACGAAGAAAAACACTACGGGGTTAATTCCGTGGCTAGTCAATCTTTTCATTTTGAAAAAAAACCCATACTTTACCATTACATATGTACCATTTTTTGTGTGAGTCATATCATAGTTATCATAACTAGGGCTGTCAATTGATTAGAAATTGGAATCACGATTAATTGCATTTTTCCTATAGTTAATGCATAATTAATTGCACCTAATTGCAGATATAAATCGATTTTTATCTATATTACGTGTGAAATATTTTCAAATCTAATGTAAAGGATACCAATTTTGGAAATACGGGCCATTATTTTCTTTCAAAAATACAATATATCTAGAAATCCCCCTGTTTTTGCATGTTCATTATGAACAGCATCTTGTCCCACTTTGTATACTGTAGTTGAACGCACCTTGTACACCCTGTACAGACTACCATACTGTATTTTTACACTTTTTCTTTCACTTCGTATTTGGTGCCGAGTGCTGGGGCTATGTGGGAATGCATAAAGGTGAGATTTGATGACCTCATTGAGTGCTAATGTGCATATTTATTCAGTACACAAACGTACAGGTGGATGCTGGTTCCGTCTTCATTTGGTGCTTTTAATGTGATGTTGTTCCTGTCTCCGTTTTACACAATACATAATAAATAAGATCAATTAGATTGCTACTTGGATCTAAAAGGCTTCTTCAGGTCTAAACCGTTTCACTCGAGGACACATCAAACAGGACACATCGGTGTTTTGGACTGCAAAGTGTGGGCAAGAGTAAGCGAAGGTCAACAGGAAACCGCCTCACATAAACCAGTACCTGCTTTTTGACTCCCTCACCCACTAGAACGCAAGCTGGGTGTTATCCGAACCCTCCAGGACAGAGCAGAGAAGATCCCCACCGCCGACAACAGAAGACCGAGAGAACAGACACACATCAGGAAGGCTGTTTGTAACTGTGGGTATCCTATGTACGATCCGCCAGAAGGGCCATTACTCCTGAGCCTGAGGATGGAAAGAAGAGGCGGAATGTGGTGGTCCCTTACATGAAATAAATACCCGGGTGGTGGAGCCTATCCCAGCAGACTTTGGGCGAGAGGCGGGTACACCCTGGACTGGTCGCCAGTCAATTGCAGGGCGCATATAGAAAAACAAACATCCTCACTCACATTCACACTCTAATTTAGAGCGGCCAATGAAGCTAACATGCATGTTTTTGGAATGTGGGAGGAAAGCGGAGTACCCGGAGAAAACCCACACACGCACGGGGAGAACGTGCAAACTCCACACAGAGATGCCCAGCGGAGATTCGAACCCTGAACCTCCTGACTGTGTGGCCAATGTGCTAACCACTCATCCACCGTGCAGCCAACCAGGAAGCAAACAACAACTAAGGGCAAATGCATTCACTTTTTATGTGAATAAAAGTGCAACCAACACTTCAGGTTGAATTAACAAATTAATTAACAGGTTGAATTAAATCAAGTCGGTGATTAACTCTATCCGATAAAACATGGCTGACCTTAATTTGGCACCCGATTCGATTCTCAAACCAAAGTATTAAAGGAGTTAGAGCAAATTTCATAGCGGGAAATTGACCCCCGGACCTTGGCAAGTACAATCGTACTACAAAATATTTAACAAAAGGAGTATCCATTTCCATTTTCTTGATTATCAAAAAGTCTTTAGGACAAATTACACTAACACAGTCATTCTGGGCCGAAATTAACATATTTCACAACACCAGATTTGAATGAAATTTCAGCTGTACATAAATATTAAAGTGAATTAAAAATTGCACAGACGTTTTTATCGCACGAAATAATGGCTACTGTCGGCCGTAACCATGCCACACACGCCGGCACGGCAACAGTGACTCCCTCAACTGGCACCTAAACAACGATGTCCGCATACCCGTTGTTCACGGCAACCTGGAACCGACAGACAACCAGCAAAGCCAACACAAAACCAGCACATCACAATAACTCGCTACGATACCTTTTATCTTGTCCTGAAGCTCCCATCCATGTGTTTGAAAGTCTTAGCGTTGGACTTCACTTTTGATATGGTCCAACACTTGGTATAAATCCTATACCAAATTGAAGAGGAAGATGTAATCTACCGAACAAACATGTATACCGATGAAGATACACCCCATATGCTATGAAAACATTTGTAAGGACGTCCACGCAAATCTACCAGAGTGTGCACGCGCAGCTTTACGCGCTTTACATCTGTGCACGCCAATCAATAGGCATGACTAATTACGCCAAATCAAAGCCTTACACCAATAACGACTTTATCATTAAAAGTGCCGAAGAACACACAAGCAGGTAAAGCCTGCTGCGCTTAAATCCAATGCTTTATTTCCCAGTATCATTTCAATCAACTGATTACCTTATAAACAATTAGATTGATTTATGTGGTCTGGAAGGGCAACTCGGCGAACACAGATTGATGTAGTTGTATCATAGGAATATAAATTGATACATCAAAGTAGTGGATGGATCGTTACACCCCTGCTATCTATGCGTTTCATTCCCACCAACGCCTTCCAACAAAAGCTGCTTCACTCAAAGGACAAACGCAAGCTCAGCAATGTTGTTGATGCAGCACAATATAGCAAAGAGTGCAATGACCTCTACTTTGGAGAGACCAAGCAACCTTTACACAAACCAAATAGTCAGCAGGGCATTTGCGGCCACTAATGTCCAAATTCTGGATATGGAAGACCGCTGGTTTGAAAGAGGTGTGAAAGACGCCATTATGTCAAATTACAATAGCCCCCTCTAAACATCTAAACAGAGGCGGTCTGCGCCATCGCCTAACATAAATAGACAGACTCCAAAATTATGGAACTGGAGATGCCTTCTGGGTTAAGGTGAAAGGTCTTCAACTAACAAGAAGAATCCAGTTGCCTCAATTCAGCCTTTGCGGGTTAAACAAATACAGCAAATTATTGACTAAAAGAAGTTACTTGCATCTTTTTTGTTGACAGTGTACTTTAGTTGTTGCCACTAATTCCATCCCACCTACACACAAACCAGAACGCAGTTTATCAATTCCGAACCATACCTTGGTTGGTTCCTAAAACATATAACATCACATCCTGTGTATTGTGAAGAAATCATTTTTAAAACATGACTTAGGTTATGCTGTGACCTACAAATCAGTGCAATTGTCCTCAATTCAGCATTTCTACTTCCATTACTACTTCCATACAAGAGAACAGCATTTATATTCTTTGGAGGAGTTGTGACTGAGTGACTGTACGGGGAAAAAAAAAAAAGTGAACCTTACTACTCCTCCCTTTCCAGCCCATTCTAGCCAACCTTGAGAGGTCAGATGGGTTGAGAAGAAGAATCCTGCCATGTAATCTCACATCCATCGTTCCCAAATTTAAACTGCACAGAACCAGTCAGTCCTTTAAAAAGATAAGGGTGACAGTAAGGATTAATTTTAATGCGCCAAAACCAAAACGGATTGCTTGTAAACAACTGTAGCCGTGGCAGCAATTGCATCGAAATTTCATTTCCTCGTGAGAAATAGTGGCAAGGAGCGAACTGAAGGATGTTTTTTCAGGAGAAATAAATTTAAAAAGTATGGAGAACAACTTTCAATCGGAGCTGCAAAAACGACAATCATGCAAGTATTTTTGACCTAAACTGTATTTTACATATTTTACCCAGCATACATTTGCCTTCTCAATCCCACTGACATACCTTCCGTAGAGGAAGCAGAGTCTGAGGATACGTACGTGGACAGTTCTATCACCGCGGCAGAGGTGATTGGGGTAGTTAAATCACTCCCCAGTGGCAAGGCTCGGGGGGTAGACGAGTTCCGCTCTGAATTCCTCAAGGCTCTGGATGTTGGAGGACTGTGTTGGTTGACACGACTCTACAACATTGCATGGAAGTCAGGAACAGTACCTCTGGGTGGTCCCCATTTTTAAAAAGGGTGACCGGAGGGTGTGTTCCAACTATAGGGGGATCACACTCCTCAGCCTTCCTGGGAAAGTTTACTCCAGGGTGTTGGAGAGAACTGCACGACGGTTAGTCGAACCTCGGTTACTGGAGCTGCAATGTGGTTTTCGTCCCGGTCCTCGGGAGGGTACTCGAGGGTATGTGGCTGTTTGCCCAACCGGTCTACATGTGCTTTGTAGACCTAGAAAAGGCATTCGACCAAGTCCCTAGTGGGGTCCTGTGGGGGGTGCGCTAGGAGTACGGGATTGGTGGCCCGCTACAACGTGCCGTTCGTCCTTGTACATTCGAAGCAGGAGCCTGGTTGGCATTGCCAGCAGTAAGTCAAGCTTGTTTCCATAACGTTGGCCTCCGCCAAGGCTGCCTTTTGTCACCGATTCTGTTCATAATCTTCATGAACAGAATTTCTAGGCGCAGTCAAGGCGTTGAGGGAGTCCAGCTTGGTGACCTTAGGATCTCATCTCTGCTATTTGCGGACGTTGTGGTCTTTATGGCCTCATCAGGCTGTGACCTTCACCGTTTACTGGAGCGGTTTGCAGCTGAGTGTGAAGCTTCTGGGATTAGACTCAGCACCTCCAAATCCGAGGCCATGGTTCTCAGTCGGAAACGGGTGGACTGTACCCTGCAGGTTGGGAGTGAGGTCTTGCCTCAGGTAGAGGAGTTCAAGTATCTCGGGTTCTTGTTCACGAGTGAGGGAAGCTTGGAGCGTGAGATCGACAGACGGAATTGTCAGCATCTGCAGTAATGCAGTCACTGTACCGGACCGTCGTGGTAAAGAGAGAGCTGAGCCCGAAGGCAAAGCTTCCCACCCTCACCTATGGTCTTGAGTTATGGGTCATGACCGAAAAAAGGTTGGAGCGTGAGATCAACAGACGGAATTGTCAGCATCTGCAGTAATGCGGTCACTGTACCGGACCGTCGTGGTAAAGAGAGAGCTGAGCCGGAAGGCAAAGCTTCCCACCCTCACCTATGGTCTTGAGTTATGGGTCATGACCGAAAAAAGGTTGGAGCGTGAGATCAACAGACGGAATTGTCAGCATCTGCAGTAATGCGGTCACTGTACCGGACCGTCGTGGTAAAGAGAGAGCTGAGCCGGAAGGCAAAGCTTCCCACCCTCACCTATGGTCTTGAGTTATGGGTCATGACCGAAAAAACGAGATCGCGAATACAAGCTGCGGAAATGAGTTTCCTTTTTAGGGTGGCTGGACTCACCCTAAGAGATAGGGTGACGAGCTCGGCCATCCGGGAGGAGCTCAGAGTAGAGCCGCTGCTCCTTCACATCGAGAGGAGCCAGTTGAGGTGGCTCGGGCATCTAGTCCGGATGCCTCCCGGGCGCCTCCCTGGTGAGGTGTTTCGGGCATGCCCAGTCGGAAGAAGGCCCCCGGGAAGACCTAGGACACGCTGGAGGGACTATGTCTCACAGCTGGCCTGGGAACGCCTTGGTGTTCTCCCGATGGAGCTGGAAGAGGTCGCTGGGGACCGGGAAGTCTGAACTTACCTACTGAGGCTGCTGAGGCTGCTGCCCCCGCTCCCCGGACCCGGATAAGTGGAGGAAAATGGATGGGTGGGTGGACATTTGCTTTAAACAATTTGAGTTTTGGAGAGATTTCGGTTGCATTAGGGTCTACTGCAGTGCCAAATGTTTACGGAAGTAACAACAATTTCTGGTCTCTGTTCTGACATAATTGTGACAAAGGTTTTTGTGCAACCAAAGTCTACATTTTCTTCAAATAGTTTTGCATAAAAGATATCCACTTTGAAACATTTTCAGGGCAAAACGGAAAAGTATTTAATTGCTATAGCCTTTTAACCACACAGGAACGGTGTTGTGGGCAACCTGAAACAATATTTTTTTGGAGTATTTCCATTGTCGTTGCCATCTAGACAGACAACGAGAGAACGATGACGTCACTGACCCACCGCCGCCTCGTCACCGTCACGTGACCAAAAATGTGCTTTGACAAGCCAACATAATATTTCGACGGATGACTCTCCTCAGTTGACATTCTCCTAATATTTTGTTATTGTTATTCTCCATAATGACTCGCAAAATAATTCCACTTCTCTTTAGAGAAGAATATCACGGACTTATCCGCCTTCTTTCTTCTGGTATGGTTTGGTTTTCCCGTCTGTAAGATTGATAGGTTTTCAAGTAATTGTTCAGAAGAACAGCGTACTTTGATTAAAAAGTTGATTGGAGAGCGAAAAACTTATGAAGAGATGCAAAACATGTTTGGCTGTTTAGCTAAAATGACCTCCAAAGCCTTAAAATGGAGCGCAAAACCAGACGTGTCAGAAAAAGGAAGAAAACTTTCAAGATGGATCGAAGAATAAGCAGAATGGCAAAGGCTCAGCCAACGATGACCTCCGGGATGATAAAAAACAGTCTGGAGTTACCTCTAAGTACTGTGAGAGTTAGAAGTTGCCTGTGTGAAGCTAATCTATTTACAATAATCCCCTGCAAAGTCTTTCTGTTAAAAAAAAAGGCATGTGCAGAAGCTCCTCCCTGAGTCACCCCCTTATCGTGGTGGAGGAGTTTGCGTGTCCCAATGATCTTAGGAGCTAAGTTCTCGGGGGCTGTCATGCCCCTGGTAGGGTCACCCATGACAAACAGGTCCTAGGGGAGGGACCAAACAAAGAGTGGCACAAAAGACCCTAATGATGAATGATACAATTGGACTTCGTTTTCCCTCGCCCGGACGTGGGTCACCGGGGCCCCCCGCTGGAGCCAGGCGGGGCCCGATGGCGGGCGTCTGGTGGCCAGGCCTGCACCCATGGGGCCGTGTCGGGCACAGCCCAAAAAGGTAACGTGGGTTCCCCTCCCATGAGCTCACCACTCGTGGGAGGGGCCAAAGAGGTCCGGTGCAAAGAGAGCTGGGTGGCGGCCGGAGGCAGAGGCCTTGGCGGTCCGATCCTCGGCTACAGAAGCTAGTTGTCGGTACATGGAATGTCACCTCTCTGGCGGGGAAGGAGCCTGAGCTGGCTAGATATAGTCGGACTCACCTCAATACACGGCAAGGGCTCTGGAACCAGTCCTCTGGAGAGGGGCTGGACTTCATTCCACTGTGGTGTTGCCAGCAATGAGAGGCGACAAGTAGGGGTGGCATTTCTTGTTGCCCCCCGGCTCCAAGCCTGCACGTTGGAGTTTTACCCAGTAAACGAGATGGTAGTTTCCCTACGCCTTCGGGTGGGGGGGACGGGTCCTGACTGTTGTTTGCGCTTATGCACCAAACGGCAGTTCAGAATACCCGCCCTTTTTGGAGTCCATAGAGGAAGTACTAGAAAGTGCTCCCTCGGGGGATTCCCTTGTTCTGCTGGGTGACTTCAACACTCATGTTGGCAACGACAGTGAGACCTGGAGAGGTGTGATTGGGAGGAACGGCCCCCCCGATCTTAACCCGAGCGGTGTCTCGTTATTGGACTTCTGTGCTTGTCACGGATTGTCTATAACGAACACCATGTTCAAGCATAAGGGTGTCCAAATGTGCACTTGGCACCAGGACACCCTGGGCCGCAGTTCAATGATTGACTTTGTGGTTGTGTCGTCGGACTTGCGACCACACGTTTTGGACACTCGAGTGAGGAGAGGGGCGGAGCTGTCAACTGATCACGACCTGGTGGTGAGTTGGTTCCGATGGTGGGGGAGGATGCCGGTCAGACGTGGCAGACCCAAACGCATTGTGAGGGTCTGTTGTGAACGCCTGGCAGAGTCCCCTGTCAGAAGGAGTTTCAACTCCCACCTGCGGGAGAGCTTCGACCATGTTCCGAGGGAGGCAGCGGACATAGAGTCCGAGTGGGCGATGTTTCGTGCCTCCATTGTCGATGCGGCCAATCGGAGCTGAGGCCATAAGGTGGTCGGTGCCTGTCGTGGCGGTAATCCCAGAACCCGTTGGTGGACATCAGTGGTGAGGGATGCCGTCAAAATGAAGAAAGAGTCCTATCAGGTTGTCTTGGCCCATGGGATTCTGGAGGCAGCTGACAGGTACCGGAAGGCCAAGCGGTCTGCAGCTCTGGCGGTCGCTGAGGCAAAAACCCGTTCGGAGAGGCCATGGAAAACGACTTCCGAATGGCTTCAAAGAGATTCTGGACCACTATCCGCCGTCTCCGGCGGGGGAAGCAGTGCACAGTCAACATCGTGTATGGTAGGGACGGTGTGATGCTGAACTCGACTCGAGATGTTGTGGACTGGTGGAGGGAATACTTTGAAGACCTCTTCAATCCCACCGACACGCCTTCCAACATGGAAGCAGTGCCTGGGGACTCTGAGTCGGGTTCGCCTATCTCTGGGGCTGAGGTCACCGAGGTGGTCAAAAAGCTCCTTGGTGGCAAGGCCCCGGGGATGGATGAGATCCGCCCAGAGTTCCTTAAGGCCCTGGATGCTGTGGGCGTGTCTTGGTTGACACGACTCTGCAGCATTGCGTGGACGTCGGGGTCGGTACCCCTGGACTGGCAGACCGGGGTGGTGGTCCCGCTTTTCAAGAAGGGGGACCGGAGGGAGTGTTCTAACTACCGTGTGATCACACTCATCAGCCTTCCTGGTACGCCGAAAAGTCGAATCTCGGATTCAGGAGGAGCAGTGTAGTTTTCGTCCTGGTCGTGGAACTGTGGACCAACTCTATATTCTCGGCAGGGTCCTTGAGGGTGCATGGGAGTTTGCCCAACCAGTCTACATTAGTTCTGTGGACTTGGAGAAGGCATTTGACCGTGTTCTTAAGGGAATACTGTGGGGAGTGCTCCGGGAATATGGGGTATCGGACCACCTAATCCAGGCGGTTCGTTCCCTGTATGAGCGGTGTCAGAGTTTGGTTCGCATTGCCGGCAATAAGTCGGACTCGTTTCCAGTAAGGGTTGGTCTCCGCCAGGGCTGCTCTTTTTCACCGATTCTGTTTACTACTTTCATGGACAGAATTTCTAGCCGCAGCCAGGGCGTTTAGGGGTTTCAGTTCTGTGGCCGCAGGATTCTATCTCTGCTTTATGCAGATGATGTGGTCCTGTTGGCTTCATCGAGCAGTGGCCTTCAACTCTCACTGAAGCGGTTTGCAGCTGAGTGTGAAGAGGCTGGAATCAGCACCTCCAAGTCTCAGTCCACGGGTCTCGCCCGGGAAAGGGTGGAGTGCCATCTCCGGGTAGGGGATGAGGTCCAGCCTCAAGGGGAGGAGTTTAAGTACCTCGGGGTCTTGTTCACGACTGATGGAAGGATGGAACGCGAGATGGACAGGCGGATTGGTGCGGCGTCTGCAGTGATGCGGACTCTGCACCGATCTGTCGTGGTGAAAAGAGACCTGAGCCAAAAGGCAAAGCTCTCGATTTACCGGTCGATCTACGTCCCTACCCTCACCTATGGTCATGAGCTTTGGGCAGTGACCGAAATGACAAGATTGCGGGTACAAGCGCCCGAATGAGTTTTCTCCGCAAGGGGGCTGGGCTCTCCCTCAGAGAAGCACTGTCATCCGGGAGAGACTCGGAGTCGAACCGCTGCTCCTCCGCATTGAGAGGAGTCAGATGAGATGGCTCGGGGATCTGGTTAGGATGCCTCCCTTACGCCTTCCTTGGGAGGTGTTCAGGGCACGTCCAATCGGTAGGAGGCTTCAGGGAAGACCCAGGACACGTTGGAGAGACTATGTCTCTCAGCTAGCCTGGGAACGCCTCGGCATCCGCTGGGAAAAGCTAGATAAAGGGGCCGGGGAGAGGGACCTCTGGGCTTCCCTGCTTAGTTTGCTGCCCTTGCGACCCGACCTTGGATAAGCGGAAGAAAATGGATAGATGGCATGTGCAGAAGAGGTTACAATTTGCCAAAGAACACATCAACTGACCTAAAGAGAAATGGAGGAATATTTTTGTGGACCGATGAGAGTAATTGTTCTTTTTGGATCCAATGGCTGCAGGCAGTTTGTAAGACGACCCCCAAACTCTAAATTCAAGCCACAGTACACATTGAAGACAGTGAAGAATCATGAAGAATCAGTGAAGAATCCATTACCTCCCCCCTCCTGGACCCTCTGCAGTTCGCCTACAGAGCCAACCGGTCTGTAGATGACGCCATCAACCTGGCGCTCCACTACATCCTGCAGCATCTGGACTCCCCAGGAACCTACGCCAGGATCCTGTTTGTGGACTTCAGCTCTGCATTCAACACCATCCTCCCTGCTCTGCTCCAGGACAAGCTCGCCCAGCTCAACGTGCCTGACTCCACCTGCAGGTGGATCACTGAATTCCTGACGGACTGGAGGCAGCGCGCGCGGCTGGGGAAGAATGTCTCGGACACTCGGACTATCAGCACAGGATCCCCACAGGGCTGTGTACTTCCCTCCCTACTCTTCTCCCTGTAGACCAACAGCTGCACCTCCAGCCACGATTCGGTGAAACTAATTAATTTTTGCGGATGACACCACCCTCATTTCACGGTGATGAGTCTGCTTACAGGAAGGAGGTGGACCGGCTGGTGTCCTGGTGCAGCTGCAACAACCTGGAGCTCAATGCTCAGAAGACAGTGGAGATGATCGTGGACTTCAGGAAAGTCAAAGCCTCCCTTCCCCCCCTCGTCTTGACAGACTCTCACATCACAACTGTGGACTCCTTCCGTTTCCTGAGCACTAACATCACCCACGACCTCAAGTGGGAGCAGACCATCAGCTCCCTCATCAAGAAGGCTCAGCAGAGGATGTACTTCCTGAGGCAGCTGAGGAAAGCCAAGCTGCCTGTCCAGACGATGGTGCAATTCTACACGGCCATTATCGAGTCCATCCTCACCACCTCCATCACAGTGTGGTTCGCCGGGGCCACTGCCAGGGACAAACACAGACTGCAGCGCATCGTGCGCTCCGCCGAGAAAGTGATCGGCTGCAGCCTTCCATCTCCCCAGGACCTGTACGTCTCCAGAACTCGGGGGCGAGCAGGCCGGATACTTGCTCTTCCCACCCTGGACATGGACTATTTGAGCCACTCCCCTCCGGCAGAAGGTTACGGTCCATCCGGACCAGAACCTCTTGCCTTAAGAACAGTTTCTTTCCTGCTGCTGTTGAACTCATGAACACTTTATAACATTTGCACTATGCTCACTTTATAACCAGTACTTTTGGCACCTTATAATACCTGCACTAAAAACACCCTCATGCTTTTACTTATCCGTGATTTCAACTTTTTACTCAGGGTTCTATGTTTAGTTAGTTCTATGTTTATTTCATGCTCTATGTTTACTTAAAATTCTACGTTGCACTGAGTCACCAAAGAAAGTTCCTACTTTATGAATTGTTCACTTACAATGGCAATAAGGTTTTTCTGATTCTGATTCTGATGATATGAGCATGTTTCTCCTACTATTTATCCCATAGCAGGGATCGTGGATCAGTTTGCATATGTCACAATACTTGAAGAAGTCATGTTGCCTTATGCTGAAGAGGATATGCCCTTGAAATGGATGTTTCAACAAGACAATCACCCAAAAGACACTAGTAAACCAGCAACATCTTGTTCCAAACCAACAAAATTAATGTTACAAAGTGGCCAGCACAATCCCCGGACCTTAATCCAATGGAGAGCTTGTGGGGGGGACATCAAAAATGCGGTTTCTGTAGCAAAACCAAGAA
This sequence comes from Oostethus manadensis, assembly GCA_024372805.1. Lineage (NCBI taxonomy): Eukaryota > Metazoa > Chordata > Actinopteri > Syngnathiformes > Syngnathidae > Oostethus > Oostethus manadensis. Next base: position 2,663,155 of record QODF01000165.1, read on the forward strand.
ACGGTCATGAAATGTGGAATGTTGTTAAAAAATGTAGGAGGGGAATAACAGCTGAAGGGTGCCACAAGTTGGTTGAGTCCATGCCACACGGATGTGAAGCACTTATAATAACTAAATATTAGTTTACCGATTCACAGGATTGCCAAATCCTAGAAACAAAAAAATTTGTACAAAATAGTTTTGACTTTGTAAAGTCAACAACAGACACTGCTATTTTTTTTAACCCACCCCTTTCAACTAATTGCCCAATTGCACAGCCTTAAGATCGTGCACATCATGAATGCTGGCTCTTGTTTGTTTTCTGAGAATCTACTGCACCTACTGGTAACTTGTTTGCCATGTAGCAACAAAAATTTACTAAAAACAGGGATTCACCTGGTTAGTCACATTGCACTGCTATTATTTTGAACACTACTCTATGTTACTTTTCTGAACTTTATTAGTCACAATTTCCAACTGACCTTCTTCAGACCGGAATAGATTATTGTAGGTTTGACGTGTTTGACATCACTATGCGGTGGTGATGTGCACAATCTAGCTAACATGCCCAGGAGCCATGTTCCCTAGTGTTGTGGTCAGTGTAGTGACAGAAGTGGTCAAGACCTGCCGCCTAGAAGGACTACCTGGACCCTGTGTGAAATGGGTGCAAGCACTAAGATGATGGAATCAGGCAACATATGGGTAGGCAGTGTGACGGAGTGCTTCATTTTACGTTGAGGTTGCTACTCTGACTTGAAAAGTGGTGTCAGAAGTTGGCTCATAAGCTATGAGGCCACCTCTGGTGTGGAACGATCCCAACTAGAAGACCGCCTCTGTATTGAGGTGACATGGTGCCACAACGGTTGTGAATGGTTTTAAGGTAGAGTTCAATGTTCAGATTGCTAATTACCCGTTGCTTTTAACACTCTTTCAGATACTGACCTCCTAGAGCCGGGTTCCATACAGGGTGCATCTTCTCAAAGCTCTGAGACAAATGTTGTCAGAAGTGGGATGATCATGCCTGAAGCCATCTGTTCCTTCAGATGAAAGGCTCCTGATGTTTGCCAATAGATGAGATCAAAATTCAGATATTTCAGTTATTTTTTTTAAATTAATGATTAATGATAATTACCTGACTTTACCAGAAGTCAAAGGTGAAGCAACATATGGATTTCTATTGGACGTAGAATTTTAAACATTTTCCTCAAACATCCGCAGATGAGTGTCCCTTGACAGGCCAAGAATCCTCTTGCTTTTGAACCGGGTCTAAGGTGCATGCTATGTTTCAAGCTCACGCCCCAGCTGCAATTTTCAGCACATTTTCCTCGCTGCTGGTGATTGCAGCACACACACACACACAGGTCTGCAACAGTTGTTCCTATCTTCTCTTCAGTTTCACCACATAACGTCACAAATGTCTTTTGGTAACCTTGAGCATGACTGTGTGAGCGTGCGGTGCTCCGCCGGAAAAAAATGGAAAAAGATTGTCTGGTAGCGCAAGTTTGATGTGATGTGAATAGAATGTGAAGCGTTAAGAAATGATGCAAGCTGACTGTTGAGCATGTACCTTGGCGTGCATTTGCATAACTCATTTACAGGGCGCATCCTTAACAGCTAGTGACACTAGTTATGTGCTCAAAAATGCAAATGGGGATCCGCATTGTTGAATTTTACCCACCAAAAAAACATGATTCTGAGCCATCCCCTCTGTAGCTACACTGGAGATTTCTCTTAAAAAAAAATCACCGACACACGCATCACATATTTTACCCACATGCGAGGTTTTGACTCCGGATTGAAACGTTTGAGAAATGGCGTTTGGACCCTTGAGGATTTGAATTTGCATGCAAATCCACAGCTGGTCGCTAACAAAAATAATTTATTCTACATGTCTCCTGATAACAAGGCTTATGAGATGCATGAGGCCTCCTTTGTTAGATCCACCGTCGGGCCCGCAGCTTTGCCTGTGGATGTGGCGGAGCGACATGACAAGTGTTCACCTCCGAGAGTGTGCAAGCAATGGCCACCGGTGAGCTGCTCCTGCGGTGTGAAGAAATGCCAACAGTAAGTACATCTTCTTCCAGTATGCAAACCGGTGAACGACTCTTCAAACATGCGGCAAAATTTGACCTTTAAACACATCAGTGTGGACTAGACAAATACGATCAAGCCTCTCAATAGAACTAAAATTCTACATTTTAGTTTTCAAGGTTGTCCAAGGTTGCACAGTTATAATTGAACTAAAAAAAAAAAAAAAAAGTATTTTATTTTACTCGCGCTGGAAACTAAAGCACAAACTAAATTGGTATTTACGTCCATTGCAGTGGGCGAGGAGCTGCAAGCTAACCTGACACACCAGATGGTTTGTTTTACACAAAAAAAGAAAAGAATTTCACAAATCCATCTGGGATACCTCAGAATAGAAACTGTTTGTAAACGGGCGGGTCCTTTTAAAAAAAAATGGACAACATCAAAGATGATTGGACAAACATTCTGTCTGTCACATCCTTTAGGAGCCAATCAGATCAACAAGTAGGTGAGTAAAGTTATAGACGGAGAAAATGATAGGATGGTCCCTTTACCTCAACACACCTCTAAGCGTAACCTAACCTGTAGTGTTGAAAATATTAGCAGTCCAATGGAATTAAGCAGATGAATCACTGCTCTTAGTATATTTTTATTGCTACATGGCAAACAAGTTACCAGTAGGGGCAGTAGATTCTCAGAAAACAAACAAGACCCAGCGTTCATGATGAGCACGCTCTTAAGGCTGTAAAATTGGGCAATTAGTTGAAAGGGGCGTGTTAAAAAATAGCGGTGTCTGTTGTTGGCTTTACAAAGTCAAAACTATTTTGTACAAACTTTTTTGTTTCCAGGATTTGGAAATCCTGTGAATGACTAAACTAACATTTAGTTTTGTAGAAGTGCTTCACATCCGTGTGGGATGGACTCAACCAACTTGTGGCACCTTTCAGCTGTTATTCCCCTCCTACATTCTTTAACAACTTTCCACAATTCATGACCATTTCTTGGTTTTTCTTCACAAACACCATTTTTGATGTCACCCCACAAGTTCTTCATTGGATTAAAGTCCAGGGATTGGGCTGGAGACTCCATAACATGAATTGTGTTGGTTTGGAACCAAAATTTGCTGGTTTACTAGTGTGTTGGGGTCATTGTCTTGTTGAAAGGGGTGTTTTTTAAAAAGTCGCAATGTCTGCCTTTGCCTTTACAAAGACAAAACTATTTTTTATAAACTTTTTTGTTTCTAGGATTTGGCAAGTCTTTGAATGACCACAGTTTTTTAAAAAAATTTCTTTGGCAATTTGTAATTTTTTTTTTAACAGAGGGACTTTGATTCTTGCAAATAGATTAGCTTCACACAGACGTCTTCTAACTGTCACAGTACTTACAGGTAACTCCAGACTCTCTTTGATCATCCTGATTGGCTGAGCCTTTGCCATTCTGGTTATTCTTTGATCCATTTTGATAGTTGTCTTCCATTTTCTGCCACGGGTCTCTGGTTTTGCTCTCCATTTTAAGGAATTGGAGATCATTTTAGCTGAACAGCCAGAAATTGTTTGCGTCTCTTCATAAATTTTCCCCTCTCCTATCAACTGCGCTGTTCTTCTAAACAATCTCTTGAACAACCCATTTTCCTCAGGCTTTCAAAGAGAAATGATGTTCAACAAGTGCTGGTTTCATCCTTAAATAGGGGCCCCCTGGTTCACACCTCTTTTTTCACAAAATTGAGCACTGAATGAAGGCCACACTGCTATTTTTTTAACACACCCCTTTCAACTAATTTCCAAATTGCACAGCCTTAAGAGCGTGCATATCATGAATGCTGGGTCCTGTTTGTTTTCTGAGAATCTACTGCACCTACTGGTAACTTGTTTGCCATGTAGCAATAAAATACACTAATAATGATTGATCTGGTAAGTCACATTGGACTGCTATTATTTTGAACACGACTGTATACCCACAATTTGATTTTTAATGTCAGCTACTTGCTTGTCCTCGGTCGGTCTTCTTCAATATTGAATGGCGTTGGGGTTCCTGTGAGAGTGGGCAACAATGTGGGTTAGTCTCTTTGTCCATCAGTAGAAATCAAGTGCAAACGTCCATTAACTGAAACGTGCGACCTCCACTTACTGCACCTTGTTTAGTTTCTGTTAACAACCTGTTGATGTCGACACGGGCCCGATTGACGCCGTGCAAAATGACAACCAAGAGACGGCAGCTATCAGAGTTTTGTGTCCGATACGTTGCAAATGAGCGCTGTTGTAATAGGAACCAAGCTCGCACAGCAAAACAAAACAAAAAAATCCATACAATTTACCAACAGAGAAGGTTTTATTAACGAATCTGGCGCCTCGGCAGCAAATTAGTCATATAATTGTAAATGGCCTGAGCTGGAAACACAGCATTTCTGCAGGCCTAAGGAAGACTCACCCTCCGAGGGTTTCATTGATTATTCATCTCGGTAATGACCGCGTGTCCCGGCCTGTTAGACTCCAGTGCTCATCAGAACTGTCACCTCGCTCCAACACTACTTCATGCCCTTTTTACAACACATGCCCAGAAATCCGATTGGAATCCCATCCCGATCAGATTTGAATTCTTTTTCTTCCCTTTCCAACAAGGGTTGTCGGTGTGCCGCGCAGGACACGTGCATCAGCTGCATGTGCGAGGGTGGTGCAGTAGTGGCGTGGGGCGTTGATGAGATGGCAGGGACACGAAACAGGAGACAAAAGCAATCACGGCATCGACTTGGAAGTTGTCAAAGTCATTGACCCGGAGTCAGCGGAGTCAGAAAAAAAAAAATGAAGGATGCAATTTACTTGTGAGCAACTCCCTTGGACAAAGTCAAGCTGCACAGAAAGTTTCATACTTCTGCCGCACATTGACAACTGAAAAAACTCCACATCCCCGGGAGAGAAATGGCTGAGAGAATTTTCTTCCTCTGCACTGAGAGGAAAGATGGTTGAACCATCGTGTAGATTTGGAGCAGGAGGGCGACAAGATCTCTTAGCTGTACAGAAAAAGGCTGATGGAACAAATTCTGTGTGTTGGGGTTTTTTTTGTTTTTTTTAGGCTTTGCTGACTGCGTGGGCTGTTCATACATCATGACACCAATAAGTCTGCTCTCGTGAGGCCTTAAACAGGGAAAAGTAGCGTCGAAATTTGTTGAAAATTGAACAGTGCTTGGTGAACCTCCAAGGCAGAAAATGCTCACAGTTTGTGGCCCACAACTCATTTTTTATTGACCTGTGGCATCATTGGGAAAAGAAACAGCCCCCGAAAATGTTGAATATACAAATTCAGACTAATACTGCTCTTATATTGGCCTAAATATAAGTATTTTTCCCTAGAAGGAGTTGACTTGAGATGTCCACAGAAGCCAAACCAGAAGATTGCACCAGACGTCTACTCCCCTGGCGAGTCAGAGCTTTTCTTTCTGTCACTCACACACACAACAATAACCAGGAGAGACGCAGCCGTGCCACAGAGACCCAATAGGAAAAAAAAAAAACATGCGTCAAAGGTTGTTAGAAAGTTAGCCAACATCAGAGGATGAATGTTGATAAGGTAAAGATCAATTAACTAGCCATCAACTATTGGTATCGTTTTTATTGCGTTCAAATTATTCCACTAATATTGACATTATATAAAAAATGTGCTTTGTTTTTCTTAAAAACAAGAGCGTCCTAGATTCAGGGTTGTCTTATATCCGGGTCAGTGTGTCAACCATTTTTTTCTAATGTTTTCCGCCCTTATTGCATTGGGGGAAAAATGGGCACCCCTGCTAAAAACCATGATGTTGTACAATTCAGAAACCTGCCATCATTTTTTATCACTCATCCTACAGAATTTGGAACCGCAGTATACTCACTAGTTAACTTCTCCCCACGCCTGTAACACAGCTAATGTTAAATAGTACTTAAAACATTTCATCACAATTTTATGACAGCAGCAGTTTGACGGTGATCCACCTTAGAGCATTCCGTGTATTTTTTCCATTCCAGAGGTGTCCCAAATGCTGCCCATGGGCCATATGCAGGCGGCGAGGGATTTCTTTAAAATTCACATTATAACCATATAATAAACAAGAAAATTAACAAATAACAACAACAGCAAATACGGAAATCAGCAGCAATTTTACAAGAATACATAAAAGAGAAAACATTGTCCATCCTTATCCGAGGTCGCCGCTCTCTTTGCACCCGACCCCTTTGGCCCCTCCCACGAGTGGTGAGCTCATGGGAGGGGGGACCCAAGTTACCTTTTCGGGTAACCGACCGGGCCCCATGGGTGCAGGCCCGGCCACCAGACGCCTGCCATCGTGCCCCGCCTCCGGGCCTGGCACCAGCGGGGGGCCCCCGTGACCCGCGTCCGGCCGAGGGAAAACAAAGTCCAATTGTATCATTCATCATTAGGTCTGGTCCCTCCCCTAGGACCTGTCATGGGTGACCCTACCAGGGGCATGACAGCCCCTGACAACTTAGCTCCTAGGATCATTGGGACACGCAAACTCCTCCACCACGATAAGGTGGCGACTCAGGGAGGAGAGAAAACATTGTAACAGTAAGAATAACATTGTAATATAACTTGGTAAAATAATGTCCTTTTACTAGCACGGAGTTGAATATTAAAGAAAATACGATTTTTTAATTAGCTATATTATGACAAACAAGCAACAACAAAAAAGTTATATTTTTGCAGAAAATTCGTTTGGGGAAAAGGTTACAATATTATGCAAATAATTAATTAATATTCTATTAAATTAATTTCTAGTTCTACTTCGGTTTTCACCTATCGCGGTGGTGTCTGGAACTTTACGGTATATAACTTTTTATCATATATACACATTTTGGCTCACAAAATATTAGGGCTGTCGAAGTTGAAGTGAAGATACTAAGTTACGCCGCTGTTTTTATTGATGTGCGATTAACGCACGCTTGTCAAGTTTGACCCCACCAGCCACACGGTAGCTTGAGAAAAAGCACCCATTAAAATGGCAGAACGTTTAATAAACAAAAATTAAATAAAGTGAACACATTAGCTGATTGGTGTAATAAAAAAAAATTCTGTAATGGTACATTTATTACAGATAGAAACTAGGGCTGCCAATCGATTCAAATATTTAATCAGGATTTATCACATTCTTTGACCGCAGTTAACTCATAACTAGTTATGAGTTAACTGCGGTAACTCATAATTAATTGCAGTTAATGCAATGCAAATCCCTGTGGTAAACGATTCAGTACTCAACTTCAGCGATAACTACAGATTGTGTAGGTGTGGTGCACCTCCCTACAAGACAAAGTAGTCCTGCAGGCCAAATTTTAGCTCGCAGTTTAAGGCAAAACTCATCAAAAAGACACTCGTTAGTTGGGACCCTCATATGCCAAGCTACCACTGCATATGCCGATAAAACATTACCTGCACTGCTCCAGTCAACGTAATCTGACAGTAGACACAAAAAACTTTGGTCTTGTTGTGAGAGTACTTTATAGTACTAAACTACGGTGTGGCCCGAGGGTCAAACAGCATGTGCTCACGTGAATCGTGATGACCAAAACATTTATTGTAGGTGTGACGTGAAAAAGAAACTTCCGCTAACGCGTTATTAGCCAGTTAACTTTGACAGCTCTAATGAAAACTTTTGTCTATCTTTGCTAAATTGCGATTAATTCTGGGTTAACTATGGACGAAAAAGTGATTAATCACGATTACATATTTGGATTGATTGACAGCCCTACAGAAAGGCCCGTGCGTCCTTTATCAGAATATAGCCCTCGGTGGGAAAAAGCAGCTAAAGGAGTTCACAAAAAAATGCGCATATAAGGTTTCAATTCCTCGCTTTGTTTAGCCGGCGTGATCTGTGCCTCAAAAGACCCATATATCACTGAGATCAATTTATCAATACCACTTGATTTTTTTGGGGGGGGTCTTCTGTCTTGTCCCATATTAGAGTGGAAGAGAGTCACATGACTGACGGGGAAGCAGTAGGTTAGGAGAAGAGAGAGAGAAAAATCCAAACAACAAGAAAAAAGTGCTCCCGGGAGAAATGAATCCAGGCAGCGGAGAGCTGAGAGGCGAGTGGAGTGAATGCAATTTCAGTAGGGGAACTAATGGAGGTCATGTTGTTTGATGCTCCTGCGCCGGCCACCAAAACAACTTGGAATCAATCACGTCCACATCTCTTTCTTTCGGAATATTAATGTGTTTAAGGCCATTTTTAATAACAGTGCTCATATCAAACAGCGCCATCCATCATTCCCGGACGGAATGAAGTGCACCGGACTTATCGGACAGGTGTTATCAGTGATAATATTTGAAATGCATTTCCCCCCCCCCCCTGCTGTTCTTTCCAAGCTGCTCCCCCACAGTGTTTTTTTTGTTGTGACGCAAGGTCAAAACGGAGTTTATCCTTCGATATCACCTGTCAGTCTAGACAAGAAACGCTCACTCAAGGTGACATCACTCCGCCGTCTGCTCTCGGCTCGCCACCACACCTTTCATTTCCTGTGAGCGAGAAATTTACAACTTCATCCTCTGACAGAAGGAGTAAACATTTCTAATGTGACCCCAGCCACCGGGTAAACAAAGCCTCCCTGACACCATGACGACCCCCAAGAAAACAACAAACAAAGCACTTTTTTTTTGCTACCTTTATAGATTTTGGAATAACAGGAGTCAAGGAAAACTGCAAGGGTGTATTTATGCCCGGTAAAAGTTTGATAAGAAAGGGTAGTAAGGCCACACGGGAATTAAAAATAAATACAGAAGTAGGATTACGAGAAAAAAAGTAGAAAGTCGGTTGTAAGAATGTGTTAAATAAAGTCGCATTTTTTGTTTTTAGCAATATTTTAACAAAATAACAAAATGCCAATATTTTATGAATAAATTCATAAAAGTACAGGGTTTTTTATTTATTAAAAAAATCATAATATTGCGAAATAAAGTTGAGTTTCAGTTTGTCGCAATATTGCGAGAAAAAACAATGCAAGAAAATGAAAGTGATAACATTTCAGGGTCATAACACTGCAAGACAGGGCTCACATTGTCGTCGGATATAATACACACCAAAAAACGTATTGCGATGTTACCAGAAAATTTTGGTATTTCTTGCAGGTAAAAAGGGTCAATGCTGTACACAATAAAGTCGTAACATTTACATAAAGAGTTTTTTTTTTGCCCGTACATCCTAAAAAGGTAAGATACTTTTTTCCCATTTACAGACTTTATTTGTGCACATAACTTTAAAATACTGTTGATCTATTTATTGTATCTATTAAAATACTACATTAGGAATAGATACATATTTACATCCATTTATTTACAAATTCATACATGTTGGCACATCAGTATTCATATTGAAAATCGTCCCTCAGGTCCCCCATGACAGTTCACTACCCCCCACCCCCACCCCCCACACCCCCAGGGGGGGGGGCCCCCTCTACTCTTTGAGAAGGACAGGACCGGCCCACGTCACCAGAGAGCCACCGGCCCCGCAGGGGTGGGCAGAACCAACCCAAGACCCAGCCCACAGAGATGATATCATATTATATTGTAACGTATTTTTGCAACTGTACCGTGGAAGGCCCATACTGTTCTGTACAGTGTGCTTAGTTACTAGAAGGTGAGCTAATAAGATGGAAATGGAGATAATGCTTTGGGGAAGCTTATGTTCTTGCCTTATGCTTTCTTATCTCCGCCTGACAAAAAGTGACTTAGTATGCAACGCTTCCATCAGCAGTCTGGAAATTCATTTCAATGAACTTCTTTGGGAGATATTTATCCAGCAAAGTGGCAAACAGAGGAGAGACTATCAGAAAATTAAAGAGGACGTAACATTTTTGGGGGGAGGTGTGAAATTAAAATGGGACAAAACGGAGCGAGGCGTCAAGGCTAGGCAAACACTCCAAGATGTTCCCCGAACAGATTGGTCTTCTTCTTTTTTTTCCGTCTTTGGATGCTTTTCTGCTCATTAATTCAAGGAGGTTGACACGTTTTTCCACAGAGTGGTTTGTCTCTGAGACGTTTGCAATGCTGATTGCAATATGATGCTTGCAACCTAAACATCACCGCCGGTTATGCTGTCTGAGGTGACCCTCCAGGTCATTCCATTTAGAATTTGACCCCTTTTTTTTGGAAAAAAGACATACAAAATGACTAACACGGAAGGCTTCACAAGATCTCAGTTGAGTTCGGTGAGCATTTTGCTTTTTCTTTGAGCTTTTGTGCTGTTGCTGCGGCACTACCCCCTTTCACACTACCCTTGAAAGGTGTCTTTGTCAAAGCTTTCTTGCAACGCGAGGACAAAGAACATCTATGGTACCGGCGTGAAATCATATCATAGTGCCTACAACACACTTCTCCTGCACTCTTGTGTTGCATCTATATTGCAGAATCCCCGCATGAACGACTCTTACGTGTTAATGTGAATTAGTCAACCTTTTTTCCCCCTTGTGTTACTAAAACATTTTTATTTGCTAAAGATCTCATGATGGTAACAGTTACCTACAGTATGTCCATCCTAGTAACCCTGGGAAGGAGTATTCCAGTTTCCTTTATTTCTTTTTATTATTAGATGTTCATATAACAAATTTGAAGTTACAATTAAAAAAAACCCAACGTATATATTTTTATATTATATAGAAGCCAGACAAACCACAGGCCTGGAACATAATAAGTGTAACCTTGGAGGTTCCTTTGTTTGGAGCATGTGTACTAACTTGTGTTTATATTAAATGTTTTATTAATTTGTTTAATTAATTTTAAAGAATAATTATTTAAAATTTTTTATATTAGTATTAGATTTTGGGTTTTTTTCCAAATCTAAACAAACCAAATGCCTGCAACAGAACGAGTTTGACCCAGAGATTCCATTGTACTGGCCATCCAATAAATTAATAAATAATGTGTATAAAATTGTTATTATTAAATGTTTATATTAATTTGTGTAATCCATTTTAAAGAATAATTATTTTACATTTTACATATTTGTATTCGAAATTTTTTTTTTCAAAATCAAACAAACCAAATGCCCGGAACAGAATGGCTTTGACCTTAGAGGTTCCATTGTGCTGAGCAGTCATTAAATTCATAAATAATGTGTATAAAAACTTTTTTATATTAAATATATATATTAATTTTTTTGTATATTTTTTGTTTTTTTTCTTTCTTTAGTATTTTTATTCAAATGTGCTTTTTGAAATCTAAACAAACCAAATTACAGGAACAGAAAGAGTTTGACCTTGGACTTGGCATGTACTAAGCAATCATTCAATTATCAGGCACCCCCACGCTACCTTTGCAATGTTAGATCCTTCCTTGATGAGAACAGGTGGATCGGACGGAGGGGATTTGTTGAACACCCTCCACGTTCCCCAGACCTCACGCCACTGGACTTCCTTTTACGGGCATCCCTGAAAGACAAAGTCTATGCAATGAGACCCGCAGCAGTCACTGAATTTAACGCATGCAAAATACCAAGACAACCGTTTCATGATGTGTTTTCGGCGGCGTCTGGACCAGAACTGACATTAGTTTGAGAACAGGCTGTGTCAAAACAAAATGATGTTTGTACATTCTTTTACTTGTTGTAATAAGTAAAAGAGCTTTAAGTTGTAATAAACACCTACTTTACAATTACTTAAAGTCTGTCTACATTTTTTCGGGACACCCTGTATTTACAGAAGTGTAAGTTACATGTAACGATGCACAACTAAATATCTGCTTGTTGCCGAGTCCTGTGTAAAAGGCCCAGGCGAACGTAAGCTGGCTCTGCAGCAGTGCCGTGCAGCTACTTTGTGGCGGGAAGAGGCCAGACTGGACTAAGTAAAAGCAAATGCAAATGCGCCGCATGTGTAATTGCAGATGATACATGAACTCCAAAATGCCAGTCGCCGCGCCGCACTGAGTTCCAGCGATGCTGGCGATTATGCCGTTTCCACCGAGGGTGTAATTTGTGCAGCCCCCCGTTACCACAGCAACACCATGTTATTAGCTTTGACAATCCTCAGTCATGTTAATTCAGAGAGGGTGGGGGGTGGGGGCGGGAGACAGCATGCCACCTAGTGGGATGTGAATAACCCGCATATCTCAGCCGCAATTAGCATCGGGCTGTACTGTAAAGTGACAGGAACTAATTCCTAAATACTGCAGCGACATGAAAGAGGAGGGAAGCCACCCACAGAAGAGGAATAGACTGTCAGTGGCGGGCGCGCATCAGCATCAGCATCAGCATCGGGCCGTTCCATTTACTTCAAGGTTAACCGTGAACCACTAATAACTTTGGGGAACTGGAGAAACAAAACATTGTTAGCTAATTACATAAGCAAGCCATTTAGACTGATTGATGCAACTTATTATCCCGCGTTCCCCTTTCTCTCCGGCCTCGCCGTCTCGCCTCCCTCTCTAATTTGCTCTTTCCTTATATAGGATGAGGACGTGGTTTCATTTGCCAGCCGCCAAGGAGAGCGCGGGACACCGAGCCCCCCCCCCC
>QODF01000165.1:2675676-2719847 GCA_024372805.1 Oostethus manadensis
CCCCCCGATTGATCATCATCATGGGCCAAACGCTCCCGTGTGAAGGCGCCGCCATCACATTGAAGAGGCGGAGGTCAACTGCGTGAAGTAAATTCATCAGTCGGACACCATGACGCAGCCCATATATAACGAAGAGGCCTTAAAAGAGGGGGACGGGCCGAGGGGGAGGCCATTTATATTTATTATCGTTTTTTATTTGATGTCTCGGTGCTGCGAATGATGAGGCCCCGCCCCCCTCGCGCCTGCGCAACATTTTGTGTTGATGTTGATGTCGTAATAACAGATCATCCTGAATTATCCAGAGCGTTTTTTCTTGGGCGCCATTGTAAATAAGCTCAATAGGAATGTGAATTAGCCAGCCCCGGTGTCTCACGCCTCATGAATATGATTAATTGGAACAGCAGCATGAAAAAAACAAAAAAAATTGGTGAGAGAATATTAATTCCCCTCAGTTGCGAGCATGGGCTAGGATGTTGGGTTTGATGGGAATTTTCAGTGGGTGGGGTAACCCCAGGCACAAATTTTGGGGGTGGGGGGATTGGGGGGGTGCACATAGAAGTACAAAATATAATGGCATATAAAGCTAGCACAAGTGGTAGCGGTCATCATTTTGAAGCAGGTCCCCCATGGTTGGTTTCCTTTACGGACACCTCTGAGCAACCAATGTTGGGGGCCTTTCTGTGTTCTATTTGCAAGCATTTCTCCATATTTTCCCCATGACTAATTTATTTTTAGTTCCCTTGACCAAGGGACTGACATGAGATTTGCATTCAGTCCCTGGGCTACACAACACGGTTGCCGCCCACTGATCCCCATAGGGGTGCGCTCCATAGTTTAAGATATATATGTACAGTAAAGGGATCGAGTGATGCAGACAAACGTAATGAGCTTGTAACGTATACCAATCCAAAAATTGGTCAGCAAAAGAAAAAGCGGTTAGCAATATTGCCGCCCAGCAAGACAGTCCCCCAATGGGATTCCGGCAAAGGCTGCTTTGAACGCCTGACTTAATGGCCTTTCATATGTACCATTGGCATGTTCTTATCATTTCTACATGTATTTTCTCAGGTTACTCTGGTCTCCTTCACAACTAAATACATGGGTTAACATCCCAGCTGTCCCCTTGGCAATGTCCTGACCCAAGATCTGGACGGTTGCTGCTCACTGCTCTTCAGTCCACAAATGGCTAAATATCCATGTGCCATGTCCCTTGAGCTGTCCCCCCAGGCTTTCCTCGCACCACAGAGTGATGCACAATGCTACAAAGAAATATTGAGTCCTTTTTTACAAAGTTGTGCTACATTTTGGATTAAAAAAAAAATAAATAATGGGTATGGTTCTATCCATCATCATACCATGTCCCCCATGCCACCCCCAGGGTTGGCGCACCCCGCAGTGCTGATGTTGCAATTGTGGTACTGTATATGTGTTATATTACGCAAAAAAAAAAACAAAAAAAAACATAATAACAGGAATGGCAACATGCCGCCCTTTGCCATGTTCCCCATCCTGCCACCCCCAGGGTTGGCGCACCCCGCAGTGCTGATGTTGCAATTGTGGTACTGTATATGTGTTATATTACGCAAAAAAACAAAAAAAAAAAAACATAATAACAGGAATGGCAACATGCCGCCCTTTGCCATGTTCCCCATCCTGCCACCCCCAGGGTTGGTGCACAAGCAAATGAGATCTGATACATAAGCTAACCTTGGCTTCTTTTAGGTTACTTCTACATGGCCAAAAACAAGAAATAAACTACAGTCGCTCTAAAGGGTCATAAGGCATCGCCCCTGCACTGAAAGACACCTAAGGAGTGCTATAGTTTATTTTTAGTTTTTAGTGCTATAGGTCCATGGGGTGGGGTGCACAAATATTACTACACCACTGCATTCACACCTTTCCAAAAGCGTGACAAACTCTCAACCATTTTATTAGTGCATGTGATGAGCTGTGTAGTGTGGAGGACAGGCCTCAATTTGTGGCACAATGGTGTGCTACATTTGGAACAGCAAGCACGTAGCAACATAGGGGACGTTTAGCGGTACTCCATTAAAAAAACAGTGACCCCGCGTAATAGCAAGAGCTCATGAAATGACTATTCTCTGCACAAGGGAAGCGAGAGAGAGAGTCCCCACTTCTAATGAACTCTAATGAAATGCTCTATAAATTGCTATTTAGTTTCTTTGATCACATTCTTCAAATTGCATTCAGCAGTGTGACTTGAGGTGGTGTGTGTGTGTGTGTGTGTGTGTGTGTGGAGGAATGAGTGTAGGGCCTGCATAGCGAAATGTTGCCCCCTAGTGGTAAAGTAGCAGCCAGAATTTTTCCTGGCATGCACAGTGAGGGGCAGTACTGTTAAATAAACAATGATAATAATGATAATAGAATAAGAATATGGTGTTGCTATTTACCCTCTCTATATGTCATTTTCTTATTGGCTAAAGTGCTTCATTAATAGTTCAAGCTTGTAGTTAATCAATGCTTGATCACTGCTTTATTTACTTGTCCTTGTCTATTTACGTCAGGGATTATAATTTTTTTAAGGCTAAAAAAGTATATATATGTTTAAAGACTTTTGTAAAAATTAATTATTAGTGTCATTATTTTATAGTCATTATTTTATATATATTTTTAGTTACATTGTTTTGCTCTATTTTTATGTTTCATTTTATTTCTGCAATGTGCCACAAGCCTATACAGGAGCCTATACCCGGCCTCCAAATGGCCCCTAAGCCCCACTTTGGACATCCATGGTTTGGGTGTTTTGCCAGGAGACGAAGTAGTGTGTCCAAGCTCTGCCTTCTTGGACCTGTCGCTGTTCAGGGGTTGGGTTGCGTTGTGGAGGGGTTTACAGGTTTCAAACGCAAGACACACTTCCAGTCTTTCACTTTGAATGTGCACGTTCCTAAATCGTCAACATGGATCTCTTCTACGTATGATGTGTGCTATAGAGCAGAGTTACGGTCGCCATTATTAAATGAGCGAGAAACCCATTTAATCTTCATTCTCCGATACGCCTTACTTTCCTTTCTGCTGGTCATTCAAGAAGGGGAAGCTCATTTTTTCCAGCCTACATAATAAATTTGTTTATTTATTTGTATGTAAATATACCTTCCATTCCTAGTCGTTTCTAACAAACACAAACTCACTGGGGATAGGTCCGGTCTCCTGGTCAGTTCAGACCAACGAAATTGAAAGCTTGGAAAAAGCTCCGGTGGATTGTTCGAGATTGTTGGTTTGCTCGTTTCACTGTCGATCAAAATGGGATACCGCTTCAGACAGATCATCCAATCATCATGCAGAAACAACCCGCTGCCCATAGACCCCCAGAGATGCTAAGCGTCCAATGGGTAGGACAAAGCCCAGGATTTATCCAATGACCATCCAGATCTGCGCAGTGGAACAACCCCACGCGTCCCCATGGCAGTCAGTAAACATCGTCCGACTGTGGAAAAACTACTTGTTTCACCTTTTTGTTTTTACATTTTAGGGTAAGCTGGTCTTCCCTTTTAGTCTTAGAGCAATTGGCTGACTGACCTTCATTTCTTTAAGT
Organism: Oostethus manadensis; assembly: GCA_024372805.1. NCBI lineage: Eukaryota > Metazoa > Chordata > Actinopteri > Syngnathiformes > Syngnathidae > Oostethus > Oostethus manadensis. The sequence goes on from QODF01000165.1 coordinate 2,679,230, forward strand.
AATGATGGCCACACATTTCTCTTTACTTGGCTGATTGGTTTTTGCCATAATAGGAATTCTAACAGTTGTATCAACCTGACCCCAGCGCAACACAACTGACGGTCCCGACCCCATTCAGGAGGAGGGAAATTCCACTAAGCAGACTGATAAGGGTGGCTACTTTGAGGATTTGAAAATATCAGACATATTTAGAGTTAGAAAGACACTTTTTTGTTACAAAATTCCACATGTCCATTCGTAGTTCTGATGCCTTCAATGTAAATCGTGATGAGAAGGTGTATCCAGACTTTTGGCTAGTACTGTATGTGTAGACAGTATATAGGAAGCGGCAGCACACCCAGCATGCATATTTATTAGGGATGCTCCGATCAGGGTGTTGATTTCAGGAAGATTACCTCCTGCAGCCAAGCAGTTTAAACAGTTCATACACGAAGGTGGATTTTTCCAAAGGCCATACGTATATGCACACGTTGTACACCTACTCGTGCTTTTTTCCGTTTTTTCCCCTTTAAATCACCTGGATAATTCATAATTAACGAATGCTGACATTTTCACTTCTGTGGCCCAGTTTGAGTCATTTATAAATTCCACTAATGCGAGCAGTCATTATTTAAAAACACCAATGATTGGTGGCTGCAGTCGCCGAGCTTTTCTTTGAACAAGTTTGCAGTGAAAAGTCATGTCTTTTATTACGTGCTACTTGTTTTTCATTCGTTGGGTCGTTATGGACACTGGAAATAATAAAAATAATGATAACCAACGATGGCTCCACAGATTGACTGACATTTCCTTCCTCAACAGACTAAAACTTGCAAACAATTGATTGTTGACTAGATGAATGCAAGTGTGACATTTGGGAATATATTATTTGCTCCGTCTCTCAGAGTTTCTCGAGCCGCCTTATGCATAAAAATGAAGCTACGAGATAAAGCCCGCTTGTGACGTCCGTCCAGAAGGGGCACAACTCCCCACTTCACACATTTTGAGGGATTGGGCAGGAAAATGGAGGCGCACAAATGACATTGTGTGGCGTTAAGAGAGGTGATGTGCATGAGTGTCTCTTGACCACTTGTGACTGTGCCGGTTGCCTGGCAACATCACCGTGGAGAACCAGAGCCAAGCTACCTGTTTCCTCTCCCTTTGCAGCCTGTCGACGAGGCTTATAGCAAAGCTGCTGACTGCTAAATAATGACTTTGTGTTTCCTTTGGCTTGGAGAGACGATTGCCGGGGGTCAGCAAAAAGTGTTGCAATATCTGGCTTGGACCTGGCATGGACGTGAAATGTCTCATATGAAAACCAAAAGTTACTCTGATTCAGCTCTTCGGGTAAACAAAAAGACATACACTCCTGATCAAAATTCTGAAACCAGTGGAAGAAGTCTTTTGTCAGGCGGGCATTGCAAACTGAGAGCCTTCTGTCATGAGGGATGCCCCCTGCGACATTTCCACACAGCCATCTGCCGCTTGCCGCCCCTGCACAACCTGAAGTTCCATTGTTCCATTGAAGGATCATGATGGCGCCCTTTCCAATGAGCCGCGTGGAAAACATCTCAGGTGGGATCTCCTTGTCATGCCAGTAACGTTAGAAGCCATCAGGACCATCAAGGGAGAGGAAAACGCTTCTTCCGCCTTTCAATGTCCCATGTTTGGTGCTCTCATATAAACTCCATACAGACAGGCGTCAGTCGTTGAAGGAAACGAGGCCTTTGAAGATGTATTTTGTTTACAACCGTTTTCTTTCAGATGCCGCCTGTTGCTACTGGACTGCATTCGGCACCAGTTAGAATTTGATTTGGCCCGAGGATCATCCGGTGTCTCGACGGAAGGGGCGGAGACATTTTTCTGGTTGTACCACTTGACTGTTGTGACTTTTTAGATCCAAAACAAGCTTGCCGCGCAGAGTCAGGCAGCGTGTTAGCACTTTTTTTTCCCCAGACGGTAGGGGGCAGTGTAGGGCGTCTATGGCATGCGTACAACAATGCACCATAGTAGAAGTAGTAGAAACCGTTGTTTACAAAATGGCAACAAGCGTGAACAATAAAAATAAAAAAAAGAATAATAATTACAAACTCAGCATCCTTCTACCAATATATTCACTATCTCTCCTCTGGACATGTCCGAACCACCACAGTCTGGCCTCTCTGACTTTATCTCCAAAACCTCTAACATGTCCTGTCCCTCTGATGTGCTCATTCCTGATCCTGTCCATCCTGGTCACACCCAAAGAGAACCTCAGCATCTTTATCTCTGCTACCTCCAGCTCCGCCTCCTGTCGTTTCCACAGCGGCACGGTCTGTAGACCAAACAACATCGCTGGTCTAAGCAAAGATGATAAATCATGTCAGTGACTCTTTTAAAGACATCGTATTTTTTGTCTGCTAGACAGTTGTTTGATGATTCCTCCTCCCTTGTTTGCTAACTTGCTAACAACTTTTGAGATACTTTTTTACCGGTGGGTCTGTGTGTCACAGCTTTCCAGGCCACTGGTGTGTGTGGCGGAGTGATTAGCATGTTGGCCACACAGTCAGGACAACTGGGTTTGAACCTCCTTTGGGCATCCCTGTGTGGAGTTTGCATGTTCTCCTCGTCTGGGTACTCTGGTTTCCTCCAACATTCCAAAAACATTCATGTTAGGGTAATTGGGGATTCTAAATGTATGAATGTCAGCGTGAATTGCGAGTGGCTGGCAACCAGTCCATGTGGAACCCCCCTTTCGCCCAAAGTCATCTGGGATAGGCATGGCACTGTGGCCCTAGTGAGCACCAGCGTAGAAAATGGATGGGTAGTGTGTGTGGGTGACAGAAAGAAAAGCACAGGAATGGCAAAAAGTTGAAAACGTGAAACAAATATTATGGGAAAAAGTCAGTTTTTCAAGAAAGAAAAGAGAGTGAAGCCGTAATATTGCTGCAGTATTGGAGAAGGGAAGGGTCACGACTGCATGGGGTTGCTGGAAGAACAAATGTAATGGCGGCACAGTGCTGTAGAAAGTGGCCGTAATAGCGGCGCATTAAAACACTTTGCTGTGGTGTCTTTGAGATGCTCCTAACGGTGCGGCTATACGGTCGGAGCCGACTATTTCTTTCAAAGTAAATGAATGTATTGACAGCAGCCCCCCCCCCCCCCCCCCGTTAAACAAACCGTCAGCTGCAAAACAAATGGCATCTTTCTTTTTTGACATGATTTGCACAACGCGTCTGAAACGTCGATACGCAAACCTTCACACGAAGATGAATACGAGGCGGTACAAGCCGTGTGAGAACCAACATTTAGACACTCTAACACAATGGCGGCCATTTGTCATAAATAAAAGCAATGGGGGCCTTTCTCTGGGCTGTCTCACATTCACATGAGGCCCGTTTAGATGGAAAAGCGCATTTCACAGCAAACGTGTAGACGAATGTTGCCCCGTGGCCCAATTTGACAGGCTAGTGAGCGACTGTTTGACCTACAAGGAGCTTATAATGAAGGCGAGCCTATCATATTGATTGATAAATGCATTTTCCCTCACTGCAATTGGCTATCTGTCAGATTGGAACACGTCACCCGGGGCACAGATATGACCCTCTACTTTATTGCTCGCCTTTTTGGATTTTGTCTGCGTGCGCTCTGATGCATCTTTAAAGCACTCCCAGCCGGCGAGAGCGTTAATAAGAGCGCAAAGACGTGCAAACAGAGCTGTAAAATATACCATGAGGATGCGTTTCCATGAGGCATATTGCAAGAATGCGTGGGAGCTTTGTTTAGAGCTTTATGCACGAGGAAAAAAAGGGGAACTAATCCGTTCCATCCTGGCTTTTATCACTGCTATCAAAAGACCGTAGAGCTTTTTTTTTTTTTTTCATGCTTATGCCAAAGCAGGACAATTCTTTGCCCATTTTCTTTCCACCAACCCCTCCCCGCAGAAGCGAATGACGCAAAATGGTTCAATCCGTCATCAGTTTTAGCTCCTCGGCGGTAGTTTTAGAAACGATTATCTCCTCTGGAGAGGTCCTCAGATAGCGATCATGTCATTTGCGACCATCCTTCCATCCTCGCAGGCACATTTTGGAAGTGACCTTAAAAGATAATGAGCGCCAATGAGAGAACACGCTGACAGGCCGAGCATTTGGAACACAGGTTTCCAATGTGCACAGCATTAGCTGCACCTGTGCACTCTAATGACAGCCTACAATGCGGCGTGTTAGGACCTCGCCGAAAAGGTAAACAAAGATAACCAGTGGTACTCGTGAAGTTGTATTTTTGTGTTGTCCGTATTCCTTTATTAAACAAACTTTTTCTTGTAATACCGTATTGTAACTGATTCATCGTAACTCTTTTGAGGCAAATAAAAATCAATTTTAAATATATGTATTTTTTCCCCAAAAAAATTAGTATTGCAAGAATAAATGTTTTTTTTAGAAAAAGGTTTTGTTTTGTTTACTTAAATATCGTGAGAGGCATGGAGTAGTTTCAATGTAAGTGCAGACCTGCCAACATGTACACATTTTTCCTACTCAACATGCAATTTGAATCTGGAAGACGCTCGAATGCTACACTGCTCTCCATTTTGTTGCATTTTCCTGCCTTTAGTCTGTACTGTACAAATGAATTCATAGATTCATAGAAATCAGTTTCTCAATAATCAGGGGGGTGGGGGCGGGGCCACTGGGTTAATCCCTGACCATTTTTTTTGTTTCAGAAAAAAATTATATTGCAAAAATTTTTTTTTAATAAGTCAGAATCTCACAGGAATGTGGATATATTTTTTTATGTAATCATAATTTTTTTGGGGGGAAAACATATTTTAAATTATTTTTTAATATATTATTATATCTTGTTTTTGAGGAAAAATTAAACTTTGCAAGTAGTTTTGAAACATTTATTTATATTTTGTTAGCAGTTTCACGAACAAACATACATTTTTTTTAATTATTTATTACATTTTGTATTTATAAAGATTTATACACACACAGTCACTGAGGCAAAAACCCGGACATGGGAGGAGTTCGGCGAGGCCATGGAAATCGACTTCCGGATGGCTTCAAAGAGAAGCAGTGCACAATCAACACCATGTATGGTGGGGACGGTGTGCTGCTGAGCTCGACTTGAGGGACCTCAGGAGGGACCTCCTGAATCCCACCCACACGTCTACCAACATGGAAGCAGTGCCCTGGGACTCTGAGGCGGGTTCCCCTATCTCTGGGACTGAGGTGACCGAGGTGATCAAAAAGCTCCTTGGTGGCAAGGCCCCGGGAGTGGAACTCCGCCTGGAGTTCCTTAAGGCTCTCTGCAGCATCACGTGGACATTGAGGTCGGTGCCCCTGGACTGGCAGACCGGGGTGGTGGTCCCGCTTTTCAAGAAGGGGGACCGGAGGGAGTGTTCTAACTATCGTGAGATCACACTCCTCAGCCTTCCCGGTAAGGTCTATTCAGGGGTTCTGGAGAGGAGGATCCGCCGGATAGTCAAATCTCGGATTCAGGAGGAGCAGTGTGGTTTTCGTCCTGGTTGTGGAATTGTGGACCAGCTCTATACTCTCAGCAGGGCCCTCGAGGGTGCATGGGAGTTTGCCCAACCAGTCTACATGTGTTTTGTGGACTTGGAGAAGGCACTCGACCATGTTCCTCGGGGAATACTGTGGGGAGTGCTCCGGGAATATGGGGTATCGGACCACCTAATCCAGGCGGTTTGTTCGCTGTATGACCGGTGTCAGAGTTTGGTTCGCATTGCCGGCAATAAGTCGGATCCTTTCCAGTGAGAGTTGGACTCCGCCAGGGCTGCCCTTTGTCACCAATTCTGTTTTCTAGGATTTAGGGTTTCTAGGAATTTTTAGGCGCAGCCAAGGGCTTTGAGGGGTTTCAGTTTGGTGGCCGCAGGATTCAATCTCTGCTTTTTGCAGACGATGTGGTCCTGTTGGCTTCATCGAGCAGTGACCTTTAACTCTCACTGGATCGGTTCTCAGCTGAGTGTGAAGCGGCTGGGATGAGAATCAGCACCTTCAAATCTGAGACCATGGTCCTCGCCCAGAAAAGGGTGGAGTGCCATCTCTGGGTGGGGGATGAGGTCCTTCCTCAAGTAGAGGAGTTTTCGGCGTCTTGTTCACAAGTGATGGAAGGATGGAACGTGAGATGGACAGGCGGATTGGTGCGGCGTCTGCAGTGATGCGGACTCTGCACCGGTCTGTCGTGGTGAAGAGAGAGCTGAGCCGAAAGTCAAAGCTCTCAATTTACCGGTCGATCTACGTTCCTACCCTCACCTGTGGTCATGAGCTTTGGGTAGTGACCGAAAGGACAAGATCGCGGGTACAAGCGGCCGAAATGAGTTTTCTCCGCAGGGTGTGGCTGGGGTCTCCCTTAGAGATAGGGTGAGAAGCACTGACATCCGGGAGAGACTCGCAGTAGAACCGCTCCTCCACCGCATTGAGAGGACCTAGATGAGGTGGCTCGGGCATCTGGTTAGGATGCCCCACGTCCAACCGGTAGGAGGCCTCGGGGAAGACCCAGGGCACGTGGGAGAGACTATGTCTTTCAGCTGGCCTGGGAACGCCTCTGCATCCGCCGGGAAGAGCTGAACGAGGTGGCAGAGGAGAGGGATGTCTGGGCTTCCCTGCTTAGGCTGCTAATGGATGGATGGATATACACAGAAAATAATCTGAAAAAATGCAAAGAAAAAGGGTAATTATTTTTGATAGAAAAATGAAGTTGCAATTAAATTTTTTTTTTTTTTGATAAAAAAAAAGAGGGTTTTTTTCAAAATAACAATCAAGATTATGAGAATAAAAAAAGGAATTTTGAAAGAAACAAACTATTGCTGCAATATTACCCAGCAGATATATCATGAAGTAGTACCTGGGTTTTCGTTCCAAAAGGTTCGCATACATACATATTATAACCATGGCAATTCTTCCCATAGGAAATAATGCAAATCCATTAAACTCCCCCAAAAAGATAAAGAAAAATACATTTAAAGAGATTAATTCTAGTTTTATGTGCAAAAAAATATTACAATATTGCTCGTTGGTGCTTCCTGTATATCCTGGCGAGTGTTTCTCGCATTCTCTATCCATGTTCTGGCACTTGCAACCTTTTTTGGCCCCATGGCGGATTATTTGGCAATAAAGAATACAGGGTGCCAGCTGGGTAAATCAGGTAAAAATGTGGGCAAAAAAATTTACAAAAAAGCCTGCTTTTACGGACCCTGCTTCATTCACGAAATGATGAAGTCCTGTCTGTGTACCTCCGTACGTTCCAATGTTTTCTCTTCAGGAAGATCCCGAAGAGGCCACTTGATGAAGCCAAAGAGCGACCTCGGTAGCAATCGTGTATTCTCTGTTAAGCGCAGCTCGTGTTGACACTTTTTGCCCGGCACGGCGACGTGAGACAGCCAGTTATGTACACAGATGTAAACGACATAAAAGACGGGAAGCGGGAGTGACAGCAGCCTGCAGCTTTATGCGCTGGCATATAACGGCTCCTTCTCTATTTTCCTCCTTGCTCCAGCACAAGCGCTTCCCGCGCTCATTTGCATGCAAGAAGCTCAGCCAAGTAACCTGGGAGTCTTCAAAGCCCGTCTCCCGGGTAATGGAGCAGCATGAGATTTTACATCTGATCATCACTGACTGCAGTCTTGATCATGTCGATTCCAACTGGGACACGACTCGTGCATGATAGCGAACTCCGACTGGAGTTTCAAGTGGGAAAGGATTCGCTTTAGAGGAAGCGTTGCGTGCTCGCGTTTGGACGAGCAAAACCTAAAACGACGTTCTTCGTTGTTTCAACTGCAAACGAGCAGGACATCTTGTCGGATGGCAAGCACTGAAATATACATGCACCATTAGCCTTTATCGGGCGCGGGACTATATTTGGTGACAGAAGTGGGATCGCCTTGCATGCTTCATTGTGGGAATTATGACTTATTCCTGCCGTTGCATTCTCCATTTTTTTTTATTTGGGAGAATCCCAACACAATGCTAACAATGCTAATGACTGTCATTCTAACAGCTAGCATGCAAGCATTGTCTGGATGTAGGGTAGATGTGGGTGGGATTTGAAGTTGAGTGATGGGCCGTCCTACATTTTTCTCCCACACTTGCATGTTCAGGGACATTTTATTATCATTATTATTATTGGTTAGCATTTTGGCCACACATTCTGGAGATCTAGGTTCGAATTTTTATGGGTTTCTGCGGGTACTTCGGTTTCCTCTCACATTCCAAAAAAACATGCATGCATAATTGAGGACTGGAAGTTGTCCACAGGTAAGAATGTGAGTGTGATTGGTTGTTTGTCTGCCCTGCGATTGGCTGGCGACCAGTGAAGGGTGTGCGCCGCCTCTTGCCCAAAGACAGCTGGGGTAGGCTCCAGCATATCCCGGCGAACTTAGTGAGGATAAGAGCCATAAAAATAGATGGGTGGACACATACATTATTCCCCTTTCTTAGTACAGACAAATATTGCCCAATTACTCCGCCACCATGTATCATACCACAAAATGGCTTTCCAAAAGCTGCACTCTCGCTAGAGATGACCTCTAACAAAGGCCAGGCAAGCGTCCAGATGTGTCTTTCGTTTGGCATCTAGCAAGGCCTCCATCCAGGGAATTGTCCTCTGCGCGTGACTCGCCTGATGGTGGACCGTCCCACCTCAACCCTGCCTCGGGTTCTTTTTTCCGCCCACAGATTTGATTTAACAGCGATGAACCTCTCGTGCTTGGTGGGTATGCGCTGGACGTTTGGCTCAAGGACATCGTGCTGCTTTGAAATGACCTTGTGACCTTGCAACATCCACGCCGTATACCACCTTCTCCCACCAAAGGGCCACTGTGACACTTTGTATTTATATTTTTTTATATTTTGTACAAATATTTTCAAATAAAATACATCTCAGCTTTGGGATGTTGCTGAAAAAGCATATTCTTAAATAAGCTTTGTAAATTTGCTTTTTGAAATATTATGACTTTACTCCCATAATATTCTTTTTCCCCAACCTAATTTCCAGAAATTACAACATTTTGTTTTGTCTGATTCTCATATGACAACTTAAAAAAAATAACATCTTCTTTTCCTTTCGACTCGTCCCTGCTTCTCCCTTCAGGAGTCGCCACAGCGAATCTTTGATTGGCATGTCGGATGCCCTTCCTGACACAAGTATGAGGGACATAATCTTCCCTGATGATAAATTCTTTTTATTTCATTTACAGTTCAGCTTGGACTGCACTTACATCTGAGAACACATTTGTTCTTTGATATTTCAACCCCTTGCTATTCAAATTACATTATTTTTACACCTCACATTAAAAGTTCATTCTTGCAAAAGTTTTTCTTGTTAGAATTCAACTGTTCTCTTAGTATTCTGCCTTTACTCTTGCAAAATTACAGCCATAATTTCTTGTAGATTTTTTCCCACATATTTAATTATTACTTTATTCCCATATTTGACCTTATTCTGGTAACATTATAACTTTTTCCGCAACTTTGTTGTTTTCTTTCTCATTATATCATTGCATTACAAAGACTGTATTTTTCCCTAGTATTGCAATATTAAATGCTTCTAAAATGATGTTTATTACCTTACTACTTTTTTCACTTAATGACCTTTTTATTGCAAACCTACCAATGTTTCCTCATTTTTTGGTTTGTTTTTAGTAGTTTTCAAGCTATATTGTATTTTCAGAATGTGCTGCGAGCCAAAAAACCACAGCCGCAGGCCACAAATGGCCCCCAGGCCGTACTCTGGACACCCCTGCTGTATACAGTATACTCTGGGGGGGGGGAAGCAAATTCAATTCACCTCCTTCTGATGGCAAACCTTGCTGGTCGGAGAGAAAGTGTAAATAAAAAGCATATTGCTGCATGATCATATTCCTGGTTGACACCAGGAATTAAATGGAAAGAAGCGATGCATCAAAGGATGATTTTATTTTCCACATTTATTGGAAAAGAAGTGACAGGACAAGATAGGAGACGAATTTAAATACAAATATACAGTACAGCAGACAACCCCGGTTGTCTTTTTTTACACAAATGTACACGAGGGTCCGCGTTAAAACATAGTGGCGACCTCTAACTCTGTGGCTACAGTAACCACGTTTGGACTCTGCTTCTGGATCGGAGGCTCATCGGTAGACCGGGGGAGGTAAGGCGGGAGGGTTCGACCGGAGAAGGTCTGCACGGCGCTCCGTGTTTTTTGAGGATTGGTACCGTAAGAGGAGTCCTTCCAGGAGTGGTTATAGGCGTGCAGATCGTTGAAAAGTGTCGCCGGGGAGAAGTCGATTGTGTACGCCAAGTCTCTGGGGGTTCTGAAGCACTGTGGCGGTATCGCACAGTAGGTGCCCCGGCAATCCCCCGCTAAGCTGTTAGCAGTGCTGGATGGAGCTAAAGGAAGGGAGGGAATAAGGATGAGGTTGGTTCTTATATGTGTTGCTTAATTTACACTCACTGGACTTGTCGTTAGGGACACATGCACAACCCAATAAGATCCGCACCCAGTCCAAAAGTTCCCTCACCTTTAATTGACCTATTGTTGTTTACTACTTAAGGTGATAAAAAAATAAACGTTGCACTCTCGCATCATTTCATTTGTTTTTCAAATCAAAAGTAAACATACGGTAAGACTAGAATATTAGAAAAACAACACATTTCAGGTTATTTTAAAAGTAGAATAAAAAAATCTAAAGTAATATTGTAATATATTTCTAATATTGTGTCCTCAGTGTAATTATTATAATTTGCACTCTAGTCTAATATTCCTTCTAATATTCTAATTTGCTTGTATTTTCTAATAATAATTGGAATAGCAATTTCTAATAATAATTGGAATAGCAATTTCTAATAATAATTGTAATAACCTCCTTTGTTTGATTCTATTTGAACGTAATATTTTATGATCATATAATTAATATTTTATTATTCTGAATAATATTATTTGTATATACTGTAAATATGTATATTTTCCATTAATAGCCTTCCATTCCCATGTTACTGTTCCATATTTTATATAATATTTGAATATCCTCACGTCTGCAGAAAAAAAATATTTGTCAGTGTTTTTTATCTCTCCATACATTTGGGGGGTGGAAAAACTGACATTGGTCGAGATACCCTGGACTGGTTGCCAGCCATGGATGCAGAGATTATTTTCCAATAAATATTTACCATAAAAATGGTGTGATTGTTTTTTTAATTAAAATTGTAAAAATGTCTCAGAATTTCATTCAAGTATAATATTTGTATTTATTTTTTATACAAATGATTATTAAATATTTTATAATAAGAAACTAATAAAACATGATTCCCTTTATTTTAAAATTTTTTATTATTATTGTTGTTATCATTATTATTATTTTTATTGTTATTCCTAAATTATTTTAAATAATTGTTATTTGAAGTAATGAAGTCATTTAACAATACTTAATTATTAATTATTATTATTTGTTAATAATAATAATAACAACAATGATAATAATAATAATAATAACAAAATGATATTTATTTTAACTAGTTATGTACTCACCTTTCAAGACACATTTTGTGGCTTGTGTTTAGGTAAAATTGAATTAAAATTTTTCATCTGTAATAATTAGATTCTATTATAATATTCCAACTCTATGTTTATCAGGCATATTTTGGGTTTTACATTTATGTGATTACATTTCTGATGATTGGAAATGTACATTGTTTCTATTCACGTCCTTTCATCTATCTCAGGAGAAAGTGGCAACAAAAAGAACTTACTTTTCTGTTTGGGGTGGAAGGTGCTGAAGCTCCTCTTGCCTCCATCTCCACTGATGTCAGAGTCGGAGTCATTGAAGTCGCTGTCCCCTTTGCCGCTGTCCTTCACGCTCAGTTGGTCCGTGTTGCCGATGCCACTGCAAATCCCAATCAGCGCATAGAAACAGCATGAGCCACCAGTGTAACGCAAGAACTTGATTATTAATGACCTCCCTCCCCAGTATAACCTCACTGCACATTTCGGGTGGTGGTGACTCTTACTTACCTCACTTGCAAGCAGTATGTGTCACCTTGCCATGCAGATGTTTGGAAATGCTTTGAGGGCAGGAAAGTCTAAAAATCAGACAAAAGGATGAGCTGAAGTGCAAAGATTGTGTGAAAATGTGATTTTTTTGAATTATGGAACCCACCTTTGACTCTGAGTCGCTGCTCCTCTCCTCATACAAGCAGGAGTCGTCCAGACTGGAGGACGTCCTCTCCAGGAAGAAACCCCTCTGGCCAGTGTAAATGTTGCCATGCGCTGACGTCATGGGAGCCTCAAACAAACTGTGCCGTGCTTCTCTTTTGGAGAGCCCTCCGCCATTGCGTCCCACTCTGCAGGTGACGCCGACAGCAATGATGGCGACCAGCAACAGAGCGCACCCCCCGCTGAGCACAATGATAACAACCAGCGACCCGTCCAACCCTGCCATGAGACCTTCTTCATCGTCGCCTGAATGTAAGAACACCACCGCCTGGTCCTCTGAGGGCTCTGTGTCGGTGACCATGAAGCGGATGGTGGCGCTGCTGGAGAGCTGCGGGCGTCCGTGGTCGTTCACGGCCACGACGAGCTCCAGTGTGTCCCCGATTTGGGCCGCCAGCCACTGCTTGAGGGCAATTTCTCCTGTGTCTTTGTTGATGGTGAAAAGCTTGTGGTCGCCTTGAAGCATGTGGTATGACAGCTCGCCGTTCACGCCCTCATCCACGTCTTCAGCAGAGAGACGCAAGGCCAGATATGAAGACGGGGCGTTCAGGGGCAGCGGAATGTCAGCAGAGTCATTTAAGAGGACCGGGAAGGTGAAGTAGGGGTAGTTATCGTTCTGGTCTACGACTCGAATCTTGATTGATGAGGTGCTGGACAGTGGCGGGACACCTTTGTCTTCAGCTTGGATGACCAGCTCCACTTCCTGAATGCTCTCATAGTCAAAAGACCTGACCGTGTACAAGGAGCCTGTTTGAGTGTCCACAGAGATGTAGGTGGACACGGGTGACCCTCCTGGCACCTTAGAGTCTAAAACCTTGTAGGAGACTTTGGAGTTCTTGCCCACATCGGGATCACGAGCCACGACGGTGGTGACATAAGAGCCCGGGATGTTGTTCTCTATGACGGACACTTCATACGCTGACTTACTGAACAGAGGGGGGTTGTCGTTCTCATCCGTCACCCGGATGGTGTACTGTCTCACTGTTTTAAAAGGAGGGTTGCCCAAATCTTCTGCAACAACAGTCAGGTTGTACTCAGGGATTCGTTCCCGGTCCAAAGCGGACGTGGTGACTATCATGAAGGTCTCACCGTAGGCTTGCTGCAGGGTAAAATGCTCGTGGCCGAGCAGACTGACACGCACGTACCCATTGGAGCCGGAGTCCCTGTCTGTGGTGCTGATGAGAGCCACAAAGCTTTCTGCTGCAGCCGCCTCAGTGATGTAGGCCACGGCATCGGCACTGGGGGTCATGGGCTTGATGCTGATCTCAGGCGCGTTGTCGTTCACGTCCAGCACCTCTATGGAGATTTTGCAGCTTGACGATGCGGGCCTGGCGCCCAAATCTGACGCCTTGACAAGCAGCTCATAGGACCGCCTCCTCTCGAAGTCCACCCGGGCTCTCAGGGTCACGTCTCCCGTGTGTGGATCAATGTGGAAGACTCGAGCTGCTTCTGGTGAGATGGCATCAAAAGCATACATCACCTCGCCGTTTATGCCCTCGTCCGGATCAAAGGCGTGCACTCTGACCACCCGGTGGCCCACTGGAGAGTCCTCGTTGAGCTCCACCTTCAGGGAGCCGTGTTCAAAAGTAGGCCCGTTGTCATTAAAGTCCAGAACCTTGATTCGAACCGTCATTGATCCAGACTTAGGGGGCACGCCTCCATCGGTGGCGGTCACCTCCACTACATAGGAGTCCTCCATCTCCCGGTCCAGCTCTCTCACCAGAACCAGCTCTGCGATCTTAACCCCGTCCTCCCTCTGGCGCATCTCCACGGTGAAGTGGATGCTGGGGGAGATGTTGTAGCTCTGGATGTAATTGTCACCCACGTCCGGGTCCATGGCGATGGGCAGCGGGAAGCGGGAATCCTGGGGCTCATTCTCCATGATCTCCAAGTCGGTGTCGTTGCGTGGAAACATGGGCGCGTGGTCATTGATGTCCCGCACTTCGATCTCCACATGGATAAGCTGGTATTTGTCTCTGGAGAGAGCCACCACGTCGAAGGTGAGGAAGCACCGCGGGGAGCCATCGGGGCACAGGAGCTCTCGGTCGACGAGCTCGGCCACACTCAGCATCCCGTCGGCCTCCCTCATGTGCACCACGGAGGCGTTGCTCTCCTGCATGAAGCGGAAGGACGTGTCGTGTCCGTCAGCTGGGTCGATCTTCAGATCTCTGGACAGGTTGCCTATTTCTGTCCCGGGTGAGTCCTCTTCATAGGTGAAATATCTAGTGGTGGTGCACCGGACTGCGCAAATAAACAAAGCAACCAAAAAGCAGCGGCGAGGGACAAGTTTTGCCATCTCGCACAATCCTTGTTTAAGTTCTTCTTAAGAAAGTTCTGCCCATGCAAGTCATTAATAAGCAGGGATGAGCTTGTGTCCTGTCAGAATGAATCAGTGGCGGCTTCAACTTCGCAGGCGTCTATAAAGTGGAGCTCATGCTAATGAGCTCAGCCATCCACCAATGGCTTGTCCCTGCAGCACACCAAAAGGGGGGCCTTTTGTCTGGCTGTTGTGGACTTTCCAGGGCAAATGGCTTGGCAGGGCCACTTTTAGGAGTCTAAAAATCATCGTCGCTATGAATCTGCACACGTCAGCTTTGCAAATGATGCAGTTCTTTATAATATGCACGCAAAAGGAAGTAATTTCATCATAAAGAACATGATTTTCAGGTGGTGAGAAGATTAAAATGCATTTAAAGCACAGAAAAAATGAATGATTAGATGAAATTATGAATAGTAATCATTTTCTTGGTTTGTAAGCTTGCTTTAAAATATCTATGGAATTTTAGCTAAAGTGGGTGAAGTTACCAAACACAACATTAGGTTCCAAAAGGCTGCTTTTATGCCCAATAATAATAAGCCTCAAATCAATGTTACTATGTGCATGTTTATTGTGTTTGAAGTAGAACTACACTGCGTCATACTGAGAGCTCGGGTTGACGATAACATATTAGAAACATATCTCATTTCTGAGAGTGTCAATCCGAAGGGAGCATTTTTCCCGACACGCTTCCATGGAGTATTGTTTTATAGCGAGGAGCACTGACCCGTCCGCTGATGGGCCTGGCAGTGGTCCATCAAAAAGGCAACAACTGGCTGCCAGAGAAGCTTTCAGGTCAAATCATCACTGATGGGATGTAAAAGTACAGTCGCATGACAGCTTTTTTCGGACGGCCGTGTAACCTGTCATTTGGGCCGCATCGCATATTGGGGAGGGGCGGTCAATTGGGCCCAGTCTCACCCTATGAGGCTTTAGACATACCGTTTCCAAAGACCAACACAAACCTTCAAAGTCAGCACAAACCGATACGAGGCCAAATCATCTATAGACTGTTGTCAAACTGCACAGGCAAGGTTTTAGGTCTGAAAAATTTAACCACTCAGGTTTTAATGACACGTGGCGGAGGGAGGTGAGTCTCTTCACACCGGCACCCCAGCGTTGAGCTCGTAGTGCACATTCTTACTTTAGCCGTATTGTGATGAGCAACCAGCACCGCGTGTACCTCTTTCTTACCTTGCAATAAGTCCGGTTTCCTGCTCTATGGTTATAATCTCTTTTTTCCTCTTTCATCCACTGGGCGACCAGCAATAAAACCAATATTACTGTTAATTCATACCTATGATAATACATGTGTTTTGTAGATTCTAATATAGTTTTGCATATACTGTATGTCCCTGGCTACTAGGAAAAAAGTGAAATCAAAGTCCCAAAAAAAAAAAAAAATTTAAAAAAAAAATAAAAAAAAAAAAAAAAAAATTTAAAAACAAAAAAAAAATAATAATAATAATATAGATCATTATAATATTTTTGTATTATTTATTTATTTATATGTATTATAAATTATGAATGTATTATATTATTATGTGTTTACATGACTTATTATTATTGAGGTATTATTGGGCTACAAATTGGAAGTGTACACATAAATATTATTTATTTATTGTTATTATATAATCTTATTTTTCTTGTCTTATCTTTCCCATCGAGCTGTGATTATTTTATTTTGTGATTGAGTTTATTATAACATTTTTGGGCTGCTTGAAAACGGAATTTCTCTTTCTAAATTACCCCTAAAAAGCAGCACCAATAATAATAACAATAATAACAACTTTTGTTTTTTTATTAATATTTTGTAGTCACAGTACGCACATGTAAAGAAAATCCAGGCCACAATGGAAAAAAAAAATACAATTACCAAAAAAAATTGCTGTCATGTGTACAAAATTGTTAAAAAGGTCAAAAATAATAGACCAAATACATGTACTTTATCATAGTTTTGAATTATTATTTTGTGGTAGAAATAAATATAAATAAATGGCGTAAGAATGCTGTGTCCATAGAGAGGAGGAATGCAAACATAATGAAATAATAAGCCATATTTGAGTGAACTTCAAGTAAAATTGAACATCTCCTTTCCCTGGTTTGGGCTGATGAAAACACGTTTATCCACATCCTCTCCTATAATAATCAGTGCATGTACTGCGTTATCACTCCAAGCTGCAACAATCAATAGAGCTCAATAATAAACTAAAAAAACAACAAAGAGGCCTTAAAAGCTTAGTTGTAGATAAAAAAAAACACTTCTTGACATTCATAAATTGTCTAGCCTCTTTCTTTTCGTGTGCGCCTCCCGCATCACTCAAAAGTATCGAGGATGAGCAGCCTTTTTTGAGACAGCAGGGGAGGAATTCTGATGCTTTGGTGATCAAAACACAATGCCATAAATCGCCAATTAATTTAGCCCCTTAGTTTTAACCAAGGGGGGATTTGGAGGTGAGATGTCAGCCGATGAGTGACGTGTGCCATCATGCACACACACACACACACGCACACACAGAGCACGAGTCAAGCAGACTTTTGTCAAGCATATGGATGATTAGCCCGCGCTGATTAAAAGGCACAGGCGGGCCCTTCAAAAGGCTCCTTGACGCCTTTGCAAACGCTGCCTTTAAATCTGTCTGAGCCTCCTCCCCCGGCAGTGCAGCACGGGGTGTGAAAAGGCACACGGTAAACAAACAGGAAGGGGAGACGTGGCAGACGGCG
Source organism: Oostethus manadensis (assembly GCA_024372805.1). Lineage (NCBI taxonomy): Eukaryota > Metazoa > Chordata > Actinopteri > Syngnathiformes > Syngnathidae > Oostethus > Oostethus manadensis. The sequence continues at coordinate 2,696,439 of QODF01000165.1, forward strand.
CGGGACGGCTCTGATGGGAAGGTGTTCTACGGGCTGATTACTGCACACGTGAACACTTCATTTGCTTCTTGGAGGAAGAGACGCTTGCAGACCAGAGACGCATCGGGTTGAATTCACACTGGTACTCTTTTAAGGGAAGTGAAACGGAGCAGCATTAATAACGGCGTTTTGTAAGCCTAATGGAATACGCTAACATTAAAGGTACACAATCACGGGCGCACTTACCATGGCAAAGCAACTTCCTTATAAAGTCACGTCCTGGGCGGGCCTCAGGACACCGGGAGGCTCCTTTCCGGCATCATCTCCCCACAGAGGAGCAGTTTCACCGGCAGATTACTACCCCTGTCCTGCTCCACTGACAGACTGGGAAGATCATTCCCCCCGACTGAGATTCTTTTTGTCACCTTGAAATAGTCGCTGTCTGATCATTTTGGTTTAATGTCTGCAGGGAGCCCAGACCGGTCCACTACTACAGCTGGCGGTGGACCGTAAAAGCGGTCACCGTGGCAACGCCAGTTACGTTTCATATTATGATCACAGGCCGATGATTTTGGCTCGAAATGACGGGGAGAAAGAGGGACCGTTTCCAAAGCCCCGTCATCAACCCCGCGTAATCCGGAGAGGACCGTTTACTCGACGGCTGACGTCGAGACACGTTCCTCCTGTGTCGATATATTTCCCGCTATAACAGCAGCACCATATATAATAAATAATTTCACCAGCGCCCCCTGCTGGCTGCTGAAATCCCCCACTTGATGGCGATGACGAGTCTGCGGCTCACGCTGAATTATTAGCTAAATGAGTTGTTTGCCACTAAGAGGATTCCGATCCTAATCTGATCAAACGGCTAGCGTGCAAATCGCCGAAACAAAAAAACCACTTGGTTGCCCCTGAGTCCTAATTCTTTATCTTAATGTTTTTCTTCCATTTGGGGGGCACAAAGGACACTCTTGTCCAAAATCTGAGAAAAACACAAACAGTCCAGGAAAAAACAGCAGCCAAAATAGTACCGCACAAAACTGTAGAAACCAGAGACCGAGGGCAGCTGGAAAATGGACCACAGCAGCAAAGTGGAGACTGAGGAGCTTAATGTTAGAACACCCGGAGCTAGGTCTGGCAACAAGGTAAGGTAACATTTAGCATCGGAATTTATTTTTGTCATTTTGATTACAGGGTACGCTAAAGTTTACAATATAAGTTTATTTCAGTCATTTTGGATTTTTTATAAGGGACAGAGGACATCAAAACAGCAGCAAAATGGAGACCATAGAGTTTAATACTGTGGCATCCAGAGCTGCAACACTGCAACAAGGTCAGCCGTTCATCCATCCATTTTCTATACCGCTTATCCTCATTAGGGTGGCGGGTATGCTGGAGCCTATCCCAGCTGACTTTGGGCGGGAGGCGGGGTGCACCCTGGACTGGTCGCCAGCCAATCGCAGGGCAGACAAACAAACATCCACACTCTAATGGACAATTTAGAGCGGCCAATGAAGCTAACATGCATGTTTTTGGAATGTGGGAGGAAAGCGGAGTACCCGGAGAAAACCCACACACCGATGTGTGTTTATTTTTGTGATTTTGGATTGTTTTTAATAAGGGACAGAGGGCATCCAAACAATGACTCACAGAGATTGTGGAGTTTAGTACTGGATAATCCGGAACTACAACACAGCAAGGGGGTCAGTAAATGTGTGTTTATTTTTGTTATTTAGAATTTTCCAAATAGGGGCCAGAGGGCGTCAAGACAGGGGGTCACAGCCGCAAGGTGGAGAACCGTGGAGTGTAAGTGTGGAGCATCAGCTGACAGGGTCGGCTAAAGTGGGCCTGTTTCTGTCATTTTGGATTTTCTCGGCTAGAATGACTCATTCCCAGTCATTCCCAGTGACTGGGAATGAGTGCCTGATAGTGCATGCTTGGGTATGGGGAAGTATCGACAGCCAGGCCGAGCTTAGTGCCACGTAGGGTGCTAAAAGAGGGCATGTGTTCTATTTCTTGGCCTGGGTGAGTGGCTGACAACCACATTTAAAGCACCGGCTTTACTCGGAGAGTGTTTTCCCCGATCACTTCACCACAACAAGGTCACCAGAGGTCCAGGCGCTAACAAAGCCCGGCTAACACAAGGAGTGATACCTGTTTGCCGCTTAAGTCATGTGATTAATGCAGATCGCGGCTGGGTTAAGGCGCGTGTGTGGTGACAGTAAGAGCCTTACATCGGATGAACAGCCCGGGCCATCTGTTCTCTTGCTGAGGTGATTTTCATTAAATAGTAAGAATATGGTTCATCTTAATCTTCCCACCATAATTAGGATGATGCTTAAGAATTAGCCTGTCGGGGTTTTTTGGGTTTTTTTTTTAGGGCTGCGACCTTCACATCCTCCTCGCTCGCTCACCAAGCAAGGGAGGGAAAGCATTTGTTTGGAAGCAGTAATCCTGGCATATGCCACAGGGAGCAAATGTCTCACAAACCCACCTTTTGGAGAACAGCCCACCACGTCATACCTACACCAGCAAATTGTCACCCTGTTTTATTTACCCTCCCCAGATTCCGGGAAGATTCTTACAGAAAACGCGTGCAATTTGTGTTTTTTTTTCTACATGCTCTTTCTTCATCCACCATCTTTCAAATGCTATTCCGCATGCAGGCAGGGAATATGCAAGTTTAATATGCGGCTTGTCGAAGTTTAAGTCATGATTTTTTAATGAGGAAACGTATCAGCAATTAAGCAGCCAAACTATGCATGACATAAAAACGATACATGAAATCTTACATAATCTAAGACTTAGCTTCCCAAAGCGGGGTACAATGGGATAGGGGGTACGTTAATAAAAATGCAAAACAATTAGCGCCGGGTACTCACAATTGCGGGTGCAGCGAACGACTCACGGCGCAATGTGAACGGAGCGGAGACAGATCTGCAATTTTTTATTGCAAATAAAAAGGTGAAGCCCAATTTCAAGCCATTCAAAGGGACGGATGCCGACAGACGGGAACAAAAGATCTGTAGGATGATTACTTACCTATTTTTCAGTGCTCATGTCAAAATGTGACCACGCAAAATCCACATTTGTGACCCGGAATTTTGACATGAAATTAATGAACCTATGTTCGATATTTTTATTTAATTTGGATTTCTGTTGGTTATTTTTCTTAGTTTTAATGTGAAATTATGGTTACAGAATGCGCCATGGGCCAATAAATGGCCCCCGGACCGCACTTTGGACACCCCTGTCCTAAAGACATTGTTTTAATTTGTTTTGACGGTGAAATGTAAATCAATACAATCTGACACATGACAAAGGCGTAATCGAAAAATAACATCTCAATTCAACATTTAAGATTTTATGCAAAAAACTTTTTATTATTTTGTATATTATAAGTATAAATATAAAATATTGCAGAGCACTAGGATATGGGCAAGACTGTGTCATACAGTTTCTTGCTACTGAGCACGTTTCAAGAATGTAGCAGAAAAAAAATACTGTAATACAGTATACTGCATTTAGTAGCAAAGCACTTCTTTGGGACCATTCAAATGAAGTAGTGGTAGCAGCGATGTTGTGCCACTGAGGAAAAGACAGGAGGCGTAGCTGGAGGTAGCAGAAATGAAGATGCTGAGGTTCTCTTTGGGTGTGACCAGGATGGACAGGATCAGGATCATTGAGGTTTTGGAGATAAAGTCAGAGAGGCCAGACTGAGATGGGTCCAACATGTCCAGAGGAGAGAGAGCAAATATATCGGTAGAAGGATGTTGAGTTTTGAACTGCCAGGCAGGAGGTCTAGAGGAAGACTAAAGGGAGGTTTATGGATGTAGTGAAGGAGGACATGAAGGTAGTTGGCGTGAGAGACGAGGATGCAGAAGACAGGGTTAGACGGAGGCAATTGATTCGCTGAATAGGATTAAGCCGAACGGAAAAGAAGAAGAAGTAGTCGTAATACATCATTTTTACAATGTTTGTAGTGATGTATGGCAATAAGTAGCATAGAAAATATGGCGTATCGGTGTATTCAAGATGTGCTTTGCATAGCAAAACAAATGACCTCCAACAGGGAAACGCACAAAATCATCCGTGCTCATGATGACAACCCACGGATGTTGCACAGCATCTTTGGCATGGCCTGATGTTACAAATGTAGCATGCAGATGAAGACATTTTTACCCCCAGTGTGATCCCCAAAGCGTCACTATGTCTTAATTCGACATCATACGACGGCGTTTAAATACTTTAACAAGAGCTGTGTGTTTTGCCTCTGATCTCCGAGGACCACCTCACATTTTTCCCTGCATTTCATCAAAGATTCTGGCATTGAAACATTTATGCTCACAGCCGCAGCGGAGCGGCAGAATCACAACAACCTTGAAGACAGCTTGCTGCGTGCACATTCAATTTAGATATAGCCTCTTTGCACATGCAGCAACCTTCCAGCGGCCCTTTCAGGTCACACACCCTTATCGTTTTCAGCGTCTCACTTCGACCTCGCATGCACCAGTAAACCGTGGGTGTACGTGTCAGCGCTCGGCCCCCTGAGAGGGTCACGCCGGGGGTTTAATCTCGGCCATTCGGGGTGTCTGAAAGGCAGATAAAATGAGATTATCCTGTGCTTGGTGCTGTGCTTGGGTGAGACAAGAGTGTGGAAGTATTTGAGGGGGCGGAGGCAGCAGCTGCCAAGGTGCAAAACGCACAGACGGGGCTGGTGGTCTCTGTTGCTTTTGGCACCTCCTGCAGCGCAACCCCCTCCCCTCACAGGCGACAACCACCACTCATGCCCACAACCTTTCCACTGATTACAACTGGGCAAATGTTTGACATACTGGTTCTAATCACACTCTGCATGGAGTCACAATATGCTCTTAAATGGTTCTTAGGGCCAAATAAATCACATTGCGGTCTTGATGTCATTAGGGCTAATTGTTTTGGCTTCCTGTTGACCACCCGCTCCCTTTAGAGCTCCTTCCTCTCTTTACTGCACAGTTTCCACATCAAGAACAACTTTTGCTCTGTTTATAGCATACTGTTGCAGAAAACAGGGTGCTTTGCCTGTTGAATGACAGGACAATGATCTACTGGAAATTACAGAAATGGGCCTTCAGGTACGATTGCGCAACATCCTGATAACATGGTCTTGGCAAAAATGTTGTATAATGCAGGCCCGCCTTGCTGTGTCCAGTCTGGAAACGTACGAGTACGACACTGTCAGTGTGTCAGTCGGTGTCCGTCAGTGTTCAGTTTCGTAGTTTGTTAATGTTTTGCATGACATTTTTTTACACTGGGGTCAATTATAAGATGAATATTATTATTCACATTACTGCCAATATCACTAATTGCTTAGTGAGCAATTTCCGTGCATTGATGCATGTAAGGATGTGTAGAAACCCCCTTATTTATCACATTTAATTGTTTACAGTGAATAATAATAATAGTAATAATAAGTACATTTCACCACATTCTATTTCTAAATGGAATATTTCCATGGCTAGAGCACAGAAAACCTGTTTACAACTTTCTAAATACCATTCTCAACATTATTAGAGCCGTCTATACATAAACTAACACCCCTATAGTCACGTTCACACTCATATTACCCAATTTAGTAGATGTAATAAAAGTAAATAATAATATTACAATTTTCCATCCATCCATTTTCTATGCAGCTTATCCTCATTTTAGTTTTGTAATTTTTAAAAATTGTATTTGAAATATTTATTTTGTGACCTTTTTGAGCCACATATTCAGCCAGTGATTGCATTTATTTACATTTTGCTCAATTTTTTAAAATAAAAACATACAAATATTACTAGTTGACATGACAAAGTAAAAAATAGATCTCCCATTTCATGTGGAAGTGGTAATATTTTGGCTTCTTAGAGGAAAAGAAATACATTTGAGGCTAACTGCTTGTTAATCTAGCTTGTGAGCTCACTAAGTCCCTGCAACATAAGCGTTGCGCGGTGTGTAAAAGAAAAATAGGAGTGTAAAGGTGACTATAGGGGTGTTATTTTGTGTCTACAGGGATCTAATTCCAACCTGCATTAAAAGTCTTGTTGTTCCGGCGATCAAATCTGCTGATTTTGTGTGTCACTGAACAGCTTGAAAATGCAAAAAAACAAACAAAAACAAAAAAAACTTAAAATATACACATTATGACAGATCGCAGGCCATATTCAACCACAAAACAACAATTGCTGCTAATTTACGGCAAAATTCCAACCGTAGTATACTGCAATAAGGAAAAGGGGTTTTGTACTGTTGTTTGTCATTATGTAAGCACTGCAAGTCAAAATGTCTGAATGTTTTGTAGCCAAGTTCGTCAATGACAACGGTTACTGTAGGTATTTTTTTCTCTATATCATATAAAACAATTGTGTATTAAAGTGAAAAAATGGATTTCAGATTTTACGGTAACAATATTATTCAAGGTTGGACATTACACATTACACATAAACAAAGAACTAGGAAAACAAATGCAGCCTAAAGTCGGTCGCTGCTGTCTGTCTGGCCAAATTTTCTCACCACGGCGCAAGTAGTAGTTTCACTTGTACCGTATTTGTATGGCGCCAAATCACAAGAGCAGTTATCTTATGGCACTTTACACGTGAAGGTCACAGACAGAGAACCAACTGAAACCCCACATGAGCAAGCACTTGGCGACCGAGGCAAGGAAAAACTCCCACTGGGGTAGAAACCTTGGACAGGACCCAGGCTCAGTGGGGCGGCCATCTGTCTCAACCGTTGGGCATGAGATATAAAAACAATAGAGGAATACATGGTAGATCAAGCCAGAAGTCTTAGTCTTAGATCAAGGATCATAGAGAAATGACTCTGATACATATCAGCATTCCAAGGGTCTGTACTAACTGTATGCATTAGCGTGTTTTGAGTTGACTTTTAAATATAAATAGGGTGTCTGCCCCCCCCCCTGCCGGATTAAGTCAGGCACAGGAGCCTGATAACTAAAAGATCAACCTCCAATTCTACTTCTAAAAATCGTGGTGGAGGGGTTTGAGTGTCCGAGTGATCCTAGGAGCAATGTTGTCGGGGGCTTTATGCCCCTGGTAGGGTCTCCCAAGGCAAACAAGTTCTAGGTGACAGGCCAGACTAAGAGTGATTCAGAAGACCCTTATGATTAAAACCAAAAGGAGTGACCACACCTCGCCCAGACGTGGGACACTGGGGCCTCACCCTGGAGCCAGGCCTGGGGGAGGGGTTCGCAGGCGAGTGCCTGGTGGCCAGGCCTTAACCCGTGGGGCCAGGCCAGACCCAGCCTGAAGAAGCAGCACGAGAGCTCCCCCCCGCAGACCCACCACCTGCAGGACCAAGCATAAGGGTCCGTTGCCATGCGATTTGAGCAGTGGTCGAGGGCGGGTGTCCGGGCGACATGGTCTTTGGGGGCCAAATCTGGTTCTTGGGACATGAATTGTCACTTCTCTGATGGGGAAGAAGCCCGAGCTTCTGGATGAGGCGGAGACATTCCGACTAGATATAGTCGGACTCACCTCAACCCACAGTGTGGGCTCTGGAACCAAACTCCTTGAGAGGGGCTGGACCTTGTTCTTCTCTGGAGTTGCTGCAGGCAAGAGGTGGCGAGCTGGGGTGGGCTAATTAATAGCCCCCCGGCTTGGTGTCCCTGTGCTAGAGTCATCCCCAGTGAACGAGAGGGTTATTTCCCTACGCCTTAGGGCTGGGGAAAGGGTCCTGACTGTGGTTTGTGCGTACGCGCAGGACGGCATTTCGGAGTACACAGCCTTCTTGGAGTCTATCAGAGGGGTTCTGGGGAGCACCCCAGCTGGTGACTCCATATTTCTACCGGGAGACTTCAACTCCCATGTGGGCAATGACAGTGTGACTTGGAGGGGCGTGGTTGGGAGGAACGGCCTTCCTGATCTGAACCCGTGTGGTGTGTTGTCTGATGGACTTCTGTGCGAACCAGAGTTTGTCCATAACAAACACCATGTTCAAACATAAGAATGTCCATAAGTGCACATGGCACCAAGACACCGTAGGTCGCAGGTTTATGATCGACTTTGTGGTCGTATCATCAGACCTGCGTCCGCATGTTCTGGACACACAGGTGAAGTGAGGTGCTGAGCTGTCAACTGATCACCACCTGGTGATGAGTTGGATTAGATGGCGGGGAAGGATGCCGGACCCAAACCCAAATGCGTAATCTGGGTGTGCTGGGAATGTCTGGCAGAGTCTCCCATTCGTCGAGTCTTTAACTCTCAACTCCGGCAGAGCTGCGCCTGCATCTCAAGGGAGGACCGGGATATTGAGTCCGAATGGGCCGTATTCCGTGCCTCAATTGCTGAGGCAGCCAGTCGTAGTTGCGGCCGTAAGGTGGTCGGTGCCAGTCGTGGCAGCAAGACCCGAACCCGATGGTGGACACTGGGGGTTAGGGCTGCCGTCAAGCTAAAGAAGAAGCCCTATCAAGCATGGATGGCTTGCGGGACTCCCGAAGCAGCTGACAGGTACCGGCAGGCCAAGCGGGATCGCGGCTTTGGTGATGGTCGATGCAAAAACCCAGGTGTGGGAGGACATTGATGAGGCTATGGAGCACGACTTTCGGTCGGCCTCGAAGAGGTTCTGGCAAACCGTCCGACACCTTAGAAAGGGGAAGCGGTCCCCAGTTCACACTGTTTACAGTGCAGACGAGGGCTTGCTGACCTCGACTGAGGATATAGTTGGTCAGTGGAAGGAATACTTTGCGGCCCTTCTCAATCCCACTGACATAGTCTGAGGACACATACGCGGACAGTTCTATCACTCTGGCTGAGGTATTTGGGGTAGTTAAAACACTCCCCAATGGCAAGGCTCTGGGGGCGGACGAGTTTTGCCCTGAATTTCTCAAGGCTCTGGATGTTAGAAGACGGTCTTGGTTGACCCGCCTCTTCAACATTGCATGGTAGTCGGGAACAGTACATCTGGAATGGCAGACCGGGGTGGTGGTCCCCATTTTTAAAAGGGGTAACCGGAGGGTGTATTCCAACTATAGGGAGATCACACTCCTCAGCCTCCTTGGGAAAGTCTACTCCAGGGAGCTGGAGAGAAGGGTTAGTCGAACCTCGGTTACAGGAGTTGCAATGTGGTTTTCTTCCCAGTCACGGAACACTGGACCAGCTCTACACCCTTGCAAGGGTACAGGAGGGTATGTGGGAGTTTGCCCAACCGGTCAACACGTGTTTTGTAGACTTGGAAAAGGCATTCGACCGTGTCCTGTCCCTCGTGGTGTCCTGTGGGGGGTGCTCCGGGAGTATGGGATTGGTGTTCTGCTACTACGTGCCATTCGGTCCTTGTACAATCGAAGCAGGAGCCTGGTTCACATTGCCAGCAGTAAGTCGTGCTTGTTTCTGGTGAACGTTGGCCTCCGCCAAGGCTGCCCTTTGTAACCGATTCTGTTCATAATCTTCATGGACAGATTTTCTAGGCGCAGTCAAGGCATTGAGGGAGTCTGGCTTGGTGATCTTAGGATCTCGTCTCTGCTCTTTGTAGACGATGTGGTCCTTATGTCCTCATCAGGCTGTGACTTTCAGCGTTTACTGGAACGGTTTGCAGCTGAGTGTGAAGCTTCTGGAATGAGACTCAGCACCTCCAAATCCGAGGCCATGGTTTTTAGTTGGAAACAGGTGGACTGTACCCTCCGGGTTGGGAGTGAGGTCTTGGAGGAGTTCAAGTATCTCGGGTTCTTGTTCACGAGTGAGGGAAGGTTGGAGCGTGCGATCGACAGACGGATCGGTGCGGCATCTGCAGTAATGCGGTCGCTGTACCGGACCGTCGTGATGACGAGAGAGCTGAGCCGGAAGGCAAAGCTCTCTGTTTACAGATCGATCTACGTTCCCACCCTCACCTATGGTCAGGAGTTATAGGTCATGACCGAAAGATTGAGATCACGGATACAAGCGGCGGAAATGAGTTTCCTCCGTAGGGTGGCTGCACTCACCCTAAGAAATAGGGTGAGGAGATTGGTAATCCGGGAGGAGCTCAGAGTAGAGCCGCTGCTCCTTAGAGCCAGTTGACCCAGTAGAGCCAGTTGAGGTGGCTTGGGCATCTTGTCCGGCTGCCTCCCGGGTGTTCTCACGGTGGAGCTGGAAGAGGTCGCCAGAGACCGGGAAGTCTGAACTTCCCTACTGAAACTGCTGCCCCCGCAAATCGGACCCGGATAAGCGGAATAAAATAGAATGGAATGGAACAAATAGTTGAGGAAGTGTTCTACTGGGTTGATAGGGTTCTGGGAGCTCTTTAAGATATACTGGTGCCTGACCATGTAGGGTTTTATATGTAAAAAGGAGAATTTTAAACTCAATTCTAAATTGTGCTGGTAACCTGGTGAGATATGATCTCTTCTTCGACTCCTGCGGCAGAATTTTGGACTATCTGAAGGGTCTTTAAAGATTTCCTAGGGCAGCCAATTAACAGAGCGTTAATAATCCAACCTGGAGGTCACAAAAGCATGAACCAGTTTTTCTGCATTTGGTAGTGGCAGGAATTTTCTGATTTTCTTTGTGTTATAAATGGAAAAATGCTGTTCTTGACACTTCAAAGAAGTATCCTTTAATGGCATACTCGATTATCGTGCGCACGTACTATTTGACCCTTGGCCCACACCGTTAGCGACGACAGTTCTGTGTGGAAACTGAAACAAATATTGAGCAGAAAAGGGCAAAGAACAGGATATTTTGAACGGTATGTTTAGCTTCAAAGCCCTGGCAGATGGCTCTCTCAAAAAGACCAAAGTTATTTGTGTTGCAGTGACTTGAGTTGTCACAAAGTACGTCACCTCTGGGAGAAGAGAGAAGTCACTGGCACACTGCAGGTATTGTTTAAATTGTCATGTTTATACAGTGGTACCTTGGCATACAGTCTCACAACTAATGAGTGTTTTTAGATGCAAGTCATCTTGTTTTGCTTTGAACTGCTAGCTTAAACTTGGGCTAGGAGCTGCTGGTTACCGGCAGAGCCGATGAGAGCTATATGGGCCGCTAGCTAAAGCTATGTCATTGACACTAGCATTATAGCGTTTGTATGTACATTAGAAAAATCTAATTTATCATATTTAGTATGAATTGTGAAAAACTATGACAGGAACAACATCAAATTAAAAGCACTAAATTAATACTGAACCACCATTCACCATCAGTTTGTTTTTTAGAAAGGTTGTGTATCACAAATATGCAAATTAGCACTCAACAAGGTCATCAAATTTTACCTTTATGCATTCCCACATAGTATCAGCATTTTCGACCAAATAGGTGAAAGAAAAAGCGTAGAAATACAGTAGGGTGGTGTGACAGCAGCGTATGAGAACAAAGAAGGTGCGTTCAAGGACCGTCAAACAATGGGACAAAGCACCTCTCACATTAAACATTCCAAAAAATCCAATATTGATATCCTCTTACATACAACTTGATGTAGTTATTGTAGTTGCATATTGAATTGTTTACCACAAAAATACTTGCATCCCTACATGTTATAGATAAAAACATATTTTTACCTGTGATAAAATGCGATTAAGATTGAGTTAACTACTGACAAAATGCAATTAATCAAATACTTTAAGTGAATGACAGCTGTAGGACTAAGACATTTGCAATTTGAATAAAAGAATGAGAAAATCCATTCTGTTGTGAACAACTGCCAAGTTGTTTGGAAGTTTATCCGTGTTATTTTGAGAATGCCATTTCTCTTTCAAGAAATGAGCCAAATGGAGAAAAACTGTCATGGTAGCAGTCACGTTGGAAAACAACGGCCTTGCCAGCAAGACAGAGGGAGAGCACATCCTCGGCATAATCACAGACCATTCACATTAACGGAGATAGTTGGGGTGTTTTTTTTAACATAAGGTGGTATTTATTGACAGAAACACAAACTCAGACTCTGTGATGAGAAATGAGCAGCAAAATACCAAACCACTACACAAAAAAAACCTTGACCATTCAAATGAGAACACAGCATGGGTTCAGTCCAGCTCCAGTACAATGTTCAGCGGGTCAAATAGTTCCAAGATCAAGCTGAAAACGGACATCTCATGATATCAGTACCAGTTAGTTAGGGTCGCGGGGATGCTAGAGCCTATCCCAGCTGACATTGGGCAAGAGGCGGGGTACACCCTGGACTGGTCGCCAGCCAACTCACATTCATACCGATGGACAATTTAGAGCGGCCAATGAAGCTAACATGTATGTTTTTGGAATGTGGGAGGAAAGCGGAGTACCCGGAGAAAACCCACACACGCACGGGGGAGAACATGCAAACTCCACACAGAGATGCCAAGCGGAGATTCAAACCCAGATCTCCTGACTGTGTGGCCAACATGCTAACCACTGGACCACCACGCTTTATCATGTTTATTGAAATTTACCTTTCAAATTGGTGGCAAATGAATATGCCCACTTAAATCATAGCGTACAAAAGTAAAGCTCAAGTCCAACCCATTCCTACGGAGGGATCCGGCATCCTGCTGAACAAAAGCATGTAATATGAGATACCTCGTTTACTGTATTGTAAAGGAAAGTTCACATCCTATCTATTTATCTGTGCTCATGTAAAATCACGTTTAATATCTCAATTTAATGAATGTTAAGAAAGGTTTGTGTCTTTTCAGGTGTGCACGGCTTCAAGTCAAATGTCCCTGTGAAGAGTTTGTGAGCCCTCTCCTGATATCAATTTATCCTGTTCTGACTATGCCATGTTCCGACAACGCACATTAGACATGAAATACCTTATTGGCTTGTAATGTTATTATATGTGTTATTAGTAGTAGTCATGTTGGCACAGCCATTTGTATGATTTATAGCCTTTGTAAATTCTTTACTTATTATTTAACACAGCTTCAGAGCAAAACCGCACTATTTTTGGAAATTCTGCCGCCCGTCATCCACAATCCTTAGGTGAAATATGAATGATTGAATTCCCTTTTCTGTGTGTTGCGAAGCCAGAATAATGAGTTTGCAGGAGCTCACGCTACTTCCGACGACGACACTTACGACCTACGCTCTCGTTGGGATGGCTTGTGGCTTCGCTGCCAGTCCTCGGGTAAAAAACTGATGACAGCAAACGCGCATCTTGCTGAGTCTTCGTAGCGAGACTGAGAGCCGGTAGCATCCGTTCTTCTGGCTGTCCCGTTGCATTGGCTTGAGGTGTTGTGATGCAAAGACTGGCGATTGGCTGACGACCAGCCCAAAGTCAGCTGGGATAGGCTCCAGCGTACCCGCGACCCTAACGAGGATAAGCGGCATAGAAAATGGACGGAGAGATGGATGTTAGCTACTACAATAACAATATCGCTGTAGTCTGGTTAATACACCGGGCAGATAGATAGACCATCTTCTTAGTCTTTCAGTGGAGCGGGACAGTGGTAATAATCTGCCACCTAAAGTGATCTTCTGTTGAGATGATGCACTGCTTTGGATGATGCTGGTTGTCCATGATGGAAGGTCAGGTATGTAAATAAAACACTCTTGTTGTTTTGTAGTCAAAATAGCCTCCCCTGTAGTGCAATATTAGCCAGGCTTATACAAATTCCTTTTCTGGCATCAGAACTGAAACGGACCAGGAAAAGGGAAATAAATATGTGTCTGCAGGAAATTTATGTCATGTTATATCTTTACTGCAGTATGGAAACTGCAAAATGACAGTGACTTGCACTTTACTGTACATAAGAAACACAGAAATATACAGTAATAAGCTGGGAAGCCGTTTCTTAGCTTGAACAGCTGGCGTATTTGATGGCAGTCCTTTACTGTAAATGTGAAAAAATATACACACATGAATATACAATATTTGACTATTGCAGTAAATGATTTCCCAGTACAAAATCTGTAAAATACCAGCGAAGAGCTGGCGTCTCTGCTGCCAGCACATTATCGTTATTTTACAGAGCAATTATTTACAATGCGCCCTTCTGTGGTGGAATAACAAACACAAGCCAAAGGACAAAAACATTCATTGCGGAATGAATCATTTTGTTGCTCACCGAGCTAAAGGTGGAGACCTTGTCAGACATCCCACATGAGGTTTCTGTGTGAATATTTGTGCATATTTTGTCCTGCTGATGTACCCCGTTTTAAACCAAATGATACGATCTTCAGGGTGTTGGACGCAGTACGGCAGGGATAGGGACAAACAAACATTACAAACAGTCTTTGTAATGCAATAATATAATGAGAAAGAAGACAACAAAGCAGCGGAAAAAGTTATAATGTTACCAGAATAAGGTCAAATATTATGAGATTAAAGTAATAATTAAATATGTGGGAAAAAATCTACAAGAAGAAAGTAGAGATTATAAAAACAATCAAACAATAAATATTAGAAATGGGCAAAACTGCTCTAATTTTGCAAGAGTACGATCAAAATACTAAGAGAAAAAAGTTGTATTCCATCAAGAAAAACAATTGCAATTTTTGAGAATAAACTTTTAATAGGAGGTGTAAAAATAATGTAATTTGTATGACAAGGGCTTGAAATATTAAAGAATAAATGTGCGCACAGCAAATCCTTGCAGCGCACAAAATGCAATCCAGCCTGAACTGTAAATGAAATAAAAATAATTTATCATCAGGGAAGATTTCTCTCTCATACTTGTGTCAGGAAGGGCATCCGACGTAAAACTTTTGGCAAATCAAAACATGCCAATCAAAGATTCGCTGTGTCGACCCCTGAAGGGATAAGCGGGGACGAGCTGAAAGGAAAAGAAGATGTTATTTTGCAAAAAAAAATAAAGTCAAAATATTAGGTGAATAAAATCCAACCAAAAAAAGTTTTAATTTTTGGAAAATTAGGTTGCGGAACAGATCATAATATTAGGGGAATAACGTAAAAATATTACAGAAATAAAGTCATAATTATGAGAAATGTTGACAAACTCGGAAAATAAAAATAAAAAATCAGAAAATGAAAAAAATCTGTAATTTTATGAGTAGAAAATCAAAATGTTAAGAGAAAAAATTCACAATATTACAAGAATAAAAATGTGAAAAATAAATTCATTTTAGTAGCAAAGTAATTTTTTATTTTAAAAAATGTTCTTATATTATTATTAGAAACAGACAAAACAATATAAAGTTGTAATTTGGGGAATATTAGTTTGGAAGAAAAAAAGATTATGGGAATGAAGTTAAAATATTTTGGGTATAAATCATAATATTACAATTAACTATATATTTGTTGTGTTGTAATGTATAAGTTTTTTAAAAATACTATTTTTAATATTATTAAAATGTCGTTATATTATGAGAAACAAAACAAACCAATATAAAGTTGTAATTTTGGGAATATTAGTTTGGAGAAAAAAAATTTAATAAGGGAATGAAGTTAAAATATTTTGGGTATAAATCATAATATTACAAATAAAAATATATTTGTTGTGTTGTAATGTATAAAGTTTTTTAACAGGAATCACAGTAATGAAAATAACATTCCAAATGTAAAACCTTCTTAGGACTGTTATGTACTAAATTTGTTGGTCTTGCTTAAAAATGCACACTTTTAGTTGAAATCGCTGTGGAAAAATATGATATGGAAGTACATTTGAAAATACGTGACTTTCATGGCTCTCGTCGCCCACAAGGTTCCTGACCCCTGCTGTGCACTGACACGGGTACTGAAGGAGGTCAAGCAGCGTACACCAGTGTAGTGTTGCAACATCGCCAGCTCCTGGCCTGGCATGCACACAACCGTGTTTTCAGTCTTTTTCCCACAAAAGCAACCGTTTTCACCTGTAAATGTACTCTTAAGAAAATATATCTGTCAAGCAACGATCAATTATGAACATGAATGCATGATTTATGAAAAAAAAACACAAAGTCGCCCCGTTTCTTTTATGATCAATTAATTAGTCTATTAGGACCGAGCATGAATAATACAGGCTTTCCTTGTAATTAGATCTCCGTGGACTCTGCACATGTTGGAAGCAAATCCAGAGCATTAATATGGAAGGTGTGTAAATATGTCTCCTAGCCTTCCAAACACAAGGCCCCACACAGCCCGAGTCTATTAAGACATTTAGGAAGACCTGTTTTGTTGCTTGAATCTCACAAAAGCGGGGCCGGATCAAAAGAGGCATTAGTATTGGGAGACAAATCACGTTTGGCTCGGGTTCCTCCACTCACTCGACTCCCAGCATTCCCCACTGTGCACATAACGCTGCAACGACGGCGCTCCGCTTGCCGCACTCGCTCGTGTTTGCACCTTTTCCAACACGCTTTGGCCGCAAATGAGGAATACATTGACTCCAGCTAAGCGCAGCTTTCACGGGGGGGAGGGGGGACGAGGCAGGGGAGGGGAAGCAGGTTTTAGGAAGCGGGAGCATGTTTATTCTAAATATGGAGTCACCGCCTGGAGGTGTTTGGGATCAGAACCAGGGAGGAGAGTGCCATCTACAGGTTGAAGCTTTTCACAATGAAAGGCCGTCCGAGCACAAACAAAGTGCACTTAAGTGATTGTCCCCGCGTTTCCTTCCCCGCCAAGTGTGGCTCCGCCGCTTTGTGCTTCCTCCCGCTCCGGCGCGGCTTTCAATACCATTAAGACGACCACTTCCCATTTCATGCCTCATATTGAATTTCCCTGCCGGCGGCGTGCATGGGTGAGGGCCCCCAAAGATCAGCCGGCCCCGCGCATTAACCGCCACTGATACTCCGCCCGAGTGATGATTGCACGCCCGTATTTGACTTGACAGATCCCTAACCAGGTTTCACTTTGATTTTCCTTCTCCAAGTCAGCGCCGAACTGCCAGTATCAAAGCTGCCTTAGGTCACCGCAGTCAGGGGGTGAGGGTGCCACATTAGTGGGCCAGGCTGGCTGTTATTATATCAGGTGAGGCTTCGCTGGCCAGTCTGGCATGGGAATAATCGCATTCCCACTTGGACACTTGTATTATTCGAAGCAGGGAAGATGAAGTATAGGCTTGTGTGTGTGTGTGGATGTCTCTGTTAATTTGTGCCTTTTCAAGCACCGGCCGCTTTCCTTCTCCACTATATTCCCCATCTTCATATTGTCACTGTCCTTGAAGCAATTTCCTCCCAGCCATTATCTGATGGCTGAGGACAAGGATGGCTCCTTGAAGGAGCTGGCTACCATCAAAAAAACGGGAGGACCGGCTCCTCGCTGAGTGACATCCTGCTCCGGTCATGGCGGTCCAAAGCCAATGAGGACGGATGGCGGGGGCCAAGTGAGGAGAGGAAATGGCTCCCTTTTTTGGCTTCAAGCTGGGCCCAAGCCTGCTTGAGCGTGTTGTCTAATCCCACTAGGCCAGAAGATGGCAACATTGAGGTGGGAGAGAAATGCTCTTCCTGGTTTGGCTGGGAGCAGAGACAGCATGTAAAGATCTGAGTCCTGGCAATTTGGGGGGGAGGAAAATGTTCTTACATTTAAACTTGATGGTCCTTTAGACTGCAATAAATGTTTCACCTTATGGACTCATGTAAACCAATTACACTGAATAAGTACATGACACTAAAGTTTACAGATTGCAGCATATAACGAGGACTTTAAAACCACAAAATGTGTAAACCGGGACTGGTTGATAGAGAGAGTCTAAGCAAATTGTCCATAATTTTGTTTGCATGGGCTGGACTGGTTCTTTTAGGTGCCATGCATGGAATATAAATATAAAGAGCAGCAATAAAACATAATCACGCTTTAACAGCTACCTTGTCACTGCTATCTGGTATCTTCTCAAGGGACAGATGACACGGGTTTAGAGTAGTCAGGGTGCGGCTTGCATCGCAGTATGGATGTGCTATCCTCTAAAATTACCCAACAGAGTCAACAGGATTGGCTTCTGATCTGGCTCTTTGTTGAAGATCGGATAAAATCGGATTTAATTTGGCCAACCACCACCGTCTTCCTGTTTTCAGTCACATCAAGAATCAGGTCTTCACTGAAGGCGACAGTAACCTTACATGTGTCCCTGTCATTCATCATTAATGTGTACCGGGTGGGCCATATGTTCCCGGACATGGAAAAATGTATAATGCATATTTTTTCATGTTTCAGATCGGATCCCCAGATCTCTCGCTCGTTACTATCTGTGGGGGCGCTTGAAGGTCCTGGTGTATCGGACAGGAGACATAAATCACCTCAGGGTACGTATCGCCGAAGCCACTGCAAGCGTACCTCCGACAGTGGAAAACACTTCATGTGTGTCTTTAAAAAAATATATTGCTAAGAATAAATAGCACATTTTTAATATAAAAATGGTGAATGGTGTAAAAACATGAATAGTTATTTTTCCTAGCAGATGAGATCATTCACCGTCAAAAACACACCTCCAAAATCTTGTCTCTTGTAATCCACAGCATAGGACACGTGAAATAAAATAATCAGATTAGGTTAGGGCAGACAAGTGGAGGCTCGGCAGCGGGAGATCATCCAGCTTCTTGCAGCAGACCCCCAAAATCTTGTCTCTTTTAATGCACAGCATTAAAAGAGTTATTATCTGTCCGTCCGTCTATCTGTCTATCTATCCTACATCATAAATGTGTTTATGTATTTATATCGAACTCTGCCCTACGTTCCTAGTGGGTTTTACCAAAGACAAAGTTGCCGGGGATCGGTAAAGTCTCCGGACCAGTTCAGAACAACGGAATAAAAAAACTTGTAAAATGCTAAGGTGGACGTTTATACTTCAAGATTGCCGATTCGCTCATTTCACTGTGAGTCATATTTCACCACTTTTTTTGCGGACATTTTAGCAGGGTTAAACATTTTTAGTTATCTGGAACTGTAAATAGGCTTAGTTTAGCGCGGCTTCCCCTAAAATCTCCCAAAAAGTGGTGAAATATGTACTCCTGTGTGTACATTTCATTGACTAAATATGCTCTAGAATACCTTAATCCTTTGTTCAGAGTGGGTATTCATTGTCATTGGATAAATGCTGGGCTTTGTCCCGCCCATCGGAAGCTGAGCGTCACTGGGGGTCCGTGGGGCGGTGGACTGGCCCCGATGCCCGGCTTTTGCATGATGATTGGATGGTCTGTCTGAGGCGGTTTCTGATTGACAGTGAAATGAGCCAATCAGCAATCTTAAAGAATACACCTCCACCCGTGCATTTTCCAAGTTTTTCATTTCGTTGTTCTGAGCTGATCTAGAGACTTTAGCAATCCCCAGTGACTTTGTCTTTGTTAAAGATGACTCGGAACGGAAGGTAGTATTTACATATAAGTAAAACATTTATGATGTAGGCCGGAACCTGTAGGCCTCCTTGAACGACCAGCAGCCCCCACTGGATCGGTCAGATCTTGTGGCGAAATCCGATTTTATCCGATCTACAAAAGAGCCGGAATGGTAGGCAATCCCGATCCTAAGGATGGGATCGGGATTGCCTACTGCGGAACTAAATAAACTGCACTAAAGTATCTTTTTATCATTTGCACTGTTCTACGAGTGTGAGTGTTTTCAGTGTTTAGACAAACAGACAAGTTTTTTGCATAAAAATGTAACATTTTAAAAATGTTTTCAGGCTGTTGACATGTAAAAAAACAGTTTTGATCTACCTTGAGCATCAAACATTGTTTAAACGCCCCCTAATGAGCACATGTTCATGGATTATTTTGATGGTGCTTCACGGAGATGTTCTTATTGTGGTATATCTTAACACACAAGCGTCTCCAATTAGGAATATAAAATCACAAAAGAGGCACTGAGGAGAGCGCCCGGGGTGCGTGAGTGCTTGTACGGGCGTGCACGAGCGCATGAGTGGAGCGCGGAGATAGATTCGTGTCGGGTGGAGGGGGTGTCAGCTTGGGGGCTGTTTTGTTTCCTTCAGCCTAGTGAGTGCACGGGAGGGTGAGCGGGGGAGATGTGTAGACCGTTGACTTCAGGGATTCAAATCTGGCCGGCGAGTCCCGCGGTGCCCAGAACGTTTGGAGTGCGCTTTGTGACGGTGGACTCCATTAGGCGCCGAGTCTCAGGGTAGGCCGCCATTGTGCCAGCAAGCGACGAGGTTAATCAGATTCCAGCTCCATTATGAACGCCGCTAAAAGGGGATCTATGAATAGAATACTGTAAGCTCTCGTTAAATAACAAAAAAAAAAAGATTCTCAGCCCTGCGCTTTTACAGAACAAGACTAAGAATAGTGTTGATGTGCATTTGAAAGGCTTCAGCATGCGCCAAAGCAAAAAAAGTGTTTTAGGCGTCCTGGATATTCATTATCTGCGATTAAGAAATTCTGCTTCCGTCGCTTCTCTGCTTTGTTTGTTTTAAATGGCAGATTAGCGTAATTGATTTTTGAAAATCCATTTTCATGTGGTGGGCCAATGACATCCGTGTGCTGAGATGGTATCAGTCGCTTCCCCATTAAAGCTCAACAACACCAGCCGCAAACTCTTCCAGCCTACTCAGTTAATGTTCTTCTTAATTAAGTTGTGTATGGACTTTTTGTTTCATATCACGTTGCAGGTCGTGCAGGAGTGCAACGAATACAAAAAGTAGACTCCTGTTAAAACACCATCTTTTTCTTGTCCATCCATTCATCCGTACTGTATATCCATATGTAATGCTTGTCCTCGTTAGGGCTACAGATGAGCTCAAGCCTTTACCAGATGGCACTGAGCAGCACCTTGGACTGGTCACCAGATGAGATAAATAATATATGTATAAATCGAATCAGAAAACTAGGGGTGGAAATTCTTGTCAAAGGACTTGCAAATAAATGGCCAATCGAATTACAGCCATCCTGGCGTTGAATTAATCAGCCGCCATTACAATACTCTTAGGGTAGGACTAATCATTTGACATGGTTATAAATCAATGTGTGGTGTGATTTTGAATATATTGTCTCTCAATGCAATAGTGATTTACATATGGACCTTAGCAACAACCGGTTGTCAGAGCAGAACTTCCCGTGCGAGCTCCCAGCACCATGACAGGGGTGTACTGGCACAGTGAGGGGAATCTAACGCTCTAGCCACGGAGCCAAATACCCAGCGTCCAACGTGAAATTAACCTTACCACGGTACACCGCGGACATGTCTGCATGGTGGTGATGTGTTTTCTCCTTTATCCGGGTTCCAGGATTTGAGTGGACACCAGGTTGGAGGAGCATTTACTGCACCTACCTTGTTGGAGTGCGGCCCAGAGTTACGGCAACCGGATCGGCCACATCTCGTGGCTGAAGCCGATTTTTTCTGCAGATCGGCAAACCGATGCCGTTCCTAAAGATCGAATCGGGACATTCCTAAAATGTACACACTATGACGGTAGTCCTTTTTAGGTAGAACTCGATCAGCCTGCTACATGTGGACTCGGTACTGTTTTCCAACTCCTTCCATGTAGTTTATACTTGTGTATACTGCATGACATCAAGACAGCTGTCTATAGATGAAATACAAGCAACTGTGAACGCGGGAGAAGATAGAAAACCAATCAGAACTGCTGCACAAACATCGGTCATGGCCACTACGACCATTTGGAATGTCTGGAAGAAGATGGAACCCTCTGGTGTACTAAGTACCAGACATCAGACAGACAGACCAGAGGAAAGCATGAGCAGTTAATGACAGAAACATTGTGTGGGCTGTACAGAAAGACCCTAAAGCAACTGGTAGTGACTTCAGCAACAATCTACAGGGACCAGCACTGATGGTATCGCCAGCAGCAATCAAACTTTTTTTTTGGCAAATTCCAATCTGACCTTCCGATTCTTTATACTAATGGGTCAAACACTATGAAGTGAACATGGACACCATCTGGTGTCATATAAGCCTTTACAAATGGAGTACAGAAACTTACATATACTGTATATATGTAAGTACAGTAATCCCTCATTCATGGTTGATGGGTTGAAGACCCAAATGTAGTAAGTGTATTTCTGAAAAGCAGGATTCCTCATTAATAAATTAAATGTAGTTAGAGCATGAAAACACCTGTTTACAACCTTTTAAATATGATTTTTAACATTACTAGAGCCCTCAACATATGAAATAACACTCCAACACTTGAATTATTAAATATAATAAAAGTAATATGACATTTAAAAGGCAAATATGAATTCATCTTTGGAATACTTTTTTCATTAGTTTCCCAAAGTGGACTTCTAGGACAGCCAATAGCTACTTTTCTTACTGAAAAGATGGCAAAATGAGCACAACGGAGCAGAAAGCTGAAAGGACACAGAGCGTGAAGTTGTCCATTGCTCTGTGTGCATCATATGAACAAATATGATCATTATACTGCGCAATAAGAGTGTTGAATCTTCAAGATTTCATATATAGAAGGTATAAAAATGCAATCATCTCCACAACACAAATAAATATTCTGCATCCAGCTAGACACCCGCAGCTGACACAGTTCACATCTGTCACTGACAAAACACTTGAAAGATCATCTCCAGTCTGAATCCATCAACGCACTGCCTTGATGAGTTACTCACTAGATTTATGCGCCGAAGTCTGTGCTGAGCAGCTTGCCACCAACTCACTCATCTAGTTAACATCTCAACTCAGACAGGAACATTTTCAAGGCCCTAAAAACTGCCGTCATTAGGCCTCTTCTGCAGAAGAGCAGTCTTGATGCCGCAGTACTGAACAACTACCGGTCCATATCAAACCTGCCATTCTTGGGAAAAAAAAATGTTGTATACCAATAGCTGACTGACTTTTTCCTCTCTAACAATGTGTATGATACTTTCCAATCAGGATTTAGGCCCCACCACAGCACTGAGACAGCCCTGATCAAGGTGACTAATGATATCCGTCTGAAGAGAGATGCAGGCAAAGCCTCAGTTTTAGTTCTGCCAGACCTGAATGCTGCCTTTGTCACAGTGGACCATGTGATTTTGAGGTTAGAAAAGAGAGTGCTGCTCTACTACAGCACTAAACTGGTTCAAGTCCTAACTAAAGGAAGTACTTTATTGGAATTGATAACAGTGTCCACAGGTCATAGACCAGGTCATAGACCAAATGCCTATGACCTGTGGAGTTCCCCATGGGTCAATCCTAGGACCCTTTTTATTCAATCTATACAAAATTCCTTTAGGACAGCTAATACGCAGTTGCGATGTGTCCTACCACAACTATGCCGACACTCAGATCAATGTGTCTCTGATGGCAGGTACCCTAAGAGATAGGGTGAGATGCTCGGCCATCCGGGAGGAGCTCAGAGGAGAGCCGCTGCTCCTTCACATCGAGAGGAGCCAGTTGAGGTGGCTCGGGCATCTAGTCCGGATGCCTCCCGGGCGCCTCCCTGGTGAGGTGTTTCGGGCATGCCCAGTCGGGAGAAGGCCCCCAGGAAGACCTAGGACACGCTGGAGGGACTATGTCTCACAGCTGGCCTGGGAACGCCTTGGTGTCCTCCCGATGGAGCTGGAAGAGGTCGCTGGGGACCGGGAAGTCTGGACTTCCCTACTGAAGCTGCTGCCCCCGCGACCCGGACCCGGATAAGCGGTGGAAAATGGATGGATGGATGGATGGATG
>QODF01000165.1:2728603-2759212 GCA_024372805.1 Oostethus manadensis
ATATATACATATACACTATATGTATATATATACATACATATGTATACACATGCATAAGAGCAGACCTGCCAACATGTACAAAGTTATTGTACTCAACATGCAATTTCACTCTTGAATACATTTGTATTCTTCACAGATCCCCATTTGTTGCATTTTCCTGGATTTAGTTTTGAGTTCAGTCTGTACAGTACATATAAACAAATATTACAGTCTCTCAATATTATTTTAAATTGGGGGTGGGGCTGTGAAAACATTTTTGTCCCGTGGGAAGGGGCATGACAGAAAATAATTGAGAAACACTGCATTATAGACAAACAACCTAACTTCTTCTGGTTGCCATTTTGTTTAGCTATCTAATAGGATGCTAACAAGGACGGAGGCTTTGTGATTAAAGCGGACCTATTATACCGGTACTCATTTTCGGGCCTTGGTATTGAGTTCTGGACTCCTATAGAGCAGCGACACGCGCTAACCTGCACAGAAACCTCTCTAGACCTTCCGGACTTGAGTCTTTTCCTGCAGTGTTTCCTTGGGTTTTCTGCCACCCGCCCAAACGGTCTGTGTAATTTACTCCTTCTGTGATTGGTCCCCGAGGACTTCCGGACTGCTGCCGAACCCCACTTCCTAATTCTGGTGGTACAGGGGCTGATATTAAACAGAGATGTATATTTTTTTAAACGTCTGCTTTTAACAGCTACAAGCAGCTCCAGACATGGGTGAGCTTGTAATTTGCATGCAAGCAGGTAACACTCCCCTCTGCACACACACAACTACTTTTGTCCCATTACAAAAAAAAAAACACAGTTAGGACACTGGAAAATTGTTACATACAGTTTGCTCTTCTGACTCTTCAACACGACCAAGTAGCGTTGGAAAAGCGTCGGACTCCAGCAACCGTTTGGCGGAGAGTCCAGCTTTGTATTGCTGAACAAAATTAGCTTTCCCTCACACCCAAACAAACATTTCCCGGGAGCCGTTGGCCATATATATAAGGAAGTCCGGGTTTTGTGACAGACAGTGGAAGTTGGCGTTTAAAAAATCTCTGTGAAACAAAGCATGCAAAGCATGCGGGCTCATTAGGCGTTGGCATCGTTTAACACAAGAATACAACATCGTAACAGGATTTATAGGTCAGAAAAGAGGAAACGCAAAATAGGTTCCCTTTTAAAAAAAGCATTAGAAACACAGTTAATTAGTAACACGACAATACAGTATGTTTGCAAAATTGTATGCTGACCGGAGAATACAGGCAAAGCGTGGAATAATTCTGGTGTACATTTTTCACATTATCTTAAGGAATAATAACAGAGAATAAAAACAACACTGTTGTATTTTTAAATTATTACCGACTTAGGGTGAATCAGATATGTCCTCTGCGGGAACAAAAACTATTTGAAAAATAAAATCAGGGTAAATGCAATTTAAAGAATAATATTTTCAAGTGTACAAGGCTAATAATATATATATATTAGAAATATATTAAAACAGCCATGGAGTCAAGAGTGTACTATGATATCCATACAGTATACATCTTATTCTACCAGTATGCATTAATAGGGCCTTAAAGGAACAATTGTATTTGAATGGTACTGGCTAATAATAAAATCACTTCTCTGCCTTTCCCTCGGTGACACTGGATCACTTACTTTTAGTGCTTTAATATCAGCGTGATATCAGTATCATCGGTGGGCCAGCGGTTTATGTGGTCTTAGCATTTTTAGGGTTTGCTCATATAAAAACACAGTGTTATAACACAAATACATGTTGCTAGTAGGGGTCCAACGGTACATGCATTCATATTTTATCGGCACAGAGCCTTCAGTTCGATACGGAAGCGTCCCATTCGGTGCGCATTAAAAGTGAAAGACGAGAAGTGTTTCTTGTGTCGTGCATAACGTAATACCAAGCGGTCGGGAAAGGGGAGGCATTTGTCACGGGAGCGGCAATCCAGACCTGCAGGGCGGTTCCACGAGCCCGGGGAGTGTACATTAGCACCAGCATGAAAGGCAAGGTGTGAAAGCGTGCACAACAACTCCACAAGCGTGCAGCCCGGACATCATGACTAGCGATGGTGCTAAGAAGACAGAGCCCGGGGAGACGCTTTCTCGTCGTTTGGTAACACTTTGCCTTCAAATTGACATACGTAAACCAAAGCCGACAGCCATTTGGGGCCATTTGCCACCGCGGCTCGTTTTTGCATGGGCCCCTGGTGCATTGTAGAAGTACATAGAACAAACAAAAAACTGCAAAAAGGAAAAAAACAGTAAAGAAAATGATGATACAGTACTATTATATTTAATATTTTTTTATAAAATATTTGCATTTGTGGGCCAAATATTATTATGGTCTGTATTTTGTACCATAATCGTACCGAAAATGAACCCAATTAGACCAAGGTGCTTACCAAACCGCCAGAATGCTATACTTATTAGTATCCATCCATCCATCCATTTTCCACCGCTTATCCCGGTCCGGGTCGCGGGGGCAGCAGCTTCAGTAGGGAAGTCCAAACTTCCCGGTCCCCAGCGACCTCTTCCAGCTCCATTGGGAGGACACCGAGGCGTTCCCAGGCCAGCTGTGAGACATAGTCCCTCCAGCGTGTCCTAGGTCTTCGTGGGGGCCTTCTCCCGACTGGGCATGCCCGAAACACCTCACCAGGGAGGCGCCCGGGAGGCATCCGGACTAGATGCCCGAGCCACCTCAACTGGCTCCTCTCCATGTGAAGGAGCAGCGGCTCTACTCTGAGCTCCTCCCGGATGGCCGAGCTCCTCACCCTATCTCTTAGGGTGAGTCCAGCCACCNCTAACAGTACCATGTGATTTCTCCCAGCTAATCACTGACATAAGGAAATAATAATGTGCTAATTTATAACTCTCAAGGAAATTTTGAGTGTTTCCAAGCACAATAATGATGAAAAGACAAAACACAACCAAAATGAGTCGTTTGATGCTTGGATGTAGTTTTTAAAATTTGGGGTCAAATTCCAAACTGTACAACTTTGGGGGCGTTCCATCCATTTTTGTAAAGCCGTCGACAAATGCGCGGTTGCCACAAATTGGAGTCTTGCAGGAATGTTAACATTCTCAGTGCTCGTTGAAAATAATGAGAAATTAAAGAAGCACATGACCTTTCAAGTCCCATATTCAAGATAAAAAGAGGGAGGCTTTAGGGATCCTTTTTTCTGCACTTGAAATTAAAAAACATCTTTTATAGATGCATAATCACATATTCCTGATTTTGCTGGGGTGAACACAGCATTTTGAGGGTTTTGATATGGTAGATGTTTAGCATATCTAAAAAAAGAGCTTAGTGGTTCCTAAGACATCCTGGGGACACCACACAAAAACTGTTTTTATTAAAACAGTAGTGTAAACATAGTGACCTTTAACGGGTTAAACCTCCCAAAATGAAAGTTATATTTGATGTGTATGTTTCCCGCTGAAGTAGTGATTTAGGACTATGGTAAAATATTAATATTTGCTATTAAAGCAGTATTGGGGACGCTACTACGGTTAAATCACAATACAAATAATAAAACAGCACGCACCCCGCCTCCCAGTGAATATCATGTGCGAGCCCTAAATGGAAAGTGTCCCCAATGAACCTGCAGCCGGCCACCAGGAAACCCCACAGAGGAGCAGGCTTTAAAATATTAAAAACCCACCGTGCTTAAAAACTATTTAGAAGATTATAATATGCGGTGGAGCAGAAATAAGAGGCAGTGACAGTTAGACAGGGCTACAGCATAAAAGTAAATTATTTCACATGCCCCCTGGCTTGTACATACTGTCACTTTCACAGATTTTCACCCGGTCCAGGCAGCCACAGGTCTACGTTGCCTGCAGGCACAGCTGCAGTCTGAAAAATCACCACCGAAAGCTAAAAGACTGATCATTTAAAACGCACATTTGAAGTAGCTGCTGGTCTCCTCAGTTCCTCCAGACTCATAGGGGCTTTGAGGTTGTTTTTGTCCTCGTGCGAATGCAGTGAAATCACGCCTTTTAGACACATCCATCCATATTTTGTTTTTTAAACAAGCTCAAAGGTAGTCCATCATTTATTAGATTGATCGGTTTCAGACCTGCCTGGGAAAAATAGGAAATCAGATATTTGTTATAGTTAGAGAATATAAAACCTGTTTATGACCTTCTAAATACAGTTTTTAACATTATGGCCTCTACACATGAAATAACAACCCTATAGTCAAATATATTACCAAATATAGCAGACATGATATGAGTAAATAAGCCATTTAAGACATAAATAAGACTCATGCAATAAATTTGTTACATAAGGACACATTTCCCTACGGAACACATTTATTAAGTGATGAGCAGATAGGACAATGTCGGGGGTTCAGATGTTCAGTACCAGTAGTCCCTCTTTTTGTTTTTGTGTCTGGTCCAGCATCATAACCGCCGAACGGAAGTCCAACTGCTTTTTAGTGCTGAGCAAATTCGCTTTGCCATGGGAAGCTTCATAATCTATATGAGGTTCCCTTTGATATTCCACTGTGTTTATTATGAATTTTTTGGACCACATTCGATGTGGAAAAGGTGCAGAAGAACCTCACAAAAATAGTTAAACGATAACAACTATGGTGATAACCACAATACCAATAACCACCAGAACAATGACACAGCAAAATGGGCAAAAAGACGGGAAAAAAGAAATAAAAAAAACAGAACCTCATAAACAATGACAGTCCAGATGATACCTGCAATGGCGGCAGTTCACATTAATCTGCAACGACAGATTGGCTGCATCGAAGTGAAACTAACAAAATGAGATGTCAGTGGTGAACACAGCCATGCATCCCAAACCACATCTCATAACAGCTCCAGGGCCCAACTAGGAGGACTCCAGGGCCCTGCCACCAGCAGGCACCCTAGAGAGGGGGGCCCCAACCTGCCCCTCCAAGAGGCGACATCAAGTCTGCTCCAAAAAGGTGCAAGGGACACCAGTTGCCGGACCACTTTCAGGGGGCCGGACACCCACTAGCAAGCAGGGCACCTGATTTAGTTGAAATGCCGCCTTCTTCTACTGCTGCCTCATTGTGAAGCGTGCACCTTGCTGCTGCCCCCTACAGAGTGGAGGGAGTACTTCATGAAGAAGCGTTTTTCTAATTGGACTGAATGGTTTGCCTTTATTTGGGTGATGTTTGGCGGGCCAGATTTGGTCCACAAGCTGCCTATAGAGTGCCTCTTCTCCGAAAAGTGTTGCGAAACACCTTAGAGAGATAGCATGATTTTACATTAACAGCTGGAAAATTATTAAAAATAAATAAAATAATAAATTAAATAGCAATAACAAGTATCTAAATAGGTTCGGTAAAGGTTGGAAATGGCTTGAACCCAACAGAAATAAATCCACTGCAGTTCTCATGCCAGCAAACATGAATTCATTCATTCATTCATTCATTTTCCATACCGCTTATCCTCATTAGGGTCGCGAGGATGCTGGAGCCTATCCCAGCTGGCTTTGGGCGGGAGGCGGGGTACACCCTGGACTGGTCGCCAGTCAATCGCAGGGCACATATAGACAAACAAAGACAAACAACCAATCACACTCACATTCATGCCTATGGACAATTTAGAGCGGCCAATGAAGCTAACATGCATGTTTTTGGAATATGGGAGGAAACCGGAGTACCGGGAGAAAAACATGCAAACATGCTTATTGTAAACATGCAGAAGAACATGCAAACTTTACACAGAGATGCCCAATGGAGATTCGAACCGTGAACCTCCTGACTGCGAGGCCAACGTGCTACCCAGTTATCCCCCGTGCAGCCAAAACATGAATTCATTATTCTAAAAAAGTGTTATTTTAAATGAAGTCTCTTCGGCCAGCGGCGGGCCCATCTTTATGCAGCCCTCTTTGTGTGAGTTTTGTGTTCCATTAACAGACTAAATCACAGCTTACGTCTTTGTATGCAGAGGTAGCAAGCTGCTGTTCCTCTGCTGAATGCTACAACAATCCTTTTGTCCGCTCTGACAATAACCCTCCTCTGCTTGGCGCTCATGCCATTTGATTGGCGGATGGCATCTGACGGCTTCATTTTGGTCTCGGGGAAAGTATCGAGTCGATCGAGGATGAAGTGAAGTCCTCATTCCATTTAAAGTCCATTTTTGCAAAGCTTTGATGAACTCGACTCGTCAAGTCTGTAGTTAAGAGATTTGTGACTCTCAGTGATGTGCAGTGAGGTCGATGGCTGATGAGGCTCAGGCTCAGGCGTGCATGTGCGCCCCCTTCAGGTGAGGCACCGGGCAGTCTGCCTCACTTTGTGACTTTGCTCTGCAGTTTATTGGATCACACACATTACATTACACCGGCTGTGGAAAATCATGGTGAATAACGGTTTGTGTACCTTCTCCGGTTACAATATGGTGCGAGTCTTGTTTTGCTGTTAATTCACCGCGTGGGTCCATTTGTGTTCTTAACGTATTTTAATCATAAAATGTTAGAATCCTGTTTGCGTGCCATTGCAGGGAAACTGGGGCCGGACGTCAGCGCTGTCGTTTTAATTGTTTCTTTACGTGCATAAACGTTACTTTTAGCGACAGTAGACCTTCCCTGAAGACGTGACTGTTCCCAAAGCGAGATCAAGACGGACACCAGCTTTGTTATCAACAAACAAACAGACCAAATGTTTTTTTGGTTTTTTTGATCCAATTTTTCTCTGATGTAACTTAGTTTGAAGTTTTGGATGGTTTGGGAAATTTTCCTTACCACAGATCTAATTGGTTTAACTGTGTTTGTTGTTGTTTGTTGGGATCGTCTGGTGTGAAGAACACGTAAACGACGGGAACGAGGCGCAGCTGGGACTGACCCAGTTACCTGGTGCAGCACAGTAACCCAAAGACAGTTCAGGAGTCTTCCTCAGGGTTTAACTTTTTTTATAGAGCAACAAACCGCACCCCAGGACAGTCCATCAGTCTAATGAACAGTTTGTTTTGTTGTTCTGTATTATTACCAATATTCCTGTGTGGAAATCTTTGCACCAAAAGCTGTTTTGCACGGACACTCATTGTAGCCTAATTTGTTTTTTGATGTTTATATGTGCCCTGCGATTGACTGGCGAGCAGTCCAGGGTGTACCCCGCCTCTCGCCCAAAGTCTGCTGGGATAGGCTCCAGCATCCCCGTGACCCTAATGAGGATAAGCGGTACAGAAAATGAATGAATGAATGTTTATATGTGTTTAATTCCCGGTTTACACACATACACGGATTTTGTACAAAGGGTCATTCAAAATAGTGACTTCAGGTCAAAGCGAGGTATATTGGCACCACCCTTTGGAATATTTACAATCAATCTAGATCAGATTTTTTAATTTAATCCGCTCAAGGCTACAATCAATATTTCAGAATAAATCAAATTCATATTGGTGGGATATCTGAATTATTTACCTCCTAGGGATTATTTCCCAGATAAACCGAGTTAAGGCCAGGCTGGCTATTTGAAACATAAAATTGAGCCAGTTCTTTGAACGGCTGTTTGAGAGGGACGGCTCACCAAGATCCGGCTCCCCTCAAAGAGCCCTAAATCCCATCTCTACCAGGTACACTATGGAAGGCAATAGTGATGGTCAACGACATGAGGAAGGAGAGCTTTGTAAATAGCAAAAAGCTCAACAACCAAATGCATGACGACATGAAATCCAAAAACAAATCACGTTAAGGAATTGAAGAGTTATAATGCATACGTTCGGGAAAAAGGATGCCAATGATGTGTAAGATTGATGATTAGGAAAAGTCCACACGCGTGCACAATGTGACTGTGACATGCACGCCTCCTGCTGGGGTAGCTGATAACAGACGAGAACGAGATGCTATTGCTTCCTCTTTCTGCAATCATATTGGGTGGATGCGGACGTCATCATGAACATGATGTTCTCCAAAATCCAACATGTCTGAAACAAACTAACCATGTCATATAAACAACAGCTTGATGAATGAGACACAGGGAAAACTGTTTACATTATTAAACCTGATTTGAAATCAGTTTGAAATCTAAAACCGTGACTGGTGTGTTACGCCTGAGACCCTGTTTTGTAGAAGCTTTCCATAATTGTTTAATTTGCTAAGAATTCAACCCAACAGGGCCTTCAGAAGCCCTCATAGGGAAGCCGATATTCAGATGTCTCAACATGAATTATCTGTTTTTCTGCAGTCAAAGCAGGATGGAGCAGGACTCGCCTGAATTCCTATTTGTGTGCCCTCTGCCGTTTCTCTCCCCCCCCCACCGCTTTTTTTGAGGAGACATGCAAATCTTTCAACACCGCGGGACATCTCAATAAATTCTTCAGTGGCTTGTCAAAGTGACTTTCCACTTCTCTCACCACCAGCAAGACCCCACCGTGATCTACAATGAAATGGCCTCATTGCACGGGGCATCAAGGATTTCCACGTCTCCATCTCCGGGTGCTCTCTCGACCGTGACTTTCCCATTCCGACAGCTCGAGACCCAAGGCCATGAGCCGCCAG
This sequence comes from Oostethus manadensis, assembly GCA_024372805.1. Classification (NCBI taxonomy): domain Eukaryota; kingdom Metazoa; phylum Chordata; class Actinopteri; order Syngnathiformes; family Syngnathidae; genus Oostethus; species Oostethus manadensis. The sequence goes on from QODF01000165.1 coordinate 2,737,091, forward strand.
CGGTGGTGCAGCACTCTGTTGCTTCACACGTCTGAAACTGGCTGACTTGTTTAAGGCTGCCGCACCTTTGCTCATTCGTAACGCGATTGCTCTGCGCGGACGAGGTAAAGCCGAGCGACTCAAGACCTACATGTGTCAGGGCGATGAAGCTCCCCTTCTCTAAATTTAGTCTGCATTTCCGGAACTGACACGTACACACATTTTGATGAGAATTACAGTGTATACAGAGGAGCGGCAATGACACATCAGCATGTAACGTGATAATCTCAAAGAGGATGCTTGACAGATCATTTAGGCTCAGCAACTTATAGTGGTGTAATCCTTTAATATCTTCCCAATAACTATTAAGGATTTAGTGTCAATCCTGCTCTGTCGGCATCCGTCTCCGTTTTCGACTGAGACGAGCTGAGTCTGTAAGGTCTCTAAATTCTCCGCTCATGGCTCATAAAGTAAGTCACGGGGAGGCAGCGTGACCAGGGCTTGTATGCAGGAAGTCAACTTAATTTCAGTCAAAGAGTATTTATGAGCTCCTTTAGTCCGTTTACCGTTTCTTCCATTGGGGAGAGGAGCATGGTCGTAGTGCTAAACGCAAATTGGCTGCTGTTTGCTATGAGTTGGACGTAATGGAGATACAGACGTCCCTCGCCACGTTGCCGTTCGAAATTCGGGGCTTCACTATTTCTATTCTATGTTTGTCCGACACCCAGTTATGTGTCGTGGCACATTTACACTAAGACATGGACCTTACCCATTATTCATCCGTCCAGTCACACAGTGGCGGTGGTACCCTGGAGTAGACTCACGGAAACCTGGCTGCCAATTCGTGCCTACGACCAGCACCAAATATGAATGCGAATTCATACGCCAGTGTGAGCATCACAAAGGGGGGTGAAGTGTCTTGCCCAGGAATACCAGGCAGTAACTGAATGGAGGGAGCGAGGAACCGCCAACCCTCCGGAGTCTGGACGACATGCCCTACCTCCTGAGTCACTGCCACCCAGTTCCCCTATTACACAAAATTGACTTACAAAAAATGACATTATACCAGTAATGGGAGTCTGTTTACGAGCACCAAACACGGGAAAAACTCCATCGTTACCCTTACTTTGCTCCACTTTTGTAAGAAGAGGCATTCAAGCCGTGCTTTTGAAGTTGTGGGTTTTCGGACATAAAACCCTTCCTTCCACACGGACCTGCCCATTGCGTCGTGAATGACAGTTTGGTTAAAAAAGAAAATGTCATGTCCAGTAGGACTTACTAAAAGCACTTTTTTCTACTAAATTGCAGTTTATGTTTATATATATTTTTAGTGGTTGTAATATAGTATAATATGTGACCTTATTGTGATATGAATTAGGGGAGGGACCAAAATATCATTACAGGTATGACATGTAGCACCATATTGCTGTATCGCGGTATTCCCGGCAAACTATCACAATACTGTGAGTTAGTAACCGCTATTATTTAAAGGTATGAGGTCGCTACCATTAACCCGTCCGCCGTGTTAACACAAACCAACAAAGACGCCGCTAACATCACCAGTTCAGCAGAATGACCTCATGCCACGCATGCGACAGACGGTTTTCCGACGTATTGTTGATCCCTCGATGAACATAGCATTGCCATGTCCAACGGTTGCCGTAGAAAGAAGACTCGACTTCCCCGAGAAGGCAAAACTGACGCAAATCACAGTGTAAACAAGCGTGGCTCTTGCCAGCTGAGATGATAATACGGCGCCTTCAAAATCTCCCGGTTCATCTTTCATGGCTTTACCTTCTTTGAGTAGCGTCAGTTTGATTTAACATCGGGCTGACAGTTATTGGTTTTTGGTGTTTACCTCTTATCGCTTCAGAAAAAAAAAAAAAAAAAAAAACTAGAGAGAATCCTGGATGCATATTGCACGGCATCAAAAATTAAGATCTTGACACCCTAGAAACACCATAAAAGCTTTCTATTATGCTGCTCGCGGTGTAATTGGCAGCGCTGTCTTTGTGTGTGTGTAGAAGGGAAATGCATTTTATAATTCATCGCAATTTTTTCCGCGGCGTGTCACAACTGATTCACTCACCCAGTTTGTGTTTGATTGATGGAAGTGCACCGCAGATGTTGTTTACACTGCAATTACTAACGCCGAGAGTTTGTTAGAGTGCATCATACTCAAGGTCAACTCCCTGTTGTGGCTTGTATTGCAACTACGGTTGTGGGGGGGGGGTTACAACATTTCCTTGCTCCAATCGAGTAAATACTGCCAGTTGAAGAGTGTGACTCAGTCCCCAGTCAGAAACCATGAGAGGATAACAGATGCATGATCATGCCCTGAAATGTCTTGTTTTCAATGTCAAAAGATCGCCGTCATAAAGTTTCCTTTTCACAGTGAAATCTCAACGATCAAACACTTTGACCATCGTGCAGTTTTGAAAAACACCCGATAGTTGGCGGGAAGTACGTAGGGGTTGAGCAAATACACCACTATCTGTATCCGTTCACCCATCTACATTACCTGTATCCTTATCTGAACCCAGAATGGGCGGGGTTTAAAACAAAACATCAGCAAACTGTCCTTTCAGCACGCAACCATTGTCTTCACCGCACACTCAGGTCACATGTCACTTTACTTCTTCGTTCCCTTCCTTCAGGGGTTGCCACAGCCAATCAATTGCCTTCATCTAACCCTGTTTTCTGCATCCTCGTCTCCTGCACCAACTACCTTCATGTGCTCTTTCACTACATCCATAAACCTCCTGTTTGGTCTCAGCATCCTTCTACCAATATATTCACTATCTCTCCTCTGGACATGTCCGAACCATCTCAGTCTGGCCTATCTGACTTTATCTCCAAAACCTCTAACATGTGCTGTCCCTCTGATGTGCTCATTCCTGATCCTGTCCATCCTGGTCACACCCAAAGAGAACCTCAGCATCTTCATCTCTGCTACCTCCAGCTCTGCCTCCTGTCTTTTCCTAAGCGGCACTGTCTCTAAACCAAACAACATGGCTGGTCTCACCACAGTTTTGTACACCCTTCCTTTCACTTTAAGAAATACTGTAATAATAAAAAGTCAGAACAAAGTGTAGTTGGATAATGGGTAAGTACAGTCAATGTGCAAAAGAATGAAGAGTTAGATAAGTTTAGTAGAGATTGGGCATGGCATTGGATGTACAGTATCAGGACTCTTCTTCCGTGTATTTTGTAAATATCAACTGTACTGTTTCTTGAAACGGCTCATTTCAGTCCATTGTTTGTGCATTTGTTTTCTCGCATTCAAGTGTTTTAAATGTCATTTTTCCCTGAGGTTGAGAAGAATATGTATGAACGTATGACATTTTTGGGTAGCAGGTTAGTGTTCGCTTTATTTTTGCAGTTTGAAAATGTACGATTTTTAATCATTTCGATTTTAGAATTACAGGGTTCATATGTTCTCTCATGCGGCATTACGGTTTATCCTAACTACCTTTGCAGTTTTTTCCCCATATCTTCAGACATTACGGTAAATATGGTAAAAATACCAGAGAGCAATAGAAAGTATGGAGTGATTTTTGACCAAGAACAAATTTTGCCTTATTCAACATTGAAGTATTTCTTGCCGCTTCATGTTGTATTTTTCAATGTGAGAATTCCAACTCATATTTTCATCAACTACGACTCCCAGAAATGTATTTGCATTCACCTTTGCAATCTCCACACCATCAATAAAAGATCTGATCCTATGAAAAAGATAGTAAAAACTAAAGAGTGCAGTGGTCTTATAATTGCAGTGGAAAGGTTGCTAGTGTTTTACTTTTGCACACTTTAGTTAAGAATGTTTAAATGTTGCGTAGAACATTGCCTGTGCAGCTAATTATGGGAACAGATTGACTCGGAAACGGAGGATTTCTTTTTTACGTTATTCCCATAATAACTGGACAAATGTCGGTGTACCACTGGATTGTGTTTGACCTTTTAGAGTGGAAAAATTCATTCAAACCACGAACACAAACAACACACCGGAAAGGCTGCTCTGACAAATTGCCGTTTCCCGTGCTGCTGTTGTATTTGCCTCGCTGGCACATAAAGGACCCCGAGCCTAAAAATGATCACAGCGGAGGCATCGGTATTTCGCTCGTTCAAACATCCACGCACAACCGGTGCATCCTTTAAAAGTTCGACTGTGTCCAATTGGACGTCTGCACAATAAACAAGCATGCTGCGGTGGAAGCGCATTCACGCTGGCGCTTTTGATAAAGCAAATCTTTAAAAGGAGGCTTACTGGGAGAAAAGTGTCTCAAGTGGTTCCAAGGATTTGAAATGGAAGACGTGAGGATTGATATTTGTGCGGCGTCGACGTCGCCCGGGGTCTAATCAGAGACCAACAACACACCTCTTCTGAGCACCCCGCACTCTCACACACACACACACACGCACACACACACACACACACACACACACAGCCAGAGGATTTCCTCTCACTATTCAAGGGGCTGATAGATGAGCCCGTCTTTGTATTTCATCCGTGGACTTTCTTAAATCTTAAAAGCCAATTCATCTTGGGCAAACATAAGCAGGATGGGGCGGGCGGGGGTAAAAGAAAACTTTTTCCATTCCCTGCCAGTCCCCGAGTGTCATTCACAGACCCTCCAAGCGCTCATCTCTCCTCCGTTAATTGTGCCCGTGCTTCACCCGCGGCTCGCATTCAACTCCGGCTGGGGTAGAGGCAAGTCGGGTACCCTCCGCCCCCTTGTTCACTGCACGTATGAGCTCCCAATAGCTTGGGACCAGTCTGAGTGGAGAAAGATAGCACACAAAATAGGGCAAATTGTGATTCTCTTGTTCCCCGATGGACTCGATTAATCTTTGCTTTGCAGGTACGGCACTTTTCACACACCAGGCCCGAGTAGTTTATCTACTGGGGCTGTCAGATAGAATTCGAGCATTTAGGGAGGCAGACAAATAAATCATTCTTCTTTGTGTAGCGGTGCGTCAGTGAGGCCGCCGCCAAGACAAGTTGTTTGAAGTTGAGGCCCTTTCATTACACACGGTCTCGTTGTGAACTCCAAGGCTTCTTCTCGGGGCAAAACCAGATCCTGTGGTTCCGACCGGATTACGTGATATTTTACGGCGGTGCTTTATTTTTTCAAGCTCCCCGCAATGTCTCCTCGCGTCGACGTGTCGAGAGAGAAACGGCGTCGGGCTTAATTAGCAAATTTGAAAGTCTACGTGGACGACCTTGTTGACACCGCCATTCCGCATGAGCTATTGCTGAGTTCTTTGAATGCAATTTGCATAATTACACCTCCGGTTCTGCGAAACGCATGCATTTATGCCGTGCCGCTCGCCGCAGAACAGACCGAGGCGCAAGCAGGCGTATTCGTGTTTCTGCGAGACGACCGAAAACGTTCAAGCGCTTTCTTCTACGCCGCAGGTGGGCAAAGGTAGGCGGTGCGTGACGTGCGGCCCAGTCGGACCACCGGAATGCAGGTTCTTGTAGGAACATTGATTGATTATTTAAGAATGTCTCAGTTTTGGATTTTACATCATTTAGGGCAGGGGCGTTTACAAAAACAGTTTTTAAACCTTCAACATCAAAACCGTAGCCAAGCATGACTTTCAGTGCAACTATTGCAGTTATATTATTGGCTATTATGGCCAATATAGTCAGATGCAATCTGTACCCATCCAAAAAACCTGTTTGTCGCATTTTTGCTTGATTGCAAAAAGAGGTTGTCAGAGAAGTAAAGAAAAAGGAACGTTAACATACCCTTGATACCTAATGTTTTACTCTTCATAGTTCATGTGTCATTGGCAAGGGACTACCCAGCATGCCTTGCGGACATTTGGAAATAACAGTTTGAAGTTGCATGATATGTTTAGCGCTTAGCTGTTGTTTATCACCCACTTGGCAGTAGTAGTTGATTTATGTGTTTTATATTTTTGTTTTGGTTGCACCGTGAGCAAGTATGTTGTTCTGTTTGATGACCACCTATATAGAGATATACATTTGAATTTTTAATTTTATTTTAGTCCTTGGCAAGTGAAAAAAGAAACAACAATGACAATATATGAACAATAAAGTAAAACAAGACACAATAAGAGCGTACAACAATACATACACACTGTATACACAATACAGACAATCATCATACAATTATTGGTCATAAATCTGGTTCCTCCAAAGCCAATGTCTGAGATTAATTTTAAATGAATAACTAAAGTTAGCAGAGTCTCTTATAGCGACTGGAAGATTATTCCAAATTTTCGTACCTTTGTTTGATAACCCCTGCTGGCTGAAGGTTGAGCGCCTGCAGGAATTACACAGTCACCTCTCATGGAGGCTCTTGTTACCTTAGCACTTATGGTGGATTTTATTTTAATAAACTCACCCAAAGGTGGTGGAACAAGTCCATTCAAAACCTTATATCTGTAGAACACGCTAATTTAAATGTTGTAAAATTCTCAAAACTAAGAACATTGTAAGGGCCGCACGGTGGATGAGTGGGTAGCATGTTGGCATCACAGTCAGGAGGTTCAGGGTTGGAATCTCCATTGGGCATCTCTGTGTGGAGTTTGCATGTTCTCCCAGTGCGTGTGTGGGTTTTCTCCGGGTGCTCCGGTTTCCTCCCACATTCCAAAAACATGCAGGTTAGCTTCACTGGCCGCTCTAAATTGTCCATTAGAGTGCAAATGCTTGTTTGTCTACATGTGCCCTGCGATTGACTGGTGACCAGTCCAGGGTGTACCCCGCCTCCCGTCCCAAGTCAGCTGGGATAGGCTCCAGCATCCCCGCCACCCTAATGAGGATAAGCGGCATAGAAAATGGATGGACGGAAGAACATTGTATTTCTGGAGAAGATTTTCTATCAAACACTTTGAAAACTTATAAAGTAATTCTAGTACTTTTAAAGTTCTCAAACTTGTTTATGACCAATTGGTGATATAATATTTGTTTTACATTTCTATACACATGACAAAAAATCATGGAATGAAAAAACATTTTAGCAGCAATCTCTGGCAGGGATGGTCTGATTTGCCGAAAATTCCAAAAAATAAAGTTGACAATGTTGGATTTTTTTTAACATGTTTTTGAAGGGATAGAGTGGAATCCAAACTTACTAAAATATTGAAATTGATGTACAAATTGCCAAAAGACAAAAGACATCTTTTTTTTGAGACTTCTTCGTCAGACTTTGCCTTTGTAAGGATGACAGCATCATCTGCATACAGTGTGGTAGTGACATATTTACAAACTTTTGGTAAATCATTCATGTGTAAGGAAAATAATATAGGCCCAAGTATAGATCCTTGGGGTGCAATTTAATTTTTCCAACACGCTGTGGGCCAATAATGAATAAGTCCCGGGCTGCAAATGGCCCCTAGGCCACCCCCTGGCTCAAGGCATTCAAAAGACGTATTCAAAACACTGCTGTAGTATTCAAATCCAGTCACTAGGTGTCAGTAATGGTACTGTAGATTTTATGTCCTCTAGAGGGGGCTTGAGAAAAAACACAGACATAGACTAATTAGAGATACAAAATTGTTCATATGTGTGAATGTGAGTGTGAAGTGTGAGTCAACTGGGATAGGCTCCAGCTCACACGTGACTAATGAGAACTGAAATGCGGATAGAAAAGGGATGTGCATATAACAATGCACAAAAGAAGCCAAACTCGAATGACAAATACAAATACATACTATATATGTGGGAAGAGTCTGTGCAGCCTCCCCCATGATAAATAACTGCTGCATCCTCCCGGCGGGGTGCTGTGATATTGAAATGATGTCCAGTCGCGCGCCTGTGATTTACAAGGCACGCTCTCATTGACTTGCAGGTGAGAAAACCATCCCCGCTGCAGAACTGTCGCATCCACGCAAGGGAAAGGATCTGCAAATGCCCCAACTGTGTTTCGGTATGACGGTCTTGCTGTATCAAAGCTATCGTGATTGGACTGCATCGACACGGGTTGGCTGTGCCACGCCTATAGACACATCACTTTACTTTTAGTATGAACGATTAAAAAGCCAAACTGTATCCCAGTGTGTTACATCTCTTCACTGTTAACCCAACTAATGAACTAACAAGTGTTTTGTTTTGTTGTGTTTTTTTAGATGTCCACGGGCTGATTTTTTGCTTGGAACTGCAAGTTCAAATTTGGGTAGGAGCTGCTACGCAACAGCAGGCACAGCCAAGGACAGCTATGTGGGGGCTTCTGTCATCAACACATCAGTAAAACATATGGACATTTTACCAATGTAATTTGTTGGTACAACTACGACAGGGACAACATCCAATTTAAAGTAGGGAATAAATACAGACCATCTATCTATCTGTCTATCTATCCATCAGTCGACCTGTCAGTCTGTCTATCTCCAGTATATATCTATCTTCCATCCATCCATGCAGCGTGTGGGAAGGTGCATTCAAAGACCGCCAAACAGAGTGGGACAAATCCCCACTGGCATTAAACATTCAAAAACTGGGGGACTTCTAACTGTATATGGATTTTTAATAAAATTAAGACCTATATTACCAAAATTTTTATCACTTCAGATAAAATGTGATGTTGTTGTAGTTGCGTATCAAGTCGTTTATCACATTATTATAGATGCATTTGTGTGCATCTGCGAAGACTTGAGGAAGGCGCCGCAGCTTCACAAAAACAAAGAAAACATATTTTTAAAAATCAGATAAACCTCAGTTAGGACAGTTATGTTTGGTGCAAGAGTAAACAAAGAGTATAAAGCGAGCATAAAAACAAAAATGCTGAAGAAATACACTTTTTCAGGGAGCAAGAAATTCGAGTACAGTAGAACCTCGGTTTTCGTCATTCATCCGTTCCTAAAATGTGTCATGTAAACCCAATAATCCATTCCAGACCACCAGAAATATTAACACCAAATTCACTTTATAGAAATAAATTAATCTGCATACATCATGGACCATACACACAAAAGAATGAAAATTATAGAAATAGATAATAAGTGTTCAAATTAAAGCAGAGGGTTACATTTCCATCACCCTGCATAATAAATATATATTATATAAATATATTACCTGTATATTCATGACTATATCATTAGTTTGACGCACAGAAAACAATACAAAACAATTACTAATGACCAATACAGTACTTGGTAAACACACTGTTTGTTACAAACTGTACAATTTTCTAGATATAAATGAAGGAGACAATTTTTTTTGGACAAAAACCGAATCATCAAATGTGGGGCTCACGGCGCCACACTTTCCTGCAAAAGACGGGCTTGGTTAAATATTGACTTTGCATTTGTGAAACTCGCTTTCCTGTTCTACACGGTCTGACACCGTTCCTGTTCACCGAACAATTATGGGATTTGGGATTTCTGTTACCGTGACTGCGACTNGGCTCACGGCGCCACACTTTCCTGCAAAAGACGGGCTTGGTTAAATATTGACTTTGCATTTGTGAAACTCGCTTTCCTGTTCTACACGGTCTGACACCGTTCCTGTTCACCGAACAATTATGGGATTTAGGATTTCTGTTACCGTGACTGCGACTGTGGAGTAACGCATGCTAGTCTTGTCTGGTTCCTCCCGTAAGATTGCCGATGTCAGATACGGGACGTGTCTGGAGCGACACCTTGAACGCCACAGCACAGCCCTCCATACTAACATAGAACGGTCTTTATTGTTTCCAAACTCCTGGAGAGGAATCAATAAAACATAACGTTGGCTTCTTTCTGAGTTTAAGACTTCCGATGGGGTTTGAATCCCCCGTGTGACGTCTGAGGGTTGCAAAAAAAAAAAAAAAAAAAAGCGCAGTTTTGTTTTGATGTGTGAATTAATCAGCCAAGAGTATCTTCAGAACAAAAAGATCTGATGTTGCCTCTGGGATGCACAGCCAATGGAGATTTTGCGGTCCATATTTAAACGCGTGTTTTGAAGTGTGTACTTCAACAGCCCCATAATAAGCTACGGCAGTCTGGCTGAGTCTCATGTTTGCTTTAACTTTTCTCCCTCTGCACACCTTGCATACGCCGCAGAATATCCCGATCCGTGCCCTTGGCAAGGAAAATGTACCTTCAAGGTCGCCGTAAACATGTGAAGCAGGTGTGAAGCACGGTAAAGAGCTGCCATGCCGAGGTTGAATCCGTCCTGTGTTCAGTCTGAGCAGCAAAACAGGCAAGTATGTCACACGGATGCTACTCAAAGACAAAGGACCTTGCAAAGTTGATGGGGGGTTGTGACCTCATTACACCAATACGGCGTTTTCAACATGAAACGGGGGTCTGCAGAGATGGTGCTGACATACTTTCACTAGTCCCTGGATTCCACACTCTCAACCACTGCGTACAAGTCATGTTAGTCATCCCTGGAGATGCTGCAAGGTTCATTTTGACACAATCAAACAGCATAAAGTAGCGGCTGATTTGCGGGTTCAATTGGTGTCAATGCCTGTGCTCAGCGTTCCCTCTAAGCAGTGCACGTGTGAGAACGTGCACTGCTCTTCTGCTCTCAGGGCAGCGGACATCCTTGCAGCGCAACAAAATAAAATCCAACCTGGAATGCTAAGAAAATGTGTGGTGGGGTAGGCGAGGGGCGTGGCTGTTGGGGGTGTGGGGGGCTAAAAATAATTGTATCTCCAGAAGGGGGGCGTGGCAAATAAAGTTTGGGACCCACTGGTCTAGCCAATGATAACAGCCTATGGGTACACATTTATTCACGCAGCCATCCTCTCGGGTCGCAGGGGGCAGGAAGCCCAAACTCCCTGGTCTCCAGCCACCTCATCCAGTTCTAGCGGGAGGACATCCAGGCATTCCCAGGCCACCAGGCCAGGAGACATAACCCACCGGGGTGTCCTGGGTCTGCCCCTTGGCCTTCCACCGGCTGGGCAGGCACAGAAAACCTCCCCAGGTAGGCGTCCGGGAGACATTTGGACTAGCCACCTCAACTGACTCCTCAGCGGCTCTACTCTGAGGTCCTCCCGGCTGGCCGAGCTCCTCATCCTATCTCTTAGGGCGAGTCCAACCACCCTCATTTCAGCCGCTTGTATCCGCGGTGTCGTTCTTTCGGTATTGACCCAAAGCATCATAGGTGAGGGTGGGAACAAGGATCGACTGGTAAATTGAGACCTTTGCCTTCCGGCTCAGTTCTCTCTTCAGCACGACGGCCCGGTACAGCGACCGCACGGTCCAACCTCAGTTAATGAACAGCACATCACGTAGCACATACAGTATCGCTCCTTTGCAGGGTGGCTCATAGTTAATGGTGCAGCAGCGTTACCTGCCGATTGCCAACCCCGCATCCACTCACCAACCTAAAGTAAGAAAAGGTTTTTTAAGGTGGACTGGCTGTCAAAGTATGTGGGAACAGAAGGACAAGAGGGTGAGATTTGTCCTTTCTCTAATGAGAAAGGGCTGCTCTGAGATTTTTTTAAATGGAAAGTGTTTATTGAGTTTTTATCATTTCTAGTAAGTGTAAAGGCGACTATAGGGGTGTTATTACGTGTTTAGAGGGCTCTAATAATGTTAAAAGCCGTATTTAGAAAAGTTATTTATGCTATAACCAAAAAAAATTCCACTTATAAAAACTTTGCAGAGGCCGCACGGTGGATGAGTGGGTAGCACGTTGGCCTCACAGTCAGGGGGTTCAGGGTTCGAATCTCCGTTGGGCATCTCTGTGTGGAGTTTGCATGTTCTCCCCGTGCGTGCGTGGGTTTTCTCCGGGTACTCCGCTTTCCTCCCACATTTCAAAAACATAGGTATGAATGTGAGTGTGAATGTTTGTTTGTCTATATGTGCCCTGCGATTGGCTGGCGACCAGTCCAGGGTGTACCCCGCCTCTCGCCCAAAGCCAGCTGGGATAGGCTCCAGCATCCCCGCGACCCTAATGAGGATAAAGCGGTATACAAAAGGAATGAATGAATGAAAACTTTGCAGACATGCACTCAGCCCGGTCGTGTCTGGGACCAATTAATCGCTATAAAGGAGGCATTACTGCAAAAGCATCAAAGAGATTTTGTTTTAGATCCTGGTCTACAGAAGCTTAATTGTCTGCCGACCAAGGAAAGGGCAAGGAAGATTTTTTTTTGTTGCACACACAAAAACAGTCAATAAAAAGATCCAGCATCATCTCAATTAGACTGAGCAAGAGAGAACACTAACACACAATAGTCAAGTAGACAGCCTTTCATGGTTTTCTTAGGTAATGAGCTGAAATGAGGTCTACAGAAGTTGCACAAAAACAAGCCAGCTGCTTATTAATTCGGCTATATGTTTGTTTTTGGCTGCTGGGCGTTGTGGCCCCTAGTCCTGATTCCTTTAGAGAGCAGGTTGTTTCCTCAAGCAGGAAAAAGTGTGTCTAATTGCTCTCCAATGAACTACTTGGCGCGTTGCACTCCAGCAACGGCGGAGGGGTGTGAATAGCAGTGCGATACACGGCATAGGTGTGCATTCGGTGATGTAAGATGATTGCATTGATTTGGCACTACATGAATACGGAAATTGCCCTCTACCGTAAAATGCGCAGCCACTGCACTACGCTGAACGCTTAATTAGATGTGTGTGTGAATGCATGGAAAGAAACTGAAGACAAGGGCAGTGTCACACTCCAAGTGTTTATATGCAGGAAAACAGAGTGAAAGTGAGAGACAGATGTGTAAAAAAAAAGATGGTGGCACCTCAAAGGGACGGGAATATTGAGTTCTTTTCAAGCGAGTGCACTCCCAGCGGAGCAATATTCAATTGGGCTGAGCCACACCGTAATATGGTTCTGAGTTCTAATCTTAAGCGAGAAAGCGTGCAGCTAAGTGCCCTCCGCTAATGCAGACTATCACCGACCGCATTTCTTCGGGCATATTATGAACCGCTGTGATTAGAGAACTTAAAATGCAAAGGCAACCCCTCCGAACCGAATGCATTTACAATCCCATTAAACGTGGAATTGTGTCTGTGGGCCAACTGTACATCTGAAAGATGTTCCTTATTATTATTATTTTTTCACTAGCCTACATTTTCCACTTGCCGCTGAGCTCCTTCGCCGGCTGGTCGAGTCTTCGTAACACGACTGACTTTCACGAAGCGTCCGCAAATGTCAAGAATGAAATAAGATTCCCGTTTGTGTTGCGGTTCATTTTTACGATGGATGAGTACGACAGACATCATGGAAACATTTGGATCGGTGGCTTCAATGATGTCATAATGTAGCATGGACGCATTACGCGGCGTGCAGGAATTCAGAATAAAAGTCATCCACTTGGTTGATGATTTTTCTAAGGTATTTTTTTGCCCCTCGCTATTTTGCACTGCGTGATGATTGGTTCTGTTGCTGTGCACAATTCAACCTCCGTGCTGCATTTCGCATTGCAAGACAACAGTGTCAAAAGCCCGTATGCAAATGAGGTTTTTTTCCACGCCGCCATCTGCTAAATAGCCTCTCTCGATCTTCAAAAAAACTATTTAGTTCTCATAAAGCCACACACACACACACCAGCGCGCAGTCCCAGTTAAAACTAATGCTCTATTGTTGTACGATAATCCATCTAGCTGCAGCACCGTTTGACCCGGTTCAATGTAATTCAAAGAGGGGAAAAAAAATAAAAATAAAAAACGCCCACGCCGCTGCTCTACTCGCCTCTCTTCTCATTAAAGTAAAAATCAGCCTATGTAACGCGTGCATGTAAATGGTGGTGAAAAAAGAAGCAACTGTTTATCAGCCTGTTTAATGAAGCATTCGCGACGCATTTTTGCTCCTTTATTCCCTTCGTTAAAAGGACATTACAGTACACTATTGCTTCCGCGGGTTTGCTTCATCGGGATCTGCTGTTTGCACAGCTGTTTTTAATATTAAAGGTGTGACGATATTAAGCGTGGACACGCCCATCCTAAACGGTCGGGATACTGCTGGACTAATGATGTTCTAACAACGCATCCTTAGATCGTATGTATGAGAAACAAACCTATCGTCTCCCTGACTTCTTTGCAAGAAGAGGTCGCTTTTAAAGTAGGATGTTTTGATGATGATGAAAAACCTCTTTCATCATGGACATGACACCGCCTCTGATCCACCCCCTAACCGGATGATCCCACACTGTGTATTTGCCCAACAATTCACAAACAACAAAAAAAGAGGCTTCGCTACACATCTTAACAATTAGCATTGGTGCTCAGACAACTATCCTGCAGTCAGTTATGGATGTGGAAGCTGGAAGTTTGATCATTTAGTTTTTTCTTCAGCTAACCTCCCCTAAAGGAATAGCTTGGATTTTTTGACTTGTAGTTGTATGACATCCCTATCAGCAGTGTGGTGCATCCACAGTGAATTCCCACCAACTTCCTTCCGTGAGTTGTGGTCAAGTTTTGGTGACGGGGAGAGTAGTTCCGGCTTCTCAAAACAATATGAGTCCAAAAATGGCTCCTGAAAAAAATCAGACCTCACAATTGCTCAGGTGCTACTTTTTCTGTCACGCCGCTCCCACCTGTCCACTGTTGTGTATTTGTTTCACGATGTGTACATGGCGATAGATAGCTAGATTGGCAAACAAAAATAGTGCGTACTTGTAATTATCTGAGCTGGAACAGCAAGAAAGGACCTGAGCGAAGTTGGCCCCCCACCGCGCGCAAAACTCTGGTCAAATAGTCTCATTGTGCTGCGTTTGTGCTGTTTTGTGCAATTAAGATTAACATTTGTGCTGCTTTCGTTTCTGAGTTATTACAGTTTCTTTTATAGGCCAACCAAAGTTCATCCAGCCCCCCATTTTATCCAAATGAAATCAAAATAATCTCATTTGTTTGTGCTGCATTTGTGCTGTTTTGTGCAATTAAGATTAACATGTGTGCTGCTTTCGTTTCTGAGTTATTACAGTTTCTTTTATAGGCCAACCAAAGTTCATCCAGCCCCCCATTTTATCCAAATGAAATCAAAATAATCTCATTTGTTTGTGCTGCATTTGTGCTGTTTTGTGCAATTAAGATTAACATGTGTGCTGCTTTCGTTTCTGAGTTATTACAGTTTCTTTTATAGGCCAACCAAAGTTCATCCAGCCCCCCATTTTATCCAAATGAAATCAAAATAATCTCATTTGTTTGTGCTGCATATGTGCTGTTTTGTGCAATTAAGATTAACATTTGTGCTGCTTTCGTTTCTGAGTTATTACGGTTTCTTTTATAGGCCAACCAAAGTTCATCCAGCCCCCCATTTTATCCAAATGAAATCGAAATAATCTCATTTGTTTGTGCTGCATTTGTGCTGTTTTGTGCAGTTAAAATGAATGTTTGTGCTGCTTTTGTTTTTCAGATATTAACAATTAAAGTTTGGGCCGATTACATAATCATTTATTAATTAACACGATTAGCATACATCAACAAGCTCTGAATGAAACCGAAATTGTCTTATTTTGACCGTCCTCGTTTGTGCTGTTGGGTTCAGTTGAAATCAACATTTGTGCTGTTTTTGTTTTGGAGATATTACTCGTTTATCAAAAGTCGACGAAAGGTCAGTCAGCCCTCCGACATGCTCCGAATTCAACCAAATTGGTCAAATTTTTTCTCTCTCATTTAGTGTAGTTTTGTGCAATTAAAATGAATTGTGCTGCTTTTGTTGCTTTTGTTGCTTTTTGTTGTTCTTTTGAGATTTTACACATTTATTAAAGGTCAACTGAGGTCAGTCACTTGTCAACGAGTTTCGAATGAAACAAAATTAGTCTCATTTTGATCGTTCTTGTTTGTGCTGTTGAGTTCAATCGAAATCGACGTTTGTGCTGCTTTTGTTTTGCAGATAATAACGATCAAAGGTGTGGGACCTGAGTGAACTTGGCCCCCAACCCTGTGCAAAACTCTGCTGAAATGGTGTAATTTTTTCCGTCTCGTTTAGTGTAGTTTTGTGCAATTAAAATGAACATTTGTGCTGCTTTTGTTTTTGACATACTTTGAAATGAATGATGACAAATGTTTAAATAATGACATTGATAATAAAAATAATGAATGTGATCATGTGTGGTGGGAAGTGAATTATTAGCTCCAATTTATGGTGACTGCAGACTGAGGTAAGGGATACGGGGAAATAGATGCCAGCTAATTTGTGCCGCCTATTATCACCTTCTTTATAAGCTGGTATTGAACTTGGAAGGCTATCAAGAATCTCATGTAAACACCGAGAAGCACGACAACGGACAAGCGTGCCTTGATAAGAGAGAAAGTCACGCCAGCGAATGTCAGGTTTGATTTTTTTCAGGAGGCATTTTTTGGGATGCAAATGGACATTGCAACAAGTGTGCCCAGAAACTAATGAGAAATACTTTCCCCATCACCAAAACCCAACCAGAACTCTGCTCCCGGGACCTAGTGGGTGGTAGGTCAATGTCGATGCACAACACTGGGGATGGGGATGTCATACAGATTCATGTCAAAAATGCAAACTATTCCATGTTATTCACCCCTGCCCTCTTAGTGTGGAATTCGATTGTCCTCTTACCCTGCAGCAGAGCCTACCAAAATGTAGGCCAGAATTTCTGAATTCTTTTTTTAAACCTTTAATACGGAAGCTACAGTTGGCAATAGGATTATGCTGTTTTTAAACGATCGTAGGGACTACGCCACGGGAAGACGAGGACTTGATAGCAAGCAGAGAGGGCGGGGGTCTGTGTACATAGCCGTGAGAGGCTGTGTGACAGAGAGGGAAACATATGCAAGCGTTCTGTGACAAAGTTCTGCAGAAAGGTAGGATTTTGTTGGACACGGGAGTGTTTTTTTTAACCCTCTGCTTTCAAGTTTGTTACCTTTTTGCTGTGGTTTTCCTTGATTGCACAATATGCTGAGGAGGTCTGGGAAGTAAACAAGGCGGGGTTTTCACATACTCTAAATATTCCATGTTTTGTATAGTTCATAGTATAAATCCCAAATATTCTGTGTGTCTTAAAAAAACAGTAGTAGTATGAGTCTATCATTGTTAACGGTGTCCCGATACAACTTTCACTTTGGATTTGATTCCAGCCTTGCATATTGCCGATTTCAGCACAAGTCATACATACTGTTTTTACTTGTTTCAAACATTTGAGTAATATCAACCCAAAAAACCCCAAAAAGAACAACCCCTCTTGACAACTCATTTTCTCAAAAGCGACTAGCGACAAATGTAGCTACTTTTTGCTGTGCCGTTGGTTAGTTTCATGGTTTTGTGAAAGCGTGTCTTGTTTTGTATTTCGTGTTCTTACAGAGCAGCAACGGGTGCTGTTTACGGGTCCACCCTGCCCAAAGGCAGTCACAAGTGTACAGTTTTCGTGGCACACTGAGAGGAGCTCTTTGTTAGCGAAAGTGCAAATGAATCACGTATGTGGAAGCCGCGATGCCGTGTTTTACACAAATTTTGCACGTTTCCTTATCATCAGTAAGCCAGGATCCAAGAGGATAACGTGTTTATATTTTATTGTTAGTCGATTGCTACTCTTTTTCTGCAAAATGGAAACTAAGATAATATATTAGTTATTTTATTGATTTTAACAAACCAAAAATCGAGTTTGTTTGTAGTTCTAAATGTCATTAAGGTGTTTTTACACCCATTTTTGTTCTCACTCAAAAGTATGCTTTTTTCCTACAAAAAAAGCATTCCTACAACATCACATGCAATTTGGACGATGACATCATTTCGACTTCTGGACCAGCCAGTAGCTGCTTTTCTTACTGACACCTCGGCAACAGTGATCTCGTGGGAGTTTCTCAAGCCCTGCAAATGTGTCAAACAGCGGCGGATCCCTGGTCTTGCCAAAAACCTCATGACATTTTTTGCGAGGTGGCTGAGCGTGACAAGGTTAGTCAACTTCCTCGGTTGTGTGCCACCCCGGGAAACTTTTTGCACACGGCTGCAACGTCTTTTTCAGATTTGAAATAAAATTACTGCCACACTGCCAATGTCGCTCCCACTCTTACACGTACACACTTTTTTAACCCATTATGGTCCTTGGGTCAAAACGTTTGTCCGCCCCTGCTGTATCCCTTGTGATGTTGCCTGCAAAAGTCAGTCCATCTTGTCAGTTGTTTGCCGAAGTTCTCACGGATCACAACTGCGGTTGTGATCCAAATGGTTGGCACCAAACAATGCGGATCTACTGCACGGATAAAACGGTAATAAGCCTCCGTTTGTTCACCTTCAAAGAGCTGTTGCGGTTGTAGTTAGCAATAGTAGTTAGTAAAACCGACACACAATATGCTCCCAGAACCACACTCTCTCTGTATCTGGGACCCGTCAAACTGTCAAGTTGTATCAAAATGTGTTCTTTGGGGAGTTCCACTCATGTGATGCGGTTCTGCAGTGGAAGAAGAGGAATGCAGCACTTCCAAATTGCAGCTTGTGCTACACATGTCCTCGCTTAGCGTTGCTCGGGCATGTTGGAATATGAAAGGTGACAGCCGCAGCACCTCGTAACATTCGCACACGGTGATAAACATTATGTCATTACCTCCGACAACATCTGGTGTGTTTGTATGTTTGTCACCACTACAACACAAACAGTCGTGCGGCCCGTGGGCCATTAGATGATCTTTTGTGGCCCCCACCTAAATATGAAAGTGCAGCCCTGGAGTTTTATATGAATGGCACTTTTTACAGTGTTGTGTGCGGCGCTGACGAACCTACCAATCACGGTGGGGTATATGGCTCTCAGGGGCGTGACATTGACCGGGCTTGATGCAAGCAGAGAACCATTTGTCAATGAGGGAAAAACTGATCATTAATACTAGCTTTGCACACAATGTCTTTGTTTATCTTATTTTGTGTTTAAAAAATGTTTAAAAAAAGACAATTGACGAGAATGGATTTTGAAAAATGTGCGGCGAGGCTGCTACCCAGCCTCTGTTCCAGCGACCTCAAGGTAAGTTGATTT
Source organism: Oostethus manadensis (assembly GCA_024372805.1). Taxonomy (NCBI): domain Eukaryota; kingdom Metazoa; phylum Chordata; class Actinopteri; order Syngnathiformes; family Syngnathidae; genus Oostethus; species Oostethus manadensis. The sequence goes on from QODF01000165.1 coordinate 2,755,915, forward strand.
TGAAACCCCTGATTTAGATACATGTTGGCGTCGTTATGACTCAAAGGTAATATGGGCTGTAATTGACAATTATTTTCTCAGTCAATTAATATGAAGCTTGTTGTTTTGATTTGAGTAATTGGTTAGGCCTTAAACCGATCACATCAATATGAACCTAACGCAAATATTTAGTGGTTTGATATTAGAGCAGAGGCAAAAATGTCAATTACTGTTTTCCATAGTCAAGGCTGATGTGTGTAAATAATGACATGATGCGTTTTAGGGGTGTAGTGATTTGTTCACTACATCGATGTATCAATTTATATTCCTATGATCCAACTACATCGATCTGTGTTCATCAAATTGCCATTCCAGACAACATATATCCATCGAACATTGTTTGAAAGGTAATCACTGGATTGAATGGATACTGGGAAATAAAGCATTAGATTTAGGAACTCCAGGTTTTATAGTGGTGTGAAAAACTATTTGCCCACTTCCTGATTATTTTGCATGTTTGTCACACTTAAATGATTCTGCTCATAAAAAATAGTTAGCTATTAGTCAAAGATAACATAATTGAACACAAAATGCAGTTTTTAAATTAAGGTTTATGTTATTAAGGGAGGAAAAAAAACTCCAAATCTACACGGCCCTGTGTGATGTCCGGCCATCTGTTGGTCAACTCAAGCTAAAGCCATCTTGGGTGCTGCAGCAGGACAATGACCCAAAACACACCAGCAAATCCACCTCTGAATGGCTGAAGAAAAACCAAATGAAGACGTCGGAGTGGCCTAGTCAAAGTCCTGACCTGAATCCCATGGAGATGCTGTGGCATGACCTTAAGAAGGCGCTTCATGCTAGAAAAGCCTCAAATAAAGCTGAATGACAACAATTCTGCAAAGATGAGTGGGCCAAAATTCCTGTAAAAGACTTGTTGCAAGTTATGGCAAACGTTTGATTGCAGTTATTGCTGCTAAGGGTGCCCAAGCAGTTATTAGGTGCGGGGGCAATTACTTTTTCACACAGGATTTTTTTCTCCCTAAATAATAAAAACATTCATTTCAAAACTGCATTTTGTGTTCACTTGACTAATATAAAAATGTGTTTGATGATCAGAAGACAAAAGAAAAAAAAGTCAGGAAGGGGGCAAATAGTTTTTCACGCCACTGTATATGGATGTGTGTTGTTTAGCTTTTTTAATGATAAAGGCGTTAATCGTCACCCTGGTGACAGTTCGATTTGGCGTAAGTCGACTAATCATGCCTGTCGACTGGGGCGCACGGATGATGTCATGTGACGCTGAGCGTGCGTGCTCTGGTAGAAGAGTGCGTGTGGACGTCCTAAAGTGTTTCACACGTGCTATGCAGGACCAAGTCTGAAAGCAGCAAGAAGACTCATAAAAGGTTGCAATCCGGGAGGAATCGCTTGCCCAAGGATGAGGAGATCAGCACTGATGGAATACCTCTACCACCCCCAAATGACAAAAATTGTAATTAATATTGCTGAATATTGAAGTCCGGGCTTATTAGGATCTTCTTCCCCCCAGAGAGCTAACAGTGAGAAAGAGGAAAATAGGAAGTGAAAAGCTTTTACGGTAACATAGCCTGCCGCCCAAAAAAAAACCCACGTCGCTGTCAACTGCAGCCTCTTCCACTTGACTGTGTGTGTCTCTGTGGGCTTTTTCCCCGGCGCTTCATTATCGTTAAATGTCTTTGTGTTACGTCGTTAGTGCGCACGCCGTGACTGATAACCGATCACTGGCAGCCAAATGGACACGATCTGTCATCATTAAGACGTATCGCTGATGGAGATTTATATGTGACTTTTTTCAATAGGGGGAAAAAAGATGTGGGCTCCTAACAATGGCAGGAACAGAGGATGCTTTGTGTGTGTCGCTCCTTTCAACTACTTTCTCTGGCAGAAGTACAGAAAACACGGGTTTCTGGTTCTTGTTTTGGATGGGGGCAGCCTAAAAGCTTATTACGAGCATCTGTCCGTATTGGCCAGAAGGCCTTGGGGAAAATCTTACACCGTAGTTCGCATGATGCCGGGCGCAAAAATGTCTCTTGTGCTTGACATTTAGAGTAAAAGGCTAAATTAAGCAAGCGCTGGCATTGGTGCAATATACTATACAAAACAGGGGTAGGGAACCTGTGGTTCGGGACCCAGATGTGGCTCTTTTAATGACCACGCGTGCCTCTCAGACCTTTCTTAACACCATAACATTTATTTATTTTCATTCATTCATTTTCTTCGCCGCTTATCCTCATTAGGGTCGCGGGGATGCTGGAGCCTATCCCAGCTGGCTTTGGGCGAGAGGCGGGGTACACCCTGGACTGGTCGCCAGTCAATCGCAGGGCAGGCAAACAAACATTCAGAGTTTAGAGTCAAACATGCGTGTTTTTGGAATGTGGGAAGAAAGCGGAGTACCCGGAAAAAACCCACACACGCACGGGGAAAACATGCAAACTCCACACAGAGATGCCCAACGGAGATTCCAACCCAGAACCTCCTGACTGTGAGGCCAATGTGCTACCCACTCAGCCACCGTGTGGCCTAATTTATTTTCATTTAGTTTTTTCTTAAAATATATGTAACATATCTTGCTTACCCACAGCTAACTTCTGTAGCCGAGGATTGGACCGCCAAGGTTCCCGCTTTGGATCGCCACCCAGTTTACTCTGCTTTGGTCCCTCCCACGAGTGGTGAGCTCATGGGAAGGGGGACTGACGTTGCCTTTTCGGGCTGTGCCTGACCGAGCCCCATGGGGGCAGGCCCGGCCACCAGGCGCTCACCATCAGGTGACCCACCTCCAGGCCTGGCTCCAGAGGGGGGCCCCAGGTGAGGAGAAACTGGTTTGGATGCCTCCTGTACACCTCCCTGGGAAGGTGTTCAGGCCATGTCCAACCGGTAGGAGACCTCGGGGAAGACCCAGGACACGTTGGTAAAACTATCTCTCTAAGCTGGACTGGGAACGCCTCGGGATCCGCTGGGAGGAGTTGGACGAAGTGGCTGGGGAGAGGGAAGTCTGGGCTTCCCAGCTTAGACCGGACTGGTCGCCAGCCAATCGCAGGGCAGATATACAAGCATTAACACTCAGATTCACACTCTAATGGACAATTTAGAGCGGCCAATGAAGCTAACATGCATGTTTTTGGAATGTGGGAGGAAAGCGGAGTACCCGGAGAAAACCCACACACGCACGGGGAGAACATGCAAACTCCACACAGAGATGCCCAACGGAGATTTGAACCCAGGTCTTCCAGATCTCCTGACTGTGTGGCCAATGTGCTAACCACTCAGCCACCGTGCGGCC
>QODF01000165.1:2767884-2794970 GCA_024372805.1 Oostethus manadensis
AGGAGCCAGTTGAGGTGGCTCGGGCATCTAGTCCGGATGCCTCCTGGGCGCCTTCCTGGTGAGGTGTTTCGGGCATGCCCAGTCGGGAGAAGGCCCCCGGGAAGACCTAGGACACGCTGGAGGGACTATGTCTCCCAGCTGGCCTGGGAACGCCTTGGTGTCCTCCCGATGGAGCTGGAAGAGTTCGCTGGGGACAGGGAAGTCTGGATTTCCCTACTGAAGCTGCTGCCCCCGCGACCCGGACCCGGATAAGCGGAGGAAAATGGATGGATGGATGGATGGATGGATGGTTTACAACTCATTCTGTCATCAATTATGGAGCCCAAAAATGTATCTTCATTTTATTTAATGGCCTTTGAAGAAGTCTGTGCCCTAAAAAACATTTGTAATTCTATTTATGTTTTTGTTGTATTTTACCTGTTGTTTTTAATGTAGTTATACTGTTTATTATACAGTATTTGCTGATCTGTGTCTGATATACATGCTTTTATTCCTTTTTATGTAATAATTATCATTAAAAACATGATCTATTTATGTGCCTATTTATATGTACATTAGTTATAATAAATATACCACAATATTTTTTTTTGCATTTATTTGTCATTTCTTTAAAGTCTGATTTCCTGCTCCGTGGTCTGCATTTATATTACACACAGAACATAGCAATTGTATGGATTTTCGTGATCTATTATTAATTTCTTTCTAAATTGTATCACTACTACTATTTTTGTCATAACTTTCCTACTTCATGACTTCCGTTTTTTTCCACACATTTCGGGTTTACGGAACAAATAATGGTGCATTATCAATTCTGCCTAGCAACAAACCTAGGCTTGTCAAAAGACCAAGACAGGAAAAAAAGATATTGTATTATTGATGTATGATTTGAGTACGCTATTTGAGGAACTGGGGTACTTAAGCGGTTTTGCATGATAACTTTGGTCAATCCATACCCTCATCCCTCCTCCTCTGAGCTTTTGGAGTAAAAGTCTGCAGCGCGCTTGAATAAAACAGCTTTTTTCTGACCTTCTCTGCTCAATGGCCTCCTGACCTTTTATTCAAATGCACCATTTTTTTTTACCACCAGATATTTTCTTTATTTTAACAATATAATGCTAAGAACTCTTCTAATACCACCTGCCGATGCTTTGATTACGTGAGGTCGGGGCAGGGTAGCGGTCGCGGGTACACTCCGTAATTTTACTTTGTCACCACAGCCTGTTTTCCCGCTGTCCTTTGTCTCCTCTCGAATCAAATCCTGCACCAAAATAACGACACCTATGCTGAACACCAGCTCAGCCTGTTGCTACGCATTTTATACTCCACGGTCTCCACAGTACATTTTTCCGCGTGACTCCTTCCGGCTTTCTATGCATTCAGTGCGGAGTGTTTTTTTTACAGTCAAGCTGAACATTTTGTTGCGTTAAAGATGCTAAAGCCGATCCATTGTAGATCAATACAAAGAAAGCTAACTGAAGCAAACGTCTGCATCTTACATTCTACTGCAAATGTTTCCCACTGAAAGCATGCAAGGGTTTCATTGATATTTTGTAAAGCACATGTGACATGCTAGGAAGTATATTAAATAATATGATGTACTATATTATATATATTTCAAGGGAAAGCTGCATTTCAGTTTTGTTATATGGATGAAACAGCCTATAATTAGTTCAAACTTTGGTCTTTGCACATTTTTAACATTTCCACATTTCTTCATAGGCCGCACGGTGGTCGAGTGGGTAGCACATTGGCCTCACAGTCAGGAGGTTCAGGGTTGGAATCTCCGTTGGGCATCTAGTGTGGAGTTTGCGTGTTCTCCCCGTGCGTGCGTGGGTTTTCTCCGGTCAACGTATGGTAATAATGTCTTATTTAACATATTATTTAAAAAAATATCAACATATTTTTGCTGGGTGTTCATTCTTGTAAAAATTCTGCCTTTTTTCTACATTAGAATAAGACTTTGTTTAAAATTTTAACTGTATCCTCATAACATTATAACGTTTGATCCTAATAATCACAATTTTCCAAATCTTACAACATTTTTGGTTTCCTTTTCAGAATATTTAATAATAATATTTTTAAAAACTGCCTGAGACAGCTATAAAAAAGGGGGCCTTATGTGGAGGGGGGCGGGGTAGGTGAGGGTAACGGTGAGATAATGCTAATCACGATGCTAACCCAAGCTAATCTGTTTATGTAATTTTACAAGAAAAAAAAGTCGTAAAACTACGACTCTAAACCTCGTACAATTACGAGAAAAAAAGTCGCAACTTCACGAGATTTAAAGATGCAATTTGTAAGTGTCTGACGTGTGCGAGGGAAAAACAGTTCTTCGGGAAGGAGGGAAACTTCCCTCTAGCTTCAGACAAGCTTTTGTTTATAACGAGAGAGCAAAACAGCAAAACAGAGCAGTTGGGCACAAACAGCTTAGCATGGGTTAGCATCGTCTCACCGGTACACTCTTCATAGCTTCATAGTGTCATGGTCTCAGGCAAAGCCTATAAACGGAAGTTACGACTTTACTCGGCGATCTCTTTCTCCTCAATATACGACGCTATTGTCGTAAATTCTCGAAATCTCAAGATTTTCACACCCCATTTAACAGGCATTGCCCGAGACAGCTATAAACACAGGGGGCTTGTGTGCCCTTCGGCGTGGGTCAAACTTTTTCTCGTAAAATTATAATGTTTTAACTCGTAATATTCATTCATTCATTTTCTGTACTGCTTATCCTCATTAGGGTCACGGGGATGCTGGAGCCTATCCCAGCTGGCTTTGGGCAAGAGGCGGGGTACACCCTGGACTGGTCGCCAGCCAATCGCAGGGCACATATAGACAAACAACCAGTCACACTCACATTCATACCGGTGGACAATTTAGAGTGGCCAATGAAGCTAACATGCATGTTTGGGAATGTGGGAGGAAACCGGAGTACCCGGAGAAAACCCACACACGCACGGGGAGAACATGCAAACTCCACACAGAGATGCCCAACGGAGATTTGAACCCAGGTCTTCCAGATCTCCTGACTGTGTGGCCAGTGTGCTAACCACTCAGCCACCGTGCCTCGTAATATTACGACTTTTAATGTCTAATGTTTTGTTTTCATGTGGACCTAATATGTATCAAGGTTACGCTACTGGAGTGACGATGTTCCGTCTCATGATATTCCAACATTATTCTCGTAAATTTCTCCTAATGTTTTGGCTCGCTTCTTGGAAAGTTACTGCTGACTTTGCCACGCCTGTCGTTACGCTTCTTAAATTAAGCACCCCGGCCCGCACTTGAGCTACAGGTTTGTGCGACAAAGCAAATCCGTGTGATATATGCCGAGGGCCGATGAAGAACAAGCCGCGGCTCAAAAATTGCCCCCGGGCCTCGCTTTGGGACACCCCTGCTCTAGGGGTTCCTCGTGGATGGTACCAGGAGATGCCAGCGGAAAGGGTGCCTTATCCGAACCCAAGTCAGTTGCCCTCTGCTGGATGGAGTGGGGAAGTGCGGCGCTGACGTCATCATGTGTGTGGGTCATACATTTGCGCCGGCATCCACGGGGGATGCTATGATATGCTGTGATGTTTCCTCAGGCGATTGCTTCCTGGTGGCAACCGCGCGGGAGTAAAAATATACAAGGGAAAGGAGTAGCTGCTTATCCCGCATGTGTGCGCGCGTTGGATATATTTATATATTTCACAAGGCGGGGATTGGCCACACTCGCTCTTATTAGCGCACGACGAGCGCTCCGGAGCCGACAGTGCAGAACTCGGAGGAGTCGACGCAGCGGCGAGCGAGCGGATGCTGCTGCGTGTGCGTAAAGGCGCAAAGTAACTTCGTCCCTCGCTCCGTGCGCGCAGCGCTCGCTCTCCTTTCCAGCCCCGGACGGATACTATCAAGATGATATTCATCACTTATTACCACTGGTGGATATTTGTGCTCTCCCTCCACCCGTTTTTGTGCGCTTCCCTGGCTCGGACCGAGGGGAATACGATCCGGTACCAGTGCAACGAGGAGCAGGCGGCGGGCACCGCGATAGGGAACCTGGCCAAGGACATGTCCTTGAGTCTGCCTCACTCCTCCAGGACCAATTTCAGGATGATGAGGCAGTTTAATGAGTCCTTCGTCAGGGTGCGGGAAAGCGACGGGCAGCTGAGCGTCGGCGAGAGGATGGACCGGGAGAGGATGTGCCGACGCACGCCGCAGTGTCTCGTCACTTTGGACGTCGTCAGCTTCTCCAAGGAGCGCTACAAATTGATCCACGTCGAGGTGGAGATTAAGGACATCAACGACAACTCCCCGGAGTTCCCCGGCGCGGAGTCGGTCGTGGAGGTCTCCGAGAACGCAGCCGTGGGCTCCCACGTTCCCCTGGACCCGGCCGTGGACGCGGACGTGGGCACCAACTACATCCAAAGCTACCAGATTTCCGTCAACAGTCACTTCACCATCGACGTGCTCCTGAGAGCAGATGGGGTTAAATATGCGGAACTGGTGCTGATGAAGGAGCTCGACAGGGAGACCCAGGCGTCCTACTCGCTGGATCTGGTCGCCACAGATGGTGGGAACCCACCCAGGTCCGGGTCCACCAAGATAACCGTCAGAGTGACAGACTTCAACGACAACAGTCCGGTTTTTGACCAGAACAGCTTTTCCGTGAGTTTGCCGGAGGACGCGCCTGTCGGCACCGTGATCCTGGATCTGAACGCCGAGGACGCCGATGAGGGTCAGAACGGCGAGGTGGTCTACGGGTTCGGGAAGCAGGTCTCTCACTTGATCCGGGAGCTTTTCCACGTGGACAACCGATCGGGCCGCTTGACGCTCAGGAGCCCGGTGGACTTTGAGGACAAGCGTACATACGAGCTGGACGTCCAGGCCACCGATTTGGGGCCCAACCCAACCCCCTCCGTGTGCAAAATCGTCATCCACGTCACGGACGTCAACGACAACGCGCCGGAAATCAGCATCACCCCCATGACCTCCATCACCACCGGCACGGCGCACATCAGCGAGGCGGCGGAAAAGGACAGCCTGGTGGCGCTGGTCACCACGTCGGACCGGGACTCCGGGGTGAACAGCCAGATCCACTGCACCCTGTACGGCCATGACCACTTTAAACTGCGGCAAGCCTACGAGGACAGCTACATGATCGTGACAGCGGCCCCCTTAGACCGCGAGAGGATCAGCGAGTACAACCTCACAGTCATGGCGGAGGACTTTGGATCTCCCCCTCTCAGGAAGATCACCCAGTACACCATCAGAATCAGCGACGAGAACGACAACGCCCCGCATTTCACCAAGCCCGTATACGAAGTGTCTGTGGCGGAGAACAACGCCCCGGGCGCCTACCTCGCCACCGTGGAGGCCACGGACGCCGATTTGGGAAACAATGGCAAAGTCACGTACAGGCTCGTGGACAGCCTCATCACGGGCTCGCCCGTGAACACATTTGTCTCGCTCAATTCTGTCTCGGGCTCCATCTACGCCCTGAGGAGCTTCAACTACGAGGTCATGAGACAGCTCGACGTCCACGTGCAAGCCAGCGACGGCGGCTCCCCGCAGCTGCAGAGCACGGCCGTCATCCGGTTAAAAATAGTCGATCAGAACGACAACGAGCCTTCTATCATCGGGCCGCCGCTCTATAAGGGCTCCGCTGACGTCTTCCTGCCCAAGGACGCCCCCCCGGGGTACCTCGTCACGCACATAAAGGCCACGGACGCGGACGAGGGCCTCAACGCTCACTTGTCCTACAAGATCACAGAGGGGGGCCTACTGGGCTTCTCCATTGACAAAGACACGGGGAAGGTGCACGTGAGCCGCCAGCTGACGTACGACCTCACCGACAACGTCAAAGCGGTGGTGTCGGTCAGCGACGGAGGCTCCCCTTCGCTGACCTCCACGGCCGTCATCCACTTCAACTTCATCGAGGGCACCGTGCCCAGCGTGCCCTCCTCCGCTCGCGACGAGTACCTCTTCGAGTGGGACACCTCCGTAGCTATCATCATCGTCCTGGCGGGGAGCTGCTCCCTCCTGCTGCTGGCCATCATTCTCATCACCACCATTTGCAGCCGACGGAGGAAAGAGACGCAGGAGGGCTACGACGAGCGAGCGGAGGCGCCCAAAAAAGCGGAGAACGCGGAAAGCGCTGGCATCGATTCGCTGATCGCCGGCCACATGGCGAAAACCTTCGAGCCGCATCCCTTCCCCGAGCAGCCGCCGATGGCTGCCGGGACCGCGGCGGAGATGACCTGCGAGGATGGATGTCAGGCAGCGGGCGTCTTTGAGCCCAACAACCGCGTCATGGAGGGCAAACTAAAGGTAAGGGAAGGGAACTGGGAGGGGCGAGGGTGTTGTGTTGCCTCATTTGTCTTTCCCGTGACCTTCAGGGCTACTCCACTCTACCCGGATACGGGAAGGAGGCCTTGAGACCAATAACAATATGGAAGGGTAATTCATTCACCACCATCTCCGCGAGGGACCCTCACATCAGCGGCAAGGACAGCGGAAAGGGGGACAGCGACTTCAACGACAGCGATTCCGACATAAGCGGGGACGTGCACAAGAAAGACTCGCCGCCCACGAACGGTGAGTGTCACGTAGCGGCGCCGCGACACTTCAGCAGAGGTCACTTGGCGTGTTATTACCCCACCCGTCTCCCCACACAGCTCTCTGGGCATGCACGAGCGAATGCAAAGTGCTGGGCCACTCGGATAGATGCTGGAGCCCGTCGGCCACCAGACCCAACACCAGCATGGCCTCTGGGCCAAATCTGTCAACCTTCTCCAGGATGGCCTCCCTTCCCCGGGACACCAGGAGGGAACACTACTATCCGTCCCACGTGCCTAAAGGCAATGGCCTGCAAAGCGTGTACGAAAAAGTTCAACACCAGGAGTTTGATTATATTCTCGTGGGCCCGCCCACCCCAGCCAGAATACAGGAAACGGACGAGATCTCCATCCCAGAGTACACAAACTCTTAAAAATGCAGGATGGCAAATGTACTTTTTACTGTACAGTAACCTTAATGACTCTGCTGTATGTAGTGACTCGTACTATGTCATTGTCTGTTGTAAGATCATGTGTAATATGCAAGAGTTTTGTACATCAATAATATATTTTTCATAAGGCTTTCAAAGTAAAAATGAATTTTGTTATGACCTTTCAGGAGCATGTCTTATTTAAGTGAGGACCCGGGCGCTTAAAGGAGCTGTGAAAAACAATCAATATGAACAATGTTCGTGCTAGGTAGTTCTTTTTTTTTTGGTCACATTGTTGCACAAATAAATTGTGAAAAAAAGAAGATTGTGTTGCTTCTCTGACAATTTTGTACTCTAAAATGAGCACAGTTTCCACAAACATGTCTGACACGGGCGTTAAAAACAACAAAGCATTCATTTTGTACAATAACCCATCCTGGCTGAAATATGCTGGATTGCATATTTTACCAGGCTGCACGGTGGATGAGTGGCTAGCATGTTGGCCAGATCTGGGAGATCTGGGTTCGAATCTCCCTCGTTCTCCCACATTCCCAAAACCTGCATGTTAGGTCCATTGGCGACTATAAGTTGTCTATAAGGGTGAATGGTTGTTTGTCTATATGTGCCCCAGGACCAGTCCAAGGTGTGCCCCGCCTCTCCCCCAAAGTCAGCTGGGAAAGGCTCCAGCATACCCCCACGACAGAAGCGGCATAGAAAATGGATGGATGGGTGTATTTTTTGCCATAAAAAATGCTATACTTATGAACTATTTTTAATTTATAAGTATTTTCATCCATTTAATTGAAAACATATTGTTTTTGTCGAAAATCCGACTAAATTCTCGTCCGATTAGGCTGATTCTGATAACATGAAACAAAAATAGAACACGCATTGCCACAAATTCGTCAATTTTCAACGGATTTGGGTTATTTATGAATTCATACACTTATGTATTTTATTTTCATACATTTATTACACCAAAAAAAATGCAAAAATGTGCCAATTTTCCAGTCTTTACAGTAGACCTTCTGTTCACTCCGCTACTTAACTCCATTTTGACACAGAAAAAAAGAATGTAATGAACGTAATTGACCCCAAAACATTTTTTTCACCTTTGCTACCATGCAATACTTTTTTTCAAACAAAAATTTGTGAAAAAAAAAAATGAAGCTCTCATGAAAACAATATATTATTGATAATATTTATTTATTTTCTTGAACTAAACTGACAAAAGAACCCCCAAACAAACTGAGCATGTCCACTTTCCAATTATTGCAGCATATTATTAATTGTGTTTTGTTATTTTTTTCTGAGACCAATTAGTATGTCCTGCCACAAAATGACGTTAATTTGCTATTTAGTGTCATTTATTTATTTATTTAATGCAATTGACAAAACATAAAATATATTTTTCAGTTACTACCTTTGACTATTTGCTATATTGCACCACCCTGATATCATCACCAAGCACCATGACTTTAATGTGTACTGTTGCTTCAATTCAGAGTTTGGGGGTCGTGTCACAAACTGTCTGCGGTCCTTGGACTCCATTTCTCTTTAGGCCAGTGATGTGTTCTTTGGAAAATTGTAACCTCTTCTGCACCTTTCTTAAACAGGGACTTTTGCTGAGGATTCTTGTAAGTAGATTAGCTTCACACAGACGTCTTTTGACTGTCTGACAGTACTTACAGGTAACTGCAGACTGTCTTTGATCATGCTGGAGCTGATCATTGGCTGAGCCTTTGCCATTCTGGTTATTCTTCCATCCATTTTGATAGTTGTCTTCCGTTTTCTGACACGTGTGTCTGGTTTTGCTCTCCATTTTAGGGCACTGGAGATCATTTTAGCTGAACAAACCATTTTTGTTCACCTCTTCATTAGTTTTCCCCTCTCCAATCAACTGTTTAATCAAAGTACGCTGTTCTTCTGAACAAAGTCCTGAACGACCCGTTTCCCTCAGGCTTTCAAAGAGAAAAGCATGTTCGACAAGTGCTGCTTTCATCCTTAAATAGGGGCCAGCAGTTTTTTTCACAAAACCGATCACTGATTGAAAGCCTTAAGAGCGGGCATATCATGAATGCTGGGTCTTGTTTGTTTTCCGAGAATCTACTGCACCTGCCGGTAACTTGTTTGCAACGTAGCAATAAAAATATACTAACACCAGTGATTCATCTGGTGAGTCACATTTTGAACACCACTGTATATTTTAGTCATTTTTTATTTGTTAAATTAAAAGAACCCGAAAATTACGTCAATATTCCAATCATTGCGGTGCTTTACGTTTTATACGGAATACTTCATTACTGTACTGTGAGGGAGGGTTCCATCTAAACAGCCTAATCTTGGCCTCCAAATATGCTCCCCTCCTAAAGTGATAACACGCATAGGACCCCATCACAGTCATTCCGGCGGTTCCCTGTGCTGCCTCCCTCCAATTTGCATGCAAATACTGCGTTGTTGATCAAATGCGCTCACAATTGCATATTTTCTGGAAAGGTCAACTAACTCCATCACCTTTCTGATTGCCTTCCAGCATACCAATTATCCAGAAAATGAGGTTCAATCTGTTTCCAAGCAACAGCAGCACCGCATATTTGACTCGCTTACCCTGTTTGTGTTTTTTTTTTGTTTTTTTTTGAGATCACGTGACTCACCCTGACCACCTAGCCACCTTTCAACGTGGAAAGCGAATGAATGAACGTATTTGAATGTGCCCCGTCATTACCATCCGATGCCGCGGATCGCAGAGCTAATTAAACTGTTAGGCGGCATTATTCACACAGGAGCACACAACAACAACAACAAGCCTTCCGCTGGCACGGCATCTAACGCTTTGCGTTGATCCTGTAGTTTGGCAGTACCGCAGGGTGGCCACCTCACTTTGGGCACCCGCGGGTAACATCAAGACCAAAAGAATTCATCTCGGCTGCACGTCATTCACAGCGACGTGTGAAAAAAAAAAAGAATCTTGGAGCGCAGAGAAAATCTCCCGTGAGAGAAGCTGGAGAGTTTTAGAGCGAGGAGGACGAGCGGAGGGCGTCGTGAAGGAAACGATGGACGAAAACCCCAAAATGCATCAATCTGGATGTTTTCAGGCCCTCACGCCGCGGGTAAGACACATTGGAGGCCTCATGGGTTTGTGGTTGAAACTTAACCTCGCCGCCACAGGTACAAGACAATTAACCAGTGAGTCTTAACTGGTTCTTTTGAATTTTGGGAAGGTCCGAAACCCCTCAGGGACCGGTCGGCTGCTGAGATACGGAGCAGCGGTTCTGGTCGTCGGTGCCGTGTTGATGCTCTGCGCCTCCATGGCCGCTCTCCTCCTGAGGAAAGAAAGCGAGCGGAACGTAAGTGTCGAGTGAGGGACTCCTTCCTGACAAGCCGTTCATAGTTAAGTTCTTTGCTGACACTTCACATCTGAAGGTTTCTCAAGGGGCTCTCCGTGTCTCTTCCTGATTTCTTTATTGTGTGCGTTTGTAACACTTGAATGTTTCAGACTCGTTATTACTCACTAATATGACAACACAACTGGACACTGTGGAGGAATTTTGGCTCGTTCATCTTTGCAGAATTGTTGCCATTCAGTCACAATGGAGTCTTTTCCAGCATGAAGCTCCATTTTAAGTTCATGCCACAGCATCTCAAGAGGATTCAGGTCAGGACTTTGGCTAAACCACTCCAAAGTCTTCATTTTGCTTTTCTTTAGCCATTCAGAGGTGGACTTGCTGGTGTGTTTTGGGTCATTGTCCCGCTACAGAACCCAAGTTCAGCTTGAGGTCACCAACAGATAGTCGGACATACACCTTCAGGATTTTTTGGTAGACACCAGAATTCATGGTTCCATTTATCACAGCAGGTTTTCCAGGTCCTGAAGCACTAAAACAGTGTCACACTACCACCACCGTATTTTACGGTTGGTAGGATGTTCTTTTTTTGAAATGCGGCGTTACTTTTACGGCAGATGTAATGCGATACACACCTTCCAAAAAGTTCAACTATTTCTCGTCCAACCACTGTATCGTCTGAAAGCTCTTGCGGATCATAAAGGCTTTTATGTTCTTTTTGACCTTAACTGAGACAGGTGAGAACTGAATTCTTTGGATGTTGTTGTGGGGTCTTTTGTAACCTCTTGGCCTCATCGCTGCTCTCTTGGGCTAATTTTGGTTGGCTGGCCACTCACGGGAATGTTCACTACTGTTCCTTGTTTTTGCTATTTGTGGAAAATGGCTCTCACTGTGGTTTGCTGGAGTCTCAAAGCCGTAGAAATGGCTTTATAATCTTTTCCACACTGATAGACCTCAATCAATCTTAGTTCAGTGTTCTTTTTTCTGTTCTTATTTGTACATTATTCCCATAATATTCTATTTTTCTACAACTCCAAACATTTAAACTTTATTTTGTTTGTTTCTCATTACAACTTCAAAAATGATAACAAAAATAATGCGGACAGGATCCGCTGTGGCGACCCCTGATGGGATAAGCCGAAAGGACAAGAAGAAGAAGAAGAAGAAGAAGAAGAAGAAGAATATTTCTTTATAATATAAAACATTTTTTCCTCCTAATATTATGAGTTTATTCTTATTTGAATACACCTTTTCCTCCAAGTATTTTGACTTTATTTTCATAAAATTATAGCCCTTGGGGTTTTTTTTTGCTGGTGATTTTTTAATTTTTCCAACTATTTACTTGTAAATTATCTTGTCGTAATTATGATTTTATGCCCGTAATATGTTGACTTTATTCTTAAACCAGACAACCTAAACAATTTTTTTTTAATTTCAAACTTTATTCATTGTTTTGTTTGTTTTTCATAATATTAGTACTTGAAAAATGTTTTGTCTTTCTTTAATAGTTCAACTTTATGCTACCAAATTGATGTTAGAATTCCTCATGAATTTCTCTTGGAAATTAATAAAGTATATATCTAATCATAATACTACGGCATTCTGGCCCTGTAAAATAATAATGTCCCCCACAATTTTAATATTTTGATCTGAAACATGTAAAATGATTTTAATTTTTTAATTTACATATAATTATTTTTTTCAAATATTAATTTTTTTATTATTATTAATTTTTTAGTTTTCTTGTTCAATTATATTTTTAGAATGTGCAGCAGGCCAATAAAAAAACAGCTACAGGCCACAAATGGCTTCCGGGCCGCACTTTGGACAGCTCTGCCGCCAAGGGTCGCCACGCAAGTAAATTGCATGATTTGTTTGTGCAAGGAAAGTCCTTCATGATGCAGCCCTCCTAAGCATGGGACCAGCACGGGTCAGGTCCGATGGTTGGGTGCCGAGGTAATGACTGGAAATCAAAAGTAGGTCAACTGCGCAGAAGGCAGCAGTTTGTACTACAGACCACTCGCCACTTTGTGTTTGAATTTCTATCGCGTTTTTAAAAATAAAAACATTAAATAGTCATCGTTGACGACGGTTTGCTATTAGTAAAAAAGAAATGCATGGCCTGAATTAAGCATTTTCAAGCTTAAGAATGAACAAAATAGAAATATAAGGCATTATGAAGACGCATTCAAACACATAATATGTTTTATTCTACACTGGTCACTAGGTGTCAGTAATGTTACCTTGATGAGACGATAGGAACTCACCCAATCCTACTGTGGGAGTATGTTATGTCTTATTTGTTGTTATTATGTCTATCTTATTGGGTAATACGAGTGCAAAGGTGACTATAGGGGTGTTATTTCATGTCTGGAAAGCTTCAATCATGTTTTTAGGTATTTAGAAGCTCATAAACTATGCTATGCTCTAAATACAAGTAAGGAATCCTACTTTGTGGCAAATCACTTTTCATGGTGCAGTGTGATAAACGAGGGATTACTTTACCACGCTACCAGTGCTTTCTGAGCATACCAGTAGAATATGTATCCAAAATATGGGCTCCACACAACAAACTGTCTATCTTCACCTGCTGGGCTGAGAAACACTTATCATGCTGATGAATTAACTGTCGGGCCCTAATGATCTATTTAAACCTTTTTTTTTTTAGGCTGGAATGATTATACATTGTAAGTCATTTTTAAAACAAGAATTGGGTTTTCCAAGGGTCGGAATGATATCTGCTCCAATATACCCAGCATAACTGGAATTGTCCTAATTTTTCCCCCGTATGGTGGCCCAAAACCCGTAACTCAGATCCATCTGTTCTATCAAATATCAATATTATTTTATACTTTCAAATGCATTTAATGTGCATGTGAGGCATATTTAGGTCTTGGATTGGGGGTTTAATGTTTAGCAACAATTGAAGAAAGAGGCTTCTGGACTCATTTTTATTGCAAATGTTGACCTGAAATTGGAAGAACTGGTGTGTCAAAAATAGAAATTTCACTAGTTGTATCAATTTCTCACGAATTTTCACCATTCACTGGCAGGCTTGGAACAGAACACGCATGAAGATCTACTGTACAGTAATCCCTCGTTTATTGCAGTTAATTCTTTCCAGACCCGATTAGGATAAGTGAATTTCCGCTAAGGCCAAGTAGGATTCCTTATTTATAAACTATATTTATTAAATGTTTAAAAATAATCTCTTTACAACCTTCCAAAACAATATTTAACATTACTAGAGCCTTCTAGACATGAAATAACACCCCTATAATCACACTGACACTCATATTATAAAATAGTAGACAAAATACGAGTAAATAAGCCGTTTAAGACATAAAAAAAATTGTGTGTTTGGTGCTAAGAGAGCAGAGGGGCGAGCAGACAGGAAGTAACATCAAAGGGTTGAGAGTTGAGTTTTAGTTTGGTCTGGATTACTGCAGCAACACTAGCTTGTGTTTTTATTAGGGAGTTTATTAGGAAATATTATGCCTGTTCAAACTTGCAATAAAACCCTGTTGTCCAGTTGCTAAATGGGCGCCAGCCGTGCATCCACGGTGGTCGGGAGAACCAGAGTTTTGGCAGAAAGAAGCCTCCCCCTCGTGGCCGGGCAAGATGCGTTAATGTCAGATACGCCATGTGAGCGGCCGCTGTGCGTCCATTGAGGTTAGGAGAACCAGAGTGATGGCCAGGAAAAAAAACCTGTTGTGGCCGGGCAAGATGCATTAATGTTGGATACGCTATGTGAGCAGCCGCCGTGCATCCACGGAGGTCAGGATAACCGCAGTGATGGCCGGGAGAAACCTTCTATCGTGGCCGGGCAAGATGCATTATTGTCGGATACGCTATGTGAGCAGCTGTCGTGCATCCACGGAGGTTGGGAGAACCAGACTGGTGGCCAGTAGAAGCCTTCTGTCGTGGCCGGGCAAGGTGCATTAAGGTAGGATATGCCATGTGAGCAGCCGCCGTGCATCCACGGAGGTCGGGAGAACGAGAGCGTACAGCTGGAGACGTCGCCCGTCATGGGAGGAGCCACTGCCAGGGCCCGGCAACGTACACAATGTACTTGCGACATTTCCTAGCCCTCCCCGGCCTAGGCTCTGTGACCTGGCTGCGTTCAAGGTGTTCTTGCGATTTTCCCCGTTTTCACATGCAGGCAGCACATTTTTTGTAACACGTACGGGTCGTAAAGCCCGGTTAAACTGCAGATTCCAAGACTGCCAGTCAGCACGGACTCATGGTGAGACCGGCCTATCAATCCTCCCAATGCAAATGTGTATTTGTGTTTGCCATGGAAATGTCAAAGCACATCAAATGCTTCTGAGCTCAGCACATCAAAAGTCTTGGACTATTGACACGCGTCTTAATGAGCTCACCTGTAAGGCAACGACGTTTGGCAGGCCAGGCCTCCCGCGGTGCCTCGCTTGGTTCCCGCTGAGCACACAGGACTTCCTGAATAGAAGCCACACGATTCAAGTACAAAGCAGCATCCTTTCCGCCACTCTGCATTTCTACGGCGTCCCACTTGACTAAAGAGTCGCTTAACGTTCTGCTTTCGAACGCTCGCAGGTGTACAGCGTTCATTACAGCATGAACGTCAACGGGCAGGTGAGGGAAGGCTCCGTGGAAATTGATTCCGACGACAACGTGGAGAGGTTCAAAACCAGGAGCGGAGACGAGGAGGCCGTGGAGATCCGTGACTTTCAAAGCGTGAGTGAATTTGTCCTTTTGGGTGGGGCTTGCGCGGAGAGAAAGGGTTCAGCCGAGGTTCGGCGTGTGTGCTTTCGCAGAACTGTGCGTGTAAACATGGCATCTCTGTGATTTGGCGCAGGGAATAACTGCAATCCGATTCTTCGGGGGAGACAAGTGTTATATAAAATCCCAAATCAAAGGCAACCTTCCGCGGATTGGAGCTCACAACAAAGAGTCACTGATGTCTGACCTGGTATACGCGCTCGGCTTTCTACTGAATGTCACCATTTCTCAGCTTCGTCTGCCACTTTTTTTTGCTCCCGCGTGGTTTTTTTTCTGTCTGTCCTGCCAGGCTGATGAAAACATTCCAGTGAGGTTTGATGACGAGTTCCTCATCTGGGTTTCTTCAGAGCAGCCGCTGAAGGACGCCGCTTTCTTGAGCCACAAGATTCTGGCTCTGTGCGGAGAGCTTCCTATTTACTGGCTCCAACCTCTCAATCCCAAAGGTTCGCCGTCTCTTCTTCTTCTCCTTGAAATAAAGTGAGTCACAGGATTCCAAAGTCTGGGAAAAAGTGACCTGATAGCACCGAGCTTTGGTCTATTTCAAATGACGTTCATAGTTTATTCCGGTGGCGGCTACGCATTGAGGGCAGTGCCCCACTAGACAACTAGGACGCTGTTATTTTATGTTCATTATGTGGGGGTTTGCTCGGTTGTAAAATTAATTTTGACAGTGAAACCGGTCTAAAAGTGGGAGATAACATCAATATAGAGCAGCTTTTCGGCTAAAGAAGCATCAAAGCCAAACACATCCGGAATGTATTTCCGTGAGAGCCATATCATATTTTTTTAACAGTGAATGCAACTAAAAGCATGCGTTTTCAGCAAGACCAACAATTTTAAAATATAATAAAACCGTGATTTGGATGGATTATAATGCACGAGAACGTTTTACATTTTGACCGTTATTTTTAAGACTGATTTGTGTCATGTTTTTTTTTAAAACGTCAGGTATTTCTTTTTGTAATATTCTGATTTTATTCTCACAATATTTGACCCACTATTGTTTTTTTTCCCAACCTAATATTTCCAAAATTACAACCTTATTTTGTGTTGTTTTTTTCTCAAAATATTCCAAATCCATGCTACTAAAACTGCATTTTTGCTTTACTGATAATATTACACTCCTCCCTGAGTCACCACCTTATCGTGGTGGAGGAGTTTGCGTGTCCCAATGATCCTAGGAGCTAAGTTGTCGGGGGCTGTCATGCCCCTGGTAGGGTCACCCATGACAAACAGGTCCTAGGGGAGGGACCAGACAAAGAGTGGCTCAAAAGACCCTAATGATGAATGATACAATTGGACTTTGTTTTCCCTCGCCCAGATGCGGGTCACCGGGGCCCCGCTCTGGAGCCAGGCCCGGAGGCGGGGCACGATGGCGAGCGTCTGGTGGCCGGGCCTGCACCCATGGGGCCCGGTCGAGCACAGCCCGTAAAGGTAACATGGGTCCCCCCTTCCATGAGCTCACCACTCTTGGGAGGAGCCAAAGGTGTCGAGTGCAAAGTCTGGGTGGCGGCCGGAGGCAGAGGCCTTGGCGGTCCGATCCTCGGCTACGGAAGCTAGTTGTCGGTACGTGGAATATCACCTCTCTGGCGGGGAAGGAGCCTGAGCTGGTGCGTGTGGTGGAGAAATTCCGGCTAGATATAGTCGGACTCACCTCAACGCACGGCAAGGGCTCTGGGACCAGTCCTCTCGAGAGGGGCTGGACTTCATTCCACTCTCGACGAGCAGGGCTGGCAATTCTTGTTGCCCCCCCGGCTCCAAGCCTGCACGTTGGAGTTTAACCCAGTAAACGAGAAGGTAGTTTCCCAACGCCTTCGGGTGGGGGGACGGGTCCTGACTGTTGTTTGCGCTTATGCGCCAAACAACAGTTCAGAATACCCGCCCTTTTTGGAGTCCTTAGAGGAAGTACTAGAGAGTGCTCCCTCGGGGGTTTCCCTTGTTCTGCTGGGTGACTTCAACGCTCATGTTGGCAGCGACAGTGAGACTTGGAAAGATGTGATTGGGAGGAACGGCCCCCTGATCTTAACCCGAGCGGTGTTTTGTTATTGGACTTCTGTGCTCGTCACGGATTGTCTATAACGAACACCATGTTCAAGCATAAGGGTGTTCACATGTGCACTTGGCACCAGGACACCCTGGGCCGCAGTTTGTTGATTGACTTTGTGGTTGTGTCGTCGGACTTGCGATCACATGTTTTGGACACTCCTGTGAGGAGAGGGGCGGAGCTGTCAACTGATCACCACCTGGTGGTGAGTTGGTTCCGATGGTGGGGGAGGATGCCGGTCAGACCTGGCAGACCCAAACGCATTGTGAGGGTCTGCTGGGAACGCCTGGAAGAGTCCCCTGTCAGAAGGAGTTTCAACTCCCACCTGCGGGAGAGCTTTGACCATGTTCCGAGGGAGGCGGCGGACATTGATTCTGAGTGGGCGATGTTTCGTGCCTCCATTGTCGATGTGGCCGATCGGAGCTGTGGCCGTAAGGTGGTCGGTGCCTGTCGTGCCGGTAATCCCAGAACTCGTTGGTGGACACCAGTGGTGAGGGATGCCGTCAAGCTGAAGAAAGAATCCTATCAGGCCGTCTTGGCCCATGGGACTCTGGTGGCAGCTGACAGGTACCGGAAGGCCAAGCGGTCTGCAGCTCTGGCGGTCGCTGAGGCAAAAACCCGGACATGGGAGGAGTTTGGAGAGGCCATGGAACATGACTTCCGGATGGCTTTAAAGAGATTCTGGACCACCATCCGTTCATCATCATCTGTTTTCTCTTACTTGAAATTCTCTTCTCGTAAATATGACTTCATTCCCTTTACATTATAATCATTTCCACAACCTAAGAGAGACAGACATGGTCATCAAAAGAGCCACATCTGGCTCCTGAGCCATGAGTTCTCTACCGCTGATATAGCAAACAATCCACATGCTTTTTAAAAATACTTTTATATACTAACATAAGATCTCAATCCTGTTCCTGTCTGAGTACTCCAAAACCCTCCAGTCAGTTGGGTCTCCAGTCTGTGGTCTACAAAAGAAAATAACCGCCAGGGTTTGTAATTAGCGCAAAGTCAAAAACCATTGAAGTTAACACCTGTGGCTGTAGGCAACCCCCGTCAGTTTTTGATTAACTCCACAAAATGGCAGCTTTTGGCCGGCATCCAGCAATTTGATCAACTTCTGCGAGTTGGGAAAATGATTGGTTGTGCTACTCAGCTCAGTTTGTGCTTGTTATTCACGTTGTATTGTTTACAATGAACTAACTCATCGAACTCATCAATGGTACTAATGCTGGCCGAGCAATTCATTCCTTGTCGCTATTACAACATTGGTTCTGTTGTCGTTTTGTGATATGCTTGATGATAAATAACTGCACTTTAGGTAAACAAACATTTAGAGTAGAGTATGTCCCAATTTAAGTGACTGTCAGTGACTGTCAGTGTAGCTGTAGCAGTTTTCTCAACGTGTAGCCTACATGAGTTGTAGGTGCCCCACTGGATTTTTCTGTTTCCACTGCACTGCAAATGTCTACGTGTTTATTGCGACTGCCTTGCCTACGCCATATGTCCACACACTTGTGAAAAGTCACAGAAGTGCGTGGAACACATGTGAAGATGCGACAAAGGCTGCTGTATTGTATTATGAAAGAATGCTGCTGAAATATGCAAGGCGACTTCATATCACTGCTGCTAATTGAATAATTCAGCACGTCTGAGGAGGTTGCAGCCTATGTAGGATTGCACTCAGGAGGACACCACGGGCGTCTTGCGCTCGCTGACCCAATACGCTTCCTCTTGTGGCTGCCCTGACAGATGGGGAGAAGAGGAAGAGGAGGAGGAGGAGAGAGGCTCAGCGGGCCGAGCGGCAGTCCCGCACTGAGGTGTTGGAGGTGGCGGGAAAGGAGGGCTTCACCAGGTTACAGGGAGGAAAAGAGGAGGAGCCTCAATCCGACGTGGGCTCGGGATTCAACCCTGAGAATCCCTATCATGTGAGTATAGAACGTTGTTGTCTGAACAAGGCTTCAAAGCTGGTGAATATTTTATGAGCCATCAAAAGGCATTTACTAAGGCCTGCAGCAACCCTTGAAAGCAACATCGCAACTCGTTCTCGGTTACTCCTCCACGTGTGTTAACAGGAATCTTCTCCTGGTTTAGTCCGATTGAATAACAATGCGGTTGAGAAATAACCTGGATTCAAAAACAGACAGTGGATAGGCAGATGGCTGGATGAATGGGAAGACAAATACAACAGATAAGGATGGATGGATGGATGGATGACATGTTGGATAGACAGATGGAAGGAAGCAATGATAACCGGATGGATGGGTGGACCTTACAAATCTATCATTGATGGATGGACAAATTGAAAGACAAGCAGGCCAATAAATTATAGGTCCTGGATGGATGCATTTTAGGTCTGTAAGCCAAACAAGATTTTGGATAGATGATAGATGAACAGATGATTGGTAGGATGATGGTAGATGGATGGATTGAGGGAAAGACTATAGATACATAAATAATACAATCAATAAATGTATGGATACTATGTTGGTAGGACAGATGGATGAATGTAGGACACAAATGAGATAGAACTCGTGGAAAGACCATAGGTCAGGAGAACGAACACTCAGTAGGTGATGAGTGGATGGACAGACAAAAATACACACAATAGATTGACGGATAGATGACAACTGGTCAGAAGGACAAATGGACGATACCAGATTGGCAGATGGACAGAAGATATAAAGATGGCTGGAAGGATAGCTTGATAAAACTGATGGATAATTACCAGACAACATATGGATGGATCGTGATAGATGGATATGTCTGTAAACTGGACTTGGAAGGACAGATGGATGGAAGGATGATGGAAGGACAATAGATGGATAGACGGATGAAAGAAGGTCAATAGGTTGGTAAGAGAAATGGATGGTGGCTGGATGGACATTACAGTTAGGTCTCCAGGACGGGCAGTAGATGGATGAATGAGTTCCATTCCATTCCATTTTCCTCTGCTTATCCGGGGGCAGGTTGCAGGGGCAACAGTCTCAGTGAAGAAGTCCAGACTTCCCCGTCCCCGTCCACCGGGGGACCCCGAGGCGTTTCCAGGCCAGGTGTGAGACATAATCCCTCAAGTGTGTCCTAGGTCTGCCACGGGGCCTTCTCCCTGTCTCACCCAGGAACCAGACCTGGGGGAGGGGCTTGCAGGTGAGGGCCTGCCGGTCTTTACCCATGGGGTCTGGCCGGGCCCAGTCCGAAGAAGCCACACGGGATCCCCTCTTCAGACCCACCACCTACAGGGCCAAGCATAAGGGTCCGGTGCTATGCGATTTGGGACGCCAGGACGACCTGGTCTTTGGCGGCCAGATCTGGATGAAAGAGTGGATGGAAGGATACTGAAACGTACAATATGGTTGGATTGATAGGCGACTAGACAATACATGATGAACGGATGGCTGGATAGACAATACAATGCCATCCCAAGTTAATAAGTTCTAAAAGTGAGGAAAAAGTCCCAATGCTTATAAAGATTCGTACTGCCTAAGAGAACCCCAGTCACATGTTTGGGCGGATGAGAAGATGGGAGTGTTTTTTTCTTATTTTTTGAGTCCGTCTGAATTGCAAATGGGCATGAATTTTCAAAAAGATCCCTCATCAAAATTAACATTGAAAAAAACTGCAGCGCAGCGGAGGCGCCGGCGAGGGAGGAGCCGGCGAGGGAAGCGCCGTGACCTTCGACTCCATGCTGGACCACCAGGGGATCTGCTGCTCCGAGTGCCAGCGCGGCTACACGCACTGTCAGAGAATATGCGAGCCTCTGCGCGGCCACTGGCCCTGGCCGTACAACTACAGAGGATGCCAGGTAGCTTGCAGAGTCATTATGCCTTGTCGCTGGTGGGTCGCGCGCATTTTAGGTATCGTGTAGGAGTACACGCGGCACGCTAAAGATCTCTGGTTTTGAGCTTTTGTACAGCTAGACCTTCCTTTTGGAGTCAACTTACTTAGTACTTACTAGCATGACATGCGGAAAACCTGAGAAAATGGCTTAGCAGCTGCGTGAATGCTGAGAGACATTCCTACAGTGGCGCCCCCTGTTGATGGCAATCGTGACTGTCGCACAATCTTGCAAAATTTCAGCAACATTTCAAAAATATCTTATCTCAATATAAATCATGCTGCTTTGTGGTTGAATACGCCCAACTATTAAAAAAAAACCTTTGCATATTGGAGCAAATTTTACGTATGTATACTAGCAGCCCCGCCTTCCCCCACCCGGTCAAAAAACCTTCATAACTGACAAAAAGGTTCTCTCCATTCATGCCGTTGTTCTATTGTCCTGTGCTCCTCTTGCTGCCTGTTGGGAGGCGGTGGACGAGGAAAACCGACATGCAAGCACAATATCGGCAATATATCGAAGCTGGCAAAGTTATTGGGTTCATGTTTCACTGGTTGTGTGATTAATTAATTAATTAGTTATCACCCCAAGCCTGGTGCTCACGAGACAAGATGTCTTGTCACGTTTTGGGACACTTTATTGCTCGTTTGAATAATCACACAACAATTATCTCACACCAGGCACAATATCTTAGTAATGATCTTATTCTCTATACTGTATTGTGCAATATGAGTGCAAAGGTAACAGTATGGGTGTTATTTCATGGTTAGAGGGCTCTAATAATGTTAAAAAGCATGAACAGGTTTTCTAGGCTCTAACTACAAATATATCCCGTTTCTAAACAAGGAATCCAAATTTCCGGGTATTCACTTCTCACAGTCGGGTTTGGAACCAATGAGCCGCCAATCAACGATGGATCAGAGTACTGTTGATTCAAATGTAAAACAAAACAACAAAACAAATTGTTCATATCTAGATGTTGTCCTTGGAGACAAATTGAGTGCTGTTAAAATTGAACGATGGTCGCACATTTTTTTTTCTTCATTTACATTTATAGGTACAAAAAAACTGCTGGGTCAAGTGCAATAGAGCATTTTTAAAGCTATTTTAAAGGTCTCCTTATACACATAAGTGACTTTCCTAGAGTGTTTTTTTAGAGTAGATTATATCTCAATCATTTATTCCTGAGAGAAGCAGCGCTCAAGCAGCCGTTCTATAGTGTCACGTTTCCATGACATCATAAAGGCAAAAAAAAACAGGCTTCACTGCACATCTTAAAATAAAGCCTGGATCACTGCCACAGTATATGAAGTCTCTCAGCATTCACATGTCACTTGAAAGAGAAATGCAATATGTAGTGTTAAAAATATTTACTTAAGTATACTTTAAGTTCCTCAATGCATGCACCGGCCTACACACTGTCGAGCAGAAACAATTATCCTCTTGTATTGCCGAGGCGCAAGGTACCGCGTTCCACGGAAGGTATCTGCACATCTTGTGCCTTTTGTGAGCGCAGCGACTTCAATAAACTGTCCTTTCGGAATACGCCGGCATTGATGTTTTTTTTTGTGTGTGTCACATGTCGTTTCCATGGTTCCACTCAGTGCCCCTTTGATAAAACTCAAGTGACAGCGAGGTCGGCTGCGACTTCCATTCACTGCTTCCAATGTGTTTGAAGGCAATGCAGTTTGTGCACGCTGACATCTGTCTTGATGTGAACTAATGGGAGATGAGCGTCGCCGCTATGATGAAAAATATTTCTATAATAGTGACATTTTGATTAAACCTTCCTTTTCCTCCTATCCCCCACAAAGAGAAGGTGAAGAGTGCGCGGATGATGAGCGATAGCAAAATAATGCGATCGCAGGCTTTTATTGCACTGCTGTTATTTGGGCTTTTTAGGCGAGTCTGAATAAAAGAAAGACGGGGGAAAAAAAATCGGAGGAAATCTGATTACAATCTCCAAAGCCATATGCCACCTCTTTGAATAGTTGAGAGGCGGCGTGTAGCGATCAGGATGATTTGCCACGGCGTGATCCAGGCACACCGAAACTACAACAGATGTGAAATTGCATCACATCTGCCGAAACGTGAAACTCGGCAGCGTGAGGAAACGACACAAAGCGATGCTTGTCTCTTCTCCGGGAGATTTCTGCAGGGTTTTCACGGGGTAGAGGTGCTTATCACATCTGCAGCGCTGATAAGACGTCTCGTGTGCTTCCGTAGGCTATATAATATTAATCCCTCTCCCACGTCTGCACATGCACTTAAAGGAAGGTGACAAGCGTGACATATCCAGGACCTCCTGACGGCTCGTGCCGGGGATGGCAGCCGCCGAAAGAGCCCCCCCCCACCCCCCCGAGTACCCTCCAGTGATGTAAATTTGCAGGGGGAGTCCAATTTCCATCATAGTTCTGTCACTGCCGTGGTCATTTAAACTAAATCATCCCACCGCGCGGCCCACAGCTCCCTTCAATTATACGTGACCTGCAGTCGCACACGACAACAACAACGGTGCACGTCCGAGCTGACGGACAGACGCCTGCATTAGAGCTACTCTGTTGTGATGTCTAAGAATAAGTCACAGATGAAGTCCATCGAACAAGAAGCTAAGGCGGGTTTGGTACACATCTCATATCAGCAATGCAGTGGTTCACAAACTACGACCAGCCGGCCAGGCACCGCCGGTCCCCAGAGTTGGCCGTATTCGTGTGGACGATAGGTTGAATCATGGGGGAAAAAAACGTCGTTTTATGAGATACCCGCACCCCCGTCTCGGGCGCGTCCACACAGGAACGTTCGCAGGTGGTATTTTGTCCTTTCAGCCTTTCATCCACGCGGCAACTGCATTCTGGGTGCCCTAAAACAATATTCTGTTTTGGTAACGGCTTCCAGAGTGGGGAAATCTGACAGCACCGCCTTGTTGACTGGTACAAGTAATTCCACCTCGTCATGTGTCCAGACCAGACCAGAGCTTCCCAAAATAGGTACAAGGGGGCGTGGGAGTACTTTCACTGTAAGTGCAGACCTGCCAACATGTACAAATCTATTGTACGCAACATGCAATTTGACTCTTGAATACACTTGTATGCTCCACAGCTTTCCGTTTTCCTGGTTTTAGATTGGAGTTGAGTCTGTACAGTACAGAAAAATAAAGAGATATTATCAAAATTATGTGAAATCGGGGTGGGTGGGGTCGGGGGGTGGACATTTCCGGGGGGGTGGGGGGGTACCAACTTATGTATTCCATCGTTTTCAGTGATCCGTACCCGTGTGGACGTGATTATTCACTGATCCGACACTGTGTGGATTTTTTTTTTTCCCACACCCGGCAAAAAACAGAGATAAGAAAACGTCAAACAGGCATTGTCACACCTATTTCGTGTTAGGACTGTTTATATTAAAGAACGAGAAGGTGAATACACACCCGTATTGACGCGTACTCAGGTAGAAAAAACAATTGGCTCGGTAACAATCAAGGATGGATAAAATCCTGGATGGACAGGTTTTGTCGTTCCCAAAAGGTACGATACGAGATTGAAAATAGAAATGACCCGTATTGTGCATATTTTAATATTTTCTATAAGTCAGTTAGTGCCTATTTACATGAACAGTCTTGATACCCATATTTTTCAACAAGTATTTAGTAAACGAGTTCCCGTTTGCCCCACAGCAGTCAATTGGAAGCGTTTGTCCAAAATGTAGTTTTCACAGCTCAGTCGATAGATGTTTTGTTTAAAGTCGGATTTTTGATGTGGTCGTTCACATTACCAAACAAATGCGACTTGTACTGTGAACGCAACGCGCCTGAAATGCGACATGCATGCGCAGAAGCACGACATCACTGGCCTTCCCGCGTGTTTACGGAAGTAAAGACTGAGGTGATCCAGTGATGGGCGATACCATTGATTTCATTGCTCGTTCCATGCTGGGTACCAATTCAGTACTATGTGCAAAATCATCGAATGTATCGGTCTAATTATAAAAGGTAGAGCACAGTATTTCAAACCATAGCATAAAGAGCGCAAGACATCATTGCCATGTATTGATTGATATTAAAGCGTGAAGAATATTGGGTTAGTGGGGTGATATAACCAAGCTAATATACAACATCAGAAAAAAATGACAAAATCATATATAAGTATCAAAAGTATCACTATTTTGATTGCAGAATCGACTTTAGATCGTGAAGAGCTGGTACCTGAGATATCGACATTCCGTGTCGGTCCGCACATTCCTAGCATGCTCTCCGTTTGTGGGAATTTCAAGGATTTTGTGCAACGGGAGTCAATATTTTCCCAACCAAAGGATTCCGTGTGGAAGATGAAGAAGGAAGAAGGCAAGACTTGTTGCCCCGTCTGTTCCACGGTGCGTGTGGGTGGAGGGGTGAGACACTGCAGAGAGCTGCTTCACTACCAACTTATAAAAATCCTTTTCCGATGAGAGGAACTTTGGCCTACACGCGTGAGTACATTTACGCAAGTCTTGCACGAGAAACTGTGCGTGTGAGCGTTCACACTGCAGCCGCATCGCATGCAAATCCCAGTTATATCCACTGAGTCGCATTTGAAAACATCGGAATTGTGCTGTTCACACTGATATGAAAAACCCCGATACAGGTCGCGTGTGCGCAAAACAATCGGAATTGAGCCGTGCGAACAAAGCAGGAGTGTAATTATGAAGTGTAAGGTTCAATTGTAACAAATGCCATACGGTTCCTTTTAAGATGTGTAGCGAAGCCTTTTTTTTTTTTTTTTACAATGCTGTCCTCTGTGAAGTGGCCAAACTTGGTATCACGTCTGTGAGGAAGGAGTTTTTTGTTTTTTTTCCCCCCGTTTCATGACGTGGAGCAAACAAGTGAGGGAGATGATGGCTTTTTCGAGTGCACACAAACAGGCTCCAGGGACACATTGCTATTATGACATCATTAAAAAGTCAATTATGCGTTATAGGGGACCTTGAAAAATCTGGCCAGCGACAATGAAACACAAGCCCCGGGCAAGAGACTGCTCGGCCGCAATAGTGAAAAAGGCAGATGCTGCCCGGCGTCTGGTTTTGTGGTGGTTTTAGTCGCTCGGGTCATGCGTCCGACGTGTAAATGTTGCGTTTTGGCACCTGTTGCCGTCAGCTACTTCCTCGTCTCGGCTCTCCCGGAATACGACGATCCGGCGGCACATGACAAAAGAGCTCTGTGTCTACACAAGACAAAAGGAGATGAGAAGCACAAAGAAAAAGGGAACAAAACCAACAACAACAATAAATAAAAAAAGCCCCACCAATCCACCACGAGCAACAACCGAGAGCGGCATTTCAACAAAGAGGGAGTGCACGGAGCAACAGTGGAATCTGTTATCCCGAGGCCCTGCTCGGGAAAAAAATGTTGTTTCCCTTCGTCTTGTAAGAAGAGAAATATAAACCCCAATTGAGGAGAGGGGATGAATGTGTTAGGGAGCGTGCTCAGCGTGTGAGACAGTCTTGCCTCTTTTTCTTCTTTTTTTTTTTGCTTTGGCTTCCCTCTGGAGCCGAGCTTACCCAGGGAGCCCTGCGGGCCCGTGGAACAAACGGAGCTTTGTGAGCATTGACCCACCGCGCCCAGCAGCCACGCCGCAAACCAGCACTCGTGTGCGAAGAAAGACAAAAAAGGTCTGGATCCCGCTCGCTCGCCCTCCACCTGCGCTTTCATTACGACAAAACAAGAAGACGCAGGCGGGGAGGCGGCCGCTGCGACAACTGAATTAAGACGCCTTTTCCGAATCCCTCGCCTCGTGGATTTATTTTGCGGCGTGCTCTAATCAAGACCCCTCTACGCTCCCTCGAGGTCCCCATAAAAACGTCAATAGACGGATATGAATGTGCCTGCTGCTGACCAGGAGGCATCAGAAGTGTGAAGTGAAGCACTCTGCTCGTCACGCCGGCCTAAATTTGATTGCATGTTTGCCATTACGAGGAGACGTGAATGAAATAAACAGTAGTGACAGTCCATTTTGCACCTTAACCACAACACAGAAACCCTTTTAGGCCTTGCTCATTACACTTTCTTCTCCTTTCTGCAGGAGAGCACCGCGGCACATTTACAACTGCTGCAGCGCCGACCACACACCCGCGATTGTGCCTTCCTTTTGTCCACAATGGTCC
>QODF01000165.1:2802434-2872272 GCA_024372805.1 Oostethus manadensis
CCTGAGCTGGTGCGTGAGGTGGAGAAATTCCGGCTAGATATAGTCGGACTCACCTCAACGCACAGCAAAGCTCTGGAACCAGTCCTCTTGAGAGGGGCTGGACTTCATTCCACTCTGGTGTTGCCGGCAATGAGAGGCGGCGGGCAAGGGTGGCAATTCTTGTTGGCCCCCGGCTCCAAGCCTGCACGTTGGAGTTTACGAGTAAACGAGAGGGTAGTTTCCCTAGGCCTTCGGGTAGGGGGACGGGTCCTGACTGTTGTTTGCACTTATGCGCCAAACAGCAGTTCAGAATACCCGCCCTTTTTGGAGTCCTTAGAGGAAGTAACTAGAGAGTGCCCCCTCGGGGGATTCCCCTGTTCTGCTGGGTGACTTCAACGCTCATGATGGCAGCGTGTGATTGGGAGGAACGCCCCCCTGATCTTAACCCGAGCGGTGTCTTGTTATTGGACTTCTGTGCTCGTCGCGGAATGTCTATAACAAACATCATGTTCAAGCATAAGGGTGTCCACATGTGCACTTGGCACCAGGACACCCTGGGCCGGAGTTCAATTATTGACTATTGACCTGGCAGACCCAAACACGCATTGTGAGGGTCTGCTGGGATTGTCTGGCAGAGTCCCCTGTCAGAAGGAGTTTCAACTCCCACCTACAGGAGAGCTTTGACCAAGTTCCAAGGGAGGCAGCGGACATTGAATCCGAGTGGGCGATGTTTCGTGCCTCCATTGTCGATGCGGCTGATCGGAGCTGTGGCCGTAAGGTGGTCGGTGCCTGTCGTGGCGGTAATCCCAGAACCCATTGGTGGACACCAGTGGTGAGGGATGCCGTCAAGCTGAAGAAAGAGTCCTATCAGGCCGTTTTGGCCCATGGGACTCTGGAGGCAGCTGACAGGTCCCGGAAGCCCAAGCGATCTTCTTGCTCTGGCAGTCGCTGAGGCCGTCTCAGGAGGGGGAAGCAGTGCACAGTCAACACCGTGTATGGTGGGGACAGTGAGCTGCTAAACTCGACTCGAGATGTTGTGGACCGGTGGAGGGAATACTTTGAAGACCTCCTCAATCCCACCGACACGCATAACAACATGGAAGCAGTGCCTGGGAGCTCTGAGGCGGGTTCGCCTATCTCTGGGGCTGAGGTCACTGAGGTGGTCAAAAAGCTCCTTGTTGGCAAGGCCCCGGGGGTGGATGAGATCCGCCCGGAGTTCCTTAAGGCCCTGGATGCTGTGAGAGTGTCTTGGTTGACACGACTCTGCAGCATCCCTACCTAGGGAGGTGTTCATGGCACGTTCAACCGGTAGGAGGCCTCCAGGAAGACCCAGGACACTTTGGCCTCTCAGCTGGCCTGGGAACGCCGGTCATTATGCAGAAGCCGAGGGGAGTAACTAGTAACTATAACTACTTATCATTAAGTAAATTCCTCAAGTAATTTGCTCAACCCTGCAGCTACCAAAAGCTTCTAGCTTCTTGTTAGCGCGTGGTTAGCATTGAGACAAAACCTCCTATGCTCTTGCTAAAGTTGACTGTTAACACCTGTCAGTTGTGAGACAGATAATGCTAATGTTAGCTGCAAGCCACAAGCTAATTGGGTAGTGCGTTCCTAGCTACGAGTATATAGGTTTATGCTCT
Source organism: Oostethus manadensis (assembly GCA_024372805.1). Taxonomy (NCBI): domain Eukaryota; kingdom Metazoa; phylum Chordata; class Actinopteri; order Syngnathiformes; family Syngnathidae; genus Oostethus; species Oostethus manadensis. Next base: position 2,804,054 of record QODF01000165.1, read on the forward strand.
AGTTTCTAGGTTAGCGCTAATGCGATGTTAGCGGTGAGTATTTAAGTGCCATTGCTAACGTTAGCCACACATACCAGCCTCCATTTATTTGGATAGCACTTCTGTGCCACTGTTAGCGTTAGCTGATAACGTTAGCTGCTAACCACAAGCTGATGGACTCATTAGCATCATTAGCTATGCTAGCCTGTTGTTAGCCACAGGGTGACTGCTAATGGTTGCTAGTGACTTGTTAGTGTATTAGTTATGAGAAGCAGTGGCGATTGCTCTGACTGCCAGGTAAGCTAATGCTAAAGGCCAAATGTCAAAAAAGTGGTGAAATATGCTGTGTGTACATTACGTTGACCAAATATGCACTAGAATGCCTTCATCTTTTGTTCAGAATCATCTGCTTATCACGGGTAACCGACTGAGCATAGTCGGATGCTGAGCGTCTACTGCCTTCCATGGGGAAGCGTGAAGTGAGTTGTTCCACTGTGCGAAACTGGACGCTCATTGGATAAATGCTGGGCTTTGTCCCGCCCATCGGCTTGCTAAGCGTCTCTGGGAGTCTATGAGGCTGTGGGCTGGGCCGGACGCTCGGCGTCTGCGTAATGATTGGGTGATCTGTCTGAGGCGGAATCCTTTTTTGATTGACAGTGAAATGAGCGAATCGGCGATCCCGAAGTATAAACCTCCACCGAAATGTTTTATTCCATTGTTCTGAACTGATCCGGAGACTACACTGATTTCTTTCAAACCTCATGTGTCCAGGTAATAATGCTTTTGAATAGAGTTGGAATATGACAGTTGGACTCTGGAACAGATTGTAGGACCGTGACTGGCATGGAAGACGTCATGTACAACGTCTCATGTTGCCATCATAGTGTTGAAGACAACTGCACTGATATCGTCTCTCATGTTCAAGCCGATGAGGTGCAGCACAGCGGGAAAGACGGCGGTGTGGGCGGGAAAGCACAATGCGCTTTCTCTGTTCTCTTGAAACATATTTTTGGAACGTATTTTTTACGTTTAATCACCAACAACAGAGAATGCTTCCATTTGCCTTGGAAAAGAGGAAGTAGTGAGCGCGTCCGTAGGAGGATATTGACGATCTCTGCATAGTTTTATGGGAGCACGTTGATTAGTTAACATGAAACGTTGGTTTTCTACAAAAAGCAATAAACACTAGACACACATTTGCACATACAATTAGGAAAGTCAAGACTTGTGCACGCTATAAGTGTGTTCCGTTGCATTTTAGCTTGGTGTGGGTTTCAAGTAGCCCATATTTTTATCAGGCATTATTGTACCTGATGTGAGATCATTGAAACCTGTGGATTAAATCCTGTTGTTCCGACAATCAGGTCTGGTGTTTGTGTGTCTCGCCGGACATTACAGTGATATCAATGACACCGAGTGATCCGTCTCAAGTCTTCCTCCTGCAGGAAGAACTGGCCTATTATAAAAGATACCATATTATGCGGTATTTATCCACTCGACTATGTGCTGGAAACACTCCTTTTTATGTGCACTACGTGCCATTCACAACGTCTTTCTGAATGCAATTGATACGGTGATGTGGCAAAGTGTTTGCCTCCTTCCTGATTTTGTGTTTCGTTCGTTTGTCACACTTAAATGTTTCAGGTCAAACAAATGTAAGTATCAAAACAACATAACATAACAAAGTAACATTCAAACATAACATAGCTGAGATTAAGTGACATCTGTCAGTCTGGAAAAGGTTATAAAGCCATTTCTAAAAGTTTGGGACTCCAGCAGACCACAGTGAGAGCCACTATCCACAAATAGCAAAAAAAATGAAACAGTGGTGAACCTTCCCAGGAGTAGCCAGCCACAGCAACGACTCATTCAAGAGGTCACAAAAAAACCCAAAACATCCAAAGAACTGCAGGCCATGGTGTCCACCATAAAAAAGACACTGGGCAAAAATGGTTTGAATGGCAAAGTACCAAGAACAAAACCAATGCTGAAGAAAAAGAACATTAAGGCCTTTATGAGGCCCAAGACCTTTCGGACAATACTGTGGTTGGACGAGACAAAGTTGAACTTTGTGGAAGGTGTGTATCGCATTACATCTTGTGTACATGTAATGCTGCATTTTGGAAAAAAACACCCAACCAACAGTAAAGTGTGGTGGTGGTAGTGTGATGCTCTGGGACTGTTTTGCTGCTTCAGGACCTGGAAGACTCGCTGTGATAAACAGAACCATGAAGTCTGCTGTCTACCGAAAAAACCTGAAAGAGAATGTCCGGCCGTCTGTCGGTGACCTCAAGCTGGAACCAACTTGGGTTCTGCAGCAGGACAAAGATCCAAAACACACCAGCAAGCCCACCTCTGAATGGCTGAAGAAAAACTAAATGAAGACTTTGGAGTGGCCTGAATCCTATTGAGATGCCGTGGCATGACCTTAAAAAGGAGCTTCATGCTGGAAAAGCCTCCAATGTGACTGAATGACAACAATCCTGCAAAGATGAGCGGGCCAAAATTCCTCCACTAGCTTTAGGCTAGTAGGTTTGGATTTCATTTAAAAACGATATTTTGTGTTCACTTGTGTTGTCATGGTCTACTATTTAAATATGTTTGATGATCTGAAACATTTAAGTGTGACAAACATGCAAAAAAAATTAAAATCAGGAGGGGGGGGGCACACACTTTCACACCACTGTATTTAATTTTGCCATTTTTAAGCTTGAATATGCTTAATTTAGGCAAAAACGATGCACAATTTGCTTCCATGTGCGTATGTTCTCACCGATCACAGGCTGTGTTCAACCACAAGCAGCATGATTTATTAGCTGATACATTTTTTTTGCAAAAAAATAGAGTGAAGCTGCGAAATTCGAACTGTAAATGCGCGTGACTACGTAACGGTGATCAGAGGGGGAGTACGGCGTGTGCCTGGGAGGCAAGTCTCTTCTCATCAGCACGAAACGCGGCTGATTTCGGTATTGTTCTCAACTTGTTGCTTTAGCCATTTTGTGCTGAGCATCCGGGACAGACACGGGTCCTGTTCTACGGTTATCATCACAACTTTGTGTCATCACGTGCGATTGAGATTGAGACCATTTTTTCCTGGAGTTTGTCGTCCCTTTTTTAGATTCCCCAACCTTTTGGGTGGATCTAACGGTACACCCTGCCACGTCAGCGACCATGTTTAAAACCATTTCATGGCGGACAGTAATCACCTCTAATGGAAGTACGGCGAAGGCCTGGAAAAGTGCGCGAGTTTTTGCAGCATTGGTACAATACAATGCCAAACAATAACAGAAAACAGCGCGATTAGAATCAGCAATTTAATTCTCCGCGGCAGCCGAACCTTCTTTTGTCGCCGCCGCCCGCGCGCACGCCGCCTGAATACGTGAATCTTTTCAAAGAAGTCGCGAGATAAAACTTTTAATTGGCGCAGACTGACACAGCATTAACGCGCTTTTATTTGTGCTCGCCTTGTCCTGTGACAAGCGAGACCTATCAGGTGCCGGCGTCTTCTCCCCCCTCCCCGCCCCGTCAACCTACCACCCCCATGCACAGACACACACACATCCATCTCTTTTCCTGACCTCATTCTGTCATCTCTGCTTTTCCTTCCCCTCCACTCTCAGGTCTTTTATAAAGTGTCTCCGAGCATTACACATTTAACAATGCATTAAAAATAGGCCGCCATCAATCAGTCATCGCGTGGCGGCGGCAGAGATCGACTTGTGCCACCCAGCTTTGGGAGTGCGACAACAACACATGCTACTGTTTGAAGGCACGCATCCTGATCTTGATGTGCGTATATGTTAAAACCAAAAAAAAAAACAAACAGTGGAATTTTTGCCCGTGGATGTAAATGATATTGACGTAGGTGGGAGGGCTGTGACGAGATTACGTGTGATGGCTGCCAGGTTTGCGCGATGCCCAAAAGCTGTGATGCATGATACACGATTGACACGTGCTACAATCTGATGTAATGGCGGAGAGTGAGTCAAGGCCCCGTCGCCCCTTTAGGGCACACAATCTGAACAGTGACTCCAGGTTGCTCGTGCCAAAGCAAATGTCGGACTCGCAAAAGACACGGCGCATGGCGGCTGGGGCTGTTTTACATTCTTATGATAGGTGTGGGGCCGCACGGTGGCTGAGTGGTTAGCACATTGGCCACACAGTCAGCAGATCTGGAAGACCTGGGTTCAAATCTCCGTTGGGCATCTCTGTGTGGAGTTTGCATGTTCTCCCCGTGCGTGTGTGGGTTTTCTCCGGGTACTCCGCTTTCCTCCCACATTCCAAAAACATGCATGTTAGGTTAATTGGTGACTCTAAATTGTCCATTAGAGTATGAATATGAGTTTGAATGGTTGTTTTTCTATATGTGCCCTGCGATTGACTGGCGACCAGTCCGGGGTGTACCCCGCCTCTCGCCCAAAGTCTGCTGGGATAGGCTCCAGCATCCCCGTGACCCTAATGAGGATAAGCGGTACAGAAAATGAATGAATGAATGAATGATGGGTGTGCAGCGTCTGCGTGCTAAGTGCTTTAAGAAGTTTACGTACAGGAGCTGCCATCCTCGAGCCAGGCAGCTGCTTTCCGTCTTTCAGCGTGCGGGCTCCATCCCGCAGACTGTACTCGGGCTCGAGATGCAGGAAGATGCCGACTACAAAGCCACGCCTGGAGGGCCGCACGGAGCAAAACATCACCACGTGTCGGGTTCAAAAGGGGCGCGTGTTTTTAGCACTTCGCACGCAGAAATCACAAGTATGAAATCTCTGAGGTCAAATGCCGCGTTTTTTTTTCCGCCATGGGAAACAGGAAGACAGCGGAACCTCAGGGTACAAAATGAATCTTGGAGATTTCGAGACAAGATTTACCATATCAATGGCCGCAGCCCCCTCCAAAACATAAAAAGTGTAAATATTGTACCCACCCCAAAGCAAAATGTTCATTATTGACAGCATAATCATTCACATGTGCATGAAGGTTCGAGAAAACAATGAGAAAACAATAAAACCAATGAAAAATAATAACAATAATAAGGCGAGCCTCATGGCGAAGGAGGAGGAGGAGGAGGAGGGAACGAAGTTTTGACAGACGGCAGAAATCGTACTGCAACTTCATTTAAATGAATACACTACATTACAAACTACATCTAACACTTTTTTCTTTTTCATTTCTAACAACGGATGGGAGCTTTTTAGGACGCTGCGCAAAAGGGACGCCGTGAGGTCGCTCCATTCTGGGAGGAAAAGGATGATGGGAGATAACCAATGGGAGGGCAGCCTCCCGCCCCGGAGGAGGGCAGCTTGTATGGCAGTGCCGTGCATTCTAAACTCTGGGCGGCACTTTCCATTTTCATTTTGAACATTTTGCATGACAGAACATAACGGAGACCTGAACTGTAATAGCACACGGCTTTGGCCTCAGCTATGCTTTGCTGTATTTTGTTTTTTTCACCATTACAAAAAAAATGACTATCCCCGACGTCAGCAAGTAACACAAGTAAACCGACAGGTGGCGCCAAACGACCTCTCTCCCTAGCTTTTCTTCCTGTCACTCACATCTATCTACCGGTGAGCTGGGGAGATGCAGACGCGACCCACTGGGAAAAGAAAGCGTGTCAAAGTTCAAAAAAAAGGTTATGGCGCAAATGATCAGTTAAGAGGTCATCAAAGAACTTCCCAGCGTAATACGATATCATTTTTATTGCCTTCTACTGCTTGTTGCTGCTTTGATTTTTCAACGTTTCATTACGTCTTCATTTTCAAGAAACAGGTCCACGGTCAGGAGTGACAGGCTTAAGGTGTAAAAAGTAGGGCTGTCAATCGATTAAAATATTTGCTCATGATTAATCGTAATTTGTCCATGTTAACTCTTAATTCATCACATTTAATCGCCAGCTAGAAATACGTTTTAATGTATAATAAGTAGGGGCGTAAATCTCTTTGTGGTAAAACAATGGATACAAAAACTACAAGGATAAGTTTGCATGTTCTCCCCGTGCGTGTGTGGGTTTTCTGCGGGTACTCCGGTTTCCACCCACATTCCAAAAACATGCATGTTAGCTTCATTGCCCGCTCTAAATTGTCCATCGGTATGAATGTGAATGTGAATGATTGTTTGTCTACCCTGCGGTTGGCTGGCGACCAGGGTGTACCCCGCCTCCCGCCCAAAGCCAGCTGGGATAGGCTCCAGCATACCCGCGACCCTAGTGAGGATAAGCGGCATAGAAAATGGATGACTGGATGGGATATTATTCAAATGAAAAAAATATGTACACGGTTAGAAATCCCACTGTTTTTGAATGTTTAATGCAAGCTGCGATTCATCCCACTTTGTTTGAAGGTCCTTGAATGCACCTTCTAACTTCCTCAGTGCTGTCCAGATTGAATACTCTCCAGTATTTATCACTTTTCCTTCAGCTCATATTTGGTCCCAAATGCTGATACTATGTGGGAATGCATAAAGGGAAGATTTGATCACCTTATTGAATGCTAATGTGCATATTTGTGGTACACGGTCCAGGCTGGTACTCGTGGATGGTGGCTCTGTATTCATTTTGTGCTTTTAATTTGATGTTGTAGCTGTCATAGTTTTACACAATACATAATAAATAAGATTGCCCTGCGATTGACTGGCGACCTGTCCAGGGTGTACCCCGCCTCCCGCCCAAAGTCAGCTGGGATAGGCTCCAGCATACCCGCCACCCTAATGAGGATAAGCGGCATAGAAAATGAATGAATGAATAAATAAGATGGCTATAGGAAGCCAGTAATGCGATGCTAATGCTAAAGCTTCATCCATTCTCAACTACAGCCATGGTAGCATTGACATTAGCCCCCAAATAGCTGTCCTCGGCTATGCCTGCCTATAAATAGCGGTTTGTAACCCAAATTTTAGCACGCAGTTCAGAGCAAAAAAAAAAATCAGCCGAGAGACAGCTCGCATGTAAAGAAAAGTCGTTAGTTGTGTGCCGAGATACCGCTGAAAAAATGACAATTAAAAAAAGATCACAGCGACAGTAGACGCAAATAACTTTGTTCTTGTTATGAGTGACACCTGCCAGATGTCTGAATTTAAATTTACCAATCAAAATATCCATGTCTTTGTTCATCTATGCTCGATGTTTGTTCCTGCCCTGCGGCTCCACAGTCACCGCTGCTTCCTCAAACTACGGTGTAGGCCGAGGGTCAAACAGGACGTGCGCACGGTATCCGCACGTCAAAATGAATTGTGCCGTTAGAGGAAACACTCGTGGCAGCCTTAGCAAACAGAAGTTAACGGCGTACAGTAATGACAATGACAAAAACATACATGACTCATGATGTCATGACACATGACTCCAAAAAGGGGCGGGTATTCTGAACTGCCGTTTGGCGCATAAGCGCAAACAACAGTCAGGACCCGTCCCCCCACCCGAAGGCGCAGGGAAACTACCCTGTTGCTTACCGGGTTAAACTCCAACGTGCAGGCTTGGAGCCGGGGGGCAACAAGAATTGCCACCCCTGCCCGTCGCCTCTCATTGCCGGCAACACCAGAGTGGAATGAAGTCCAGTCCCTCTCGAGAGGACTGGTTCCAGAGCTCTTGCTGTGCGTTGAGGTGAGTCCGACTATATCTAGCCGGAATTTCTCCACCTCCCGCACCAGCTCAGGCTCCTTCCCCGCCAGAGAGGGAACATTCCACGTACCGACAACTAGCTTCTGTAGCCGAGGATCGGACCGCCAAGGCCTCTGCCTCCGGCCGCCACCCATCTCTCTTTGCACCCGACCCCTTTGGCCCCTCCCACGAGTGGTGAGCTCATGGGAGGGGGGACCCACGTTACCTTTTCGGGCTGTGCCCGACCGGGCCCCATGGGTGCAGGCCCGGCCACCAGACGCTCGCCATCGTGCCCCGCCTCCGGGCCTGGCTCCAGAGGGGGGCCCTGGTGACCCGCGTCCGGGAGAGGGAAAACGAAGTCCGTTGTTATTGTGCATCATTGGGGTCTACTGAGCCACTCTTTGTCTGGTCCCTCCCCAGTTTCCCTCAAACATAAACACCTCTCCTCAAATACACACCTCTTTATTCCCCCTCAGGTAGCCTCTTCTACAAAGAGACCCTGCACAATATTCGTAATAGCAACCCCGGCATTTATTACCCACCTGCGCCTTTTACACAAAACTCAGGGAAGGGAGATAATGATGCAAGCATGTGCGCTTTCACACAGCGACAGGAGATACCTCCATGCATGACGAAATCAGCGCCAGCATCTGTTGTGACGTGCAAAATTATTGTCAGACTGAGACAAATGCTTTCAACACAACAGTGTTAATTTGTGCTTAGAACAATTACTATGCTTAATTATATGCATGCAATACAATCATATTTTCATCTTAAATATACACCGTTACGCTTCGTTGTTACATACACGTTAATTATGCATCCTGAATTTCTTTCAATTTCTACTGTGTGGGAATTCACCTATCGCAGTCAGGTCCGGGACCAGTCAGGTCCGGGACCAATTAGCCGCGAGCGATAATTGTGTGTACACATTGTTAGCGGTGTGATGATGTTAATGGTGTTGTCAAACCTCACACCCCTGCGGAATACCCTGACACGCAGGTGGCGCCCCAGATCTCTTACAGCTCCGACACGACTCCCAAAGGTATATGGAACCGCCGCACTGGGACGCTCATAAACGCCGGAGCTCGGCGCATATGCTGCGTTTAAAAAGGCCGTTAGTGGTCACACACAGCAGGAGCTCATTCCCGGGCCGAAGAGTATCACAGTTAGAGGTTCCTTTTATATTACATTAAAATGAAGGTCCATTGAAAATAGCCGCGAGGCTGCCTGGTGATGTCCCCCGGCCCTCTCTCTCTCTCTCTCAATGGTTTTCCAGACCATTTTCACTTATTGCACCCGGGGGTGCTTGCTCACTCCAGTCTGCAGTCCATTTTACAGACATGACTCAATGCGTATCGGCTGCAAGCATAGAACCTACACTTCTTCAGGCATATCTACACAACATTGAGGTCCAATATCAGATATGATGCACGTAGGCTTATGTGCAGGCATACACAGCTACCATGGAGGTGATTTGGTTAGCTGCACAAGACAGGCAAAATGCTCTCGGTATGATGCAGCTCACCTCTCCACCACTCTAAAGCTGCACCGCCGCATTAGTAAGCATCTATCAGTCATACAGACGGCAACGAGTTTACGACTCCAACTGTTCAGAGTTGCATTTCACATTTTCAATGCACTTTTAATGCTCGCGGAACTCGTTTGTGTGAAAACACGCTAAATCAAAAGCAGCAGCACTATATCACAGGCTCGTGTAAATGTCATATAAATCTGATCCAAGCGAAGAGTGCGCCAGTAAAGCCCGGAGCCCGGCAGGGACATTGCCCACAGTGCACTGCAGCACAAGGCAGGAACTGTTAAATTTATGTTGCCAAGCAACGCTCACGTGCACTTCTCTCATTTGTGATTGCTGATGACGGTAGGGTTGAAAACTGACAAAGTAGAAATGCACATTAGCACGTGGCACTTTACATGATGAATAAAGTACTTTTTTACAAAAACAATATTAATAATAATAATAACAGATGAGATTTAATATAGCGCTTTTCAAGGCACCCAAAGAGCTTCACAATGAAGTGAACCCATTCATTCATTCCTCAGTCACACTAGTGGTGGTAAGCTACATCTGTAGGCACAGCTGCCCTGACTTGCCCATATATGAAAAAAAGTTGTAGTTGTAGAATAGGTAGAAGAAAGTCTTAATATAAGAGAAGTTGTAAAATTACGAGAAAAAAAAAACTACATTTTAACAAAGCAATAAACACATGATTTCACCAGGACAAACGTCACAATTCTGCACAAATAAAGTTATGATGTTTACAAATTAAAAATGTATAGACAAAATAAAATGATCAAATATAAAAGTTACCTAAAAAAAAATGTAATATTACTAAAATAAAGTGCTGGTACAGCAAGGGGAAAAAGTTGTAATTTTCCAAAACAAAATTGTAATGTTACAGAAATGAAGTGTTTTTAAGTCAAAAAAGAAAATTAGGTATAATTTTGTGTTACATTATATGCATAATATGTAGTATTATACATATATATTATGGCTATCACGATTAATTACACTTTGACCATAGTTAACTCAAAATTAATCCCATTTAATCTCAGGTACTTGTACTATGAAGTAGTATGCTAATATTGTTTTTCCCTTATTCTCTTTATTACTTTTCAATTGATTTTTTATATAATACTTATTATACTAATATAATTATTTTATTTGCATTGCATTCTGTTAGTGCCCTGCGATTGACTGGCGACCAGTCCAGGGTGTACCCCGCCTCTTGCCCAAAGTCTGCTGGGATAGGCTCCAGCATCCCCGCGACCCTAATGGGAATAAGCGGTACAGAAAATGAATGAATTTTCTTATTCAAGAGTGTTTTGTCTTTTCTTCTACAATTGAGCTACTGTTACCAAGCAATTTCCCTTGTAGCTCAATAAAGTCTGTCTAAGTCTAAAATAAGTTTTAATCTATAATAAGTAGGCATGACAATCTCTTTGTGGTAAATATTCCATGTGCAACTACAATAATAGGATTTTTGTAAAAGGATCCATGGCATAGCTTCCGCTAGCTCTCACCAGCTCTGCCGGTCGCTAGTAGCTCCTAGCCTAAATTTGAGCTAGCGGTACAAAGCAAAACAAGAGACAGCTCGCATCTAAAAACAAATAAAATTGCTAGTTGGAACACTTTATGCCAAGGTACCGCTGTATAAATGACGAAACAATACCTGCTATGCGCCAGTAACTTCTCACTTCTCCCAGAGGCGACGTACTTCGTGCCAACTCAAGTCACAGCAACACAAATAACTTTGGTCCTGCTGAGAGAGCCATCTCCCAGGGCTTTGAGGCTAATCTTGGGATTCAAAATACCCTTTTCTGTGCCCATTTCTGCTCAGTATTTGCTCCCGCTTGTAGTTTGCCACCAATCTGTCTCTGCTGCGGTTCTCCAAACAACCTGTAGGCGGAGGGTAAAACAGGAAGTGCCGTCAAAGGACACTTTGGTTAGCGCGGCGTTAAATTGTAATATATTCATGAAAACATAAAATGGTAATATTTTCAGAATAGTCATTATTGGTTAGACAAGAACAAGAGCAAAATATTCTAAAGATAATGGCAAACTTTGACGGGATTTAGCTCTTGGTGTTACACATCAAGCTGGACTATTACAGAAGTTGTGAATGATATTATTTATAGAAAAAACACAGTTCAGCATTGAGAGTATTTCCATACAGAAAAGGCAAGCTGTAAAAGAGAAACTATCTCACCTTGAAATCTCTTCAACGGTTTGCTGACTGTGTGCAAAGCCACGGGGTCGGCGCGTGAGATGACGGACGGCAAATTGATGCCAACACAGTCCAGCACAAGAAAGACACCGAACAGAGAAGACACAGTGTGTTTATTGTAACGTACTGAGTAGCGCATAAATATCAGATTCTTTTTCCAGCTCGCCTTGGCAGGTGACATCAATTCGGATCTTTCTCGTCATAGGTGGTTGATTTTAGGATTCTGCTGAGGTAGAGTGGCAGCCAGCAGGCATGAAACAGTCTTTGCAACGTCTTGCCTCTTAAAAGAAATAATAGCAGTGCAATGTGACTAACCAGATTTGTATATTTTTACTGCTACATGGCAAACACGTTACCAGTAGGTGCAGTAGATTCTCAGAAAACAAACCAGCATTCATGATATGCACGCTCATAAGGTTGTGTAATTGGGCAATTAGTTGGAAGGGGGGTGTTAAAAAAATAGCAGTGTCTGCTGTTGGCTTTACAAACTCTAAACTATTTTGTACTAACTTTTTAGTTTCCAGGATTTGGCAATCCTGTGAATGAGTAAACTAATATTTGTTTTTTTATAACTGCTTCACATCTGTGTGGCATGGAGTCTACCAACTTGTGGCACCTCCAACATTCCACAATTCATGAACATGTTTTGGTTTTGCTTCACAAACAGCATTTTTGATGTCACTCCACAAGTTCTTGATTGGATTAAGGTCTGGGGATTGTGCTGGCCACTCCATAACATAACAAGATAACAAGATGTTGCTGGTGTACTAGTGTGTTTGGGGTGATTGTCTTGTTGAAACAGCCATTTCAAGGGCATGTCCTCTTCAGCATAAGGCAACATGACCTCTTCAAGTATTGTGACATATGCAAACTGATCCACGATCCCTGCTATGGGATAAATAGGCCAACACCATAGTAGGAGAAACACGTCCATATCATGATGCTTCACTGTCTTCATGTGTACTGTGGCTTCAATTTAGAGTTTGGGGGTCCTCTCACAAACCGTCTGTGGCCCCTGGTTGGACCCAAAAAGAACAATTTTACTCTCATCAGTCCACAAAATTTTCCACGATTTCTCTTTTGGGCAGTTGATATGTTCTATGTCAAATTGTGACCTCTTTTGCACATGCCTTTTTTAATATTTTTTTTTAACAGGGGGACTTTGCGGGGGATTCTTGTAAATAGATTAGCTTCACAAAGACATTTTCTAACTGTCACAGTACTTACAGGTAAGTCCAGACTGTCTTTGATCATGATGGAGATTATCATTGGCTGAGCATCTGCCAATGTGGTTATTCTTTAATCCATTTTGATAGTTGTTTTCGTTTTTGGTCACATGTTTCTGGTTTTGCTCTCCATTTTAAGACTTTGGAGATCATTTTAGCTGACCAGACACACATTTTTTGCACCTCTTTACAAGTTTTCTCCTCTCCTATCGCCTTTTTATTCACTACTTTCAAAGAGAAATGGCTGTTCAACAAAGGCTGGTTTCATCCTTAAACAGGAGCCACCTAATTCACATCTTTTTTTTCACAAAATTGATCACAGATCACTGATTGAATGCCGCACTTGTATTTTTTTTAACACGCCCCTTTCAACCGTTTGCCGAATTTTACAGCCTTAAGAGCGTGCATATCATGAATGCTGGGTTTTGTGTGGTTTTCTGAGAATCTACTGCCCCTACTGGTAACTTGTTTGCCATGTAGCAATACAAATATACTAATAACAGTCATTCATCTGGTTAGTCACATTGCACTGCTATTATTTGGAACACGGACGGTGGGAGCTGAGAAGCCGCCAGTCCTTTACAGCCTGATAAAACTGTGATTTCACACAGACATTGAACGCAGCAGAGCATTAAAGCACCCGTATGAAATCAATTGACTCTAAACTAGCAACTACAAAACCACGTTGATGGTATAATTGCTTATAATAGCAGCTTTGCTGTCGTTGCCATGGGGACCACACTTTAAATCACCTACGTTTGTGGTTCATAATAGTGGTGGACCAGCCAGGACACCTCGATGGTTAATTGTAAATTACTTGCATGAATTTTTATTTTAGCATCCACCGATTAGCATCCACACAAGTTAGCATGTTTTTCGGTACACATCATTTTTGCCGCGTTTTATGCACATTTTCCGGTCCAAAAGTGTTTTTCCTCCGCCCTGAGTCACCACCTTATCGTGGCGGAGGAGTTTGCGTGTCCCAAGGATCCTAGAAGATAAGTTGTCGGGGGCTGTCATGCCCCTGGTAGGGTCACCCATGACAAACAGGTCCTAGGGGAGGGACCAGACAAAGAGTGGCTCAATAGACCCCAATGATGCACAATAACAATGGACTTCGTTTTCCTCGCCCGGACGCGGGTCACCGGGGCCCCCCTCTGGAGCCAGGCCCGGAGGCGGGGCACGATGGCAAGCGTCTGGTGGCCGGGCCTGCACCCATGGGGCCCGGTCGGGCACAGCCCAAAAAGGTAACATGGGTCCCCCCTCCCATGAGCTCACCACTCGTGGGAGGGACCAAAGGGGTCGGGTGCAAAGAGAGCTGGGTGGCGGCCGGAGGCAGAGGCCTTGGCGGTCCAATCCTAGGCTACAGATGCTAGTTGTCGGTACGTGGAATGTCACCTCTCTGGCGGGGAAGGAGCCTGAGCTGGTGCGGGAGGTGGAGAAATTCCGGGTAGATATAGTCGGACTCACCTCAACGCACAGCAAGGGCTCCGGAACCAGTCCTCTTGAGAGGGACTGGACTTCATTCCACTCTGGTGTTGCCGGCAATGAGAGGCGACGGGCAGGGGTGGCAATTCTTGTTGCTCCCCGGCTCCAAGCCTGCACGTTGGAGTTTAACCCGGTAAACGAGAGGGTAGTTTCCCTGCGCCTTCGGGTGGGGGGACGGGTCCTGACTGTTGTTTGCGCTTATGCACCAAACAGCAGTTCAGAATACCCGCCCTTTTTGGAGTCCTTAGAGGAAGTACTAGAGAGTGCTCCCTCAGGGGATTCCCTTGTTCTGCTGGGTGACTTCAACGCTCATGTTGGCAACGGCAGTGAGACCCGGAGAGGTGTGATTGGGAGGTGGGTAAATGGTACGTATACTGTATTTAAAAAGACAGTATATAATAAATAGTGTTTGATTGTGCGCCTGTAGTCGAGCTGATCAATGAATGCATGTTTACATTGTTGATCAGGGCGGCTTAAAAGAAAATGCCAACAAACCCTATTGTTGCTTCAGTTATCATTACGCCATCGCATTGACTGTTGCATTGACAGTGCCGTACAATAATGGTCACATAGCATGCTATGCAGTGTTTGCTCATTAGCAGGCTACAGGCATGCCTTCTCAGCCCATGCACCGCCCGCTCTGCAAAGATGGTGTTCATGCAATCTTGCTAAATGTGTGTCTCCCGTGCTTTCTGTTTACTGCGCCTGCTGTGCAAACGGCCATGAAAACAAGCAAGCTAGTTTTGGTAGAAGACGTAGGCACTCGTGCTCCACGCTGCTTTAGGAAGTGACATCAAACACACAAAACACCGGTTATTACTTGTGGCTTGCATCATGGTCTGCTGCATAAATGGTGTGGTCTGCACAGGATGGAGCAGACAAATCCTCAGATGTTGGTCTTTGTAGTTCCCACTGACCACACAGAAGCAGACAACCTCAGGTGGAACCAGCATGATGGAGATGGCCCATATGAGAGCTGTTTCTACCACTAGCACTCCGATTCGTTGCACATTTTGTTTAGTTTTTTTCCGCTGCTAATAATAATAATAATACAAATAATAATACACTTTCTTCCACAAGTGAGTACATCTCATAACCAACATGTCCAAAATGTGATCCTGAGACACATTTGGTCAGTCCATCACATTCATCTTCAGCTTCCTCAGCAAGAAACACGTTTTCTTGGAGGTGTGATGCCAATGCTCCGCTTTACTGCATGGCAGTGTATGTTGGCATTCTGTGTCAGTCAACGAACCGCAGGCCCCCAGGCCCGGCCCCCTCATGCTACAAGCACCAGTTATCGTGGTACTTGCCAGCTATTTACACAATAAAGGCTGTGTATTGACACGTATTTTCAGTGCAAATCTACAGTATACTATAGAAATGTAAAGGGTGTACTCTTTTTATGTAATATAAATTAATAAAGTATTGATTATTACATATAATACATATAATATATATATATGTAATAATCAATAATTACATATAATATATATATATAGCAGTGGTGATTGCTCTAAGACTGAAAGGGAAAAAAAGTGCAGTGCTGTGTGTACATTTCATTGAGTAAATATATGAATAATTAAACAATATATAAATCCTCCATCTTTTGTTCAGAACCAGCTACTTAGCACAGGTAACTGACACGGTCTTGTCAGTGGACGGTGAGAGAACTTGTGTGTTTGCTGTTTGTGACTATGTTCCTGTGTTGTATTGCATGTTTTATGATGGACCCCCTTGAAGACGAGATGCTTCATCTTAAGGGGGTCAATGAACGTACAATTCACTTCCTCAGCATCCCCGCAGCGCTACGACCGATTTTACGCAGTGGGACGCTGAGCGTTTACTGACTTTGATGGGGAAGCGTACAGTGGGTTCATCCACTGGGCGAACCTAGATGGTCATGCCCATCGGGCGCTCGCCGTTTCTGGGGGTGTGTGGGTCAGTCGGCTGGCCCGGATGCTCAGTTTATGCATGAGGCGGAATCCCTTTTTGATTGACAGTGAAATGAGCGAATCGGTAATCTTGAAGTGTAAAATTCCACCAAGCATTTTCCAAGTTTTTCAGTCCAATGTTCTGAACTGATGCGGAGACTTTACCGATTCCCAGCAACTTTGTCTTCGTTAAAAACGACTAGGAGCATATAAATAAATGCACATATTTATGATGTAGGCCAAAAAAAAATCAGCTTCCCCTCCATGACTGACAGGCAGGTAGCACAAATTAACACATTTTAAGTATTCTTGACCTAAATTAAGCATTTTCAGGTATAAACATGGCTAAACGAATGACAATACAATGTATGTACTCAAAGATGTTATATGTAGTATTCTACACAGGTGATTAGGTGTCAATTATGTTACATTGATGAAATATAAGCCACAACAAGGAACCCTCCCAATGCTAACATGTAAGTCTGTTATGTCTAATGTGTCTTATTTTGTCTACTATATTGGGTAATACGAGTGTAAAAGTGACTATAGGGGTGTTATTTCATGTCTAGAGGGCTCTACTAATGTTAAGAACAGTATTTTAGACGGTTATAAAGACGTTTTCTAAGCTCCAACTACAAAAATATTCCGTTTATAAATAAGGAATCACGGTTGGGTCTGTGACCAATTAACCGGGATGAACGAGGGATCTGCTTACCTGTCGACACTCAGAGCACACAGAACTCAACGCTGTAAAACCGACAGACGTTGTCTGGATGAACATCGCCGATCCAAAAGGCCGACCTTCTGCCGCGAGCTAACATGAGGGAAAAGCAAACAGTGTGTGCTGTAAAAACAGTCAAATGAACTTGATAAGATAAGCTTGGAATGGATGGCAGGAAGCCGATAAGACGCCGCATTATGCCGGCCGTGTGATTGCCTGTTGTGCGGGGAACAACTCACCCCGTAGGCACTGACCGGGACGTCCATCACAACGTGGAGATTTCCCAAAGCCAGACTTGCAAACAGGATGTCAACTCCGCACCGCCGGCCTTTGTTGCGTTGAATTATTCGGAGCAGCAGCAAACGGGCCACAATTCCAAGCACAAATACCGACGAATATTGTCGTATTCGAAAGTGGAAGAGCATACGGAGGAAGTGAGCTGTTGCGGCGGAACACCTGAGCAGGGGACGCCATCACCGAGGATTTTGCGTCAGAAGCCGGTCGTGAGATGCTTTCCAGCTCCGGGTCGGACGAGGGAGTACACAGCGCCGCGTCAGAACAAAGAATTCCGACCTGGATTTTAAAAAAACCCATCAGGTATGATTTCATTACACCGGCGTACCTTTTTGACCGTCATTAAAGTTCCGCTGGCATCAAAGTTGCCTTCTCAGCCCGCAGTAAACGCTTGCAGCCCGGCGGTTGGGGAGCTTTATAGACGAAGGTGCAGTCGTCGCCATTGATCATCGAGTTGACAGCCGTGACGGTAATTACCACTTTGATGCATGGTCATCGATAAAAGGACGCCACGGAAGGGTCTGATGACCATTTTTACGGCCTTCTGCAGCAGTACGAATCTGATAGAGTTCTGATTGAACCAAGAATTTGGGGATAGATGGAAGGATGAAGAACTAGTAAGACACTAAAAACCCTCTCTAAACAGCTTGTTTTGGGCGGCTGTACAGTCGGAAAAGGAGCCGCTGCTCTCTCGGGGAGAGATATCACCACAAGGGCCAAGACCTGAAGGTTTTCGGAAGAGGAAAGGACACCGAGGAGGCTCCTTTCCATCACGGACAACCGGCATCATCCAATGCACAGCAGCTTCGGTGGCAGATTACTATCACTGTCCTGCTCCGCTGACAAGACAGAGAAGATCATTCCTCCCCGACGCCATGCGACTTTTCAACACAACAGAGGGGGAGTGATAGAAACATGATGTATTCATATTATTATGAATATAATAAATAACATTACATATTATGCATTATTGCACTACAAATTGGAAGTGCAAAGTTACGTCTTATTTAATCTATTTTTATTTTTTTTCTCTTTATTTCCTGTCTTGCCTTGATTGTTTTATTCTGTGATTAAGTTCATTATGATATTTTCGGAGAGCTCTTGGAGTTTACCAAAATATCTATCTAGCTACAGGACTATTCAGAATAATAGTGTGCAATGCGAAAAACCATAACAGTCGTAGTTGATGGTATGTTTTTATTGCTACATGGCTAACAATTTACCAGTGGGTGCAGTAGATTCTCAGAAAACAAACAAGACCCAGCATTCATGTTATGCACGCTTTTAAGGCTTTCTAGGATTTGGCAATCCTGTGAATCGGTAAAGTAATATTTGGTTTTGTAGAAGTGCTTCACATCCGTGTGGCATGGACTCAACCAACTTGTGGCACCTTTCAGCTGTTATTCCCCTCCTAAATTCTTTAACAACATTCCACAATCCATGAACATTTCTTGGTTTTGCTTCACAAACAGCATTTTTGATGTCACCCAAGTTCTCCTTTGGATTAAGGTCCGGGGATTGGGCTGGCCTCTCCATAACATAACAACATAACAAAATTGTGCTGGTTTACTAGTGTGTTTGGGGTGATTGTCTTGTTGAAACGGCCATTTCAAGGGCATGTCCTCTTCAGAATAAGGCAACAAGACCTCTTCAAGTATTGCGACATATGCAAACTGATCCACGATCCCTGCTATGGGATAAATAGCCCAACACCATAGTAGGAGGAACATGCCAAATCATGGTGCTTCACTGTCTTCTATGGCTTGAATTCAGTTTGGGGGTTGTCTCACAAACCGTCTGCAGCCCTTTTACCCAAAAAACTATTTTACTCTCATCAGTCCCACTGAGTCACAAAATGTTCCTCTTTTTATCTTTAGGCCAGTTGATGTGTTCTTTGGCAAATTGTAACCTCTTCTGCACCTGCCTTTTTTGTTTTTTAACAGAGGGACTTTGCGGGGAATTCTTGTAAATACAGTAGATTAGCTTCACACAGATGTCTTCTAATTGTCACAGTACTTACAGGTAACTACAGACTGTCTTTGATCATCCTGGATGTCATCATTGGCTGAGCCAATCCTTAAATAGATTGATCTCCCTGCCATGTTGTGTCTTTGGGAACAGTAACGTCTTAAGTGAAGGTAAACGTAACCTTAAATGTTCATGATCACTTTCATGCATTTAGAATTTATTTATGCATGTAAAACAAAAAAAACAAGTTTTGATTTTGTTTTTTTTTCAAGTCAACCGCTGATGACATCATAGCCGGGCGAAATAGATTAAGAACAGGGGTGGACTCACGCAGTCTGTTAATAGCACACCATGTTGTACGAGTACGTGGTAACCAGACAATGCACGGATTCGGTTTTCGAAGGGCCCTTTGGGGCCCAAGTAAATGATACTTGATGCACAACCAATGGACACGTACACTAAACCAACGCTTTCCAAACTGGGGGCACAACCCCTAGGGGGGCCCGGCGTTATGACGGGGGGATGCGGGGCTACCACGAACAGGTGTCATTATTACCAAATTTTTCGGAAGGAGGGCTGCAGAAAATCATTTTCTCTCCAAAAGGGGGGCGCTGCAAAAACAGTTTGGGAACCCCTGCCCTGAGCTATAGTCCCTCCATTGGCACGATACGAAGCGCAGCTGCAGGACAATATGTATCAATGCTCAGCACTGACTGGGATTGGAAAGCGTTGCATCATCCCGACAGCCTAGTGACACTTGGATTACCTTGCCGTAGTTGAGGCATCTTGTATCGAATCTCATTAGACTGTGCATGCGGACTTGACGCCGTGTCTGGTGGTGAACCTATCGAATGTTGCTCGCTGTAGCGCAGCAGATTTATGGCAAGCCAAAAAAGCCCGGAGCGGCAACAATGGCCGCACGGCGACCAGAAACATTCCGTCGTTAATGCCGCCTTTTGAAAACTCCGACTCGTACTCTGCCGGCGAGGAATGACCTTGGCAAAGAATGTGTTGGCGCGCTTCCATGAAGACGAGCGATTAAGGGAGAAGAATTGCTTGAGTTGACTATGAGGGTGCATGAAAGTGTTCTCGGTTAGGCGGCAGACATACAATGTTATTGCAAGTGTTTCTCTAAATAGGTCACTGGAGAGCGCCAAGACGCTTCATGGCCTATAAAAAAAATGCTTTAAAACGAAGCTGCAAGGAGCATTTCCAGTAGCCTGTCTGAAAGAGTAATAAAGAGGAATAAACCAATCCCTTGTGAATTCACATTAAGCCATGGAAGCGTTTTTATCATTGACCTGAATTGTTGCATCACTTTTTATCATTTAAGCACATTTGGAAAACGCATGACGCTCACAAAGGGCTTTGCCGGGATGCACTCAAATCTCACATACAACCAAAACACATCACGAGGGTTGTTTCCGTGCAAAGCCGCTTTAAACGGCACCTCAGCTTTGTGATACAGGTGAACCAAAAATGTATCATTAGAATGACTTTCTGCGATTGACTGGCGACCAGTCCAGGGTGTACCCCGCCTCTCGCCCATAGTCAGCTGGGGCCAAGCCCAGCCACCCTGGTCAAAGATAGAGATAGGGTGAGACTCGGAGTAGAACCGCTGCATTGAGAGGAGCCAGATGGGCTGGCTCGGGCATCTGGTTAGGATCCCCCCTTGGACGCCTCCCTGGGGAGGTGTTCAGGGCACGCCCGACCGGTAGGAGGCCTCGGGGAAGACCCGGGACACGTTGGAGAGACAATGTCTCTCGGCTGGCCTGGGAACGCCTCGGCATCCGCCGGTAAGAGTGGGACAAAGTAGCCACGGAAGGGAAGTCTGGAGAGGGACCCGACCTCGGATAAACGGATGAATGGATCTTCACTTAAATCCCATAACTTTTTGCCCAACCTAATTCTCCAAAAATTACAATTATTTTTGGTTTGGTTTGTTTCTCATAAATTATGACTTTAAAAAAATAATACACTTAAAATTTCAACTCCAAGCTATTAAAATTGTAATTTTTTTTCTCCATTTCTGCTGTATTTGTTTTTTAAAAACTATTTTAAATGTTTTCTTGTGAATATTCATCTTGTGATTATGACTTTATTCCTGTAATATTTTCTTCTCACAACACTTCATATGTTGTTTGGTTTGTTACTCATGCGAAAAAAAATGTTTTGATTTCAACTTTTTGCTGCTAAAATAACATTATTTTGTCAAATTTAAATGAATTTCTCATCCGACAAAAACTTTTTCTCTTTATATTTTGACTTTATTCTTGTTAAACAACAGCTGATTTGGGGGGAGGGTTCTTGTCAAGGCACATTTTTTTTTGCGCATTTTTAGAATGATTTTTTTCTACAAATGGACCAATAAATAAACACCGCGAGCCACAAAAAAAAGCCCGGACCGCACTTTGGACACCCCTGGTATTAGTGAACACATCTCTGTGGATGCAGTTCTTGTCTTCTCCCGTCATTCGAGCTGTCACGCTCGGCTGACTACAACAGCGGGCAGACTGTGTTTACTGGGTCAGCGGTTCGAGCAGATTTATGACATGATTGTTTATGTGTTATTTACTGTGCTCTAATGAGGCGCTAGCACGCTGTCTGTCACGGCAGCAAATAAAGCCGGATTAGCTAGCGTTCTAACGAGCTCTCTGTTAGTCCTGTACAGTATTTTCTATGAAACCTGTGTGGCAGCTGAGGACGAAGCAGCACGTGTTTGAGGTGTATTTTATATTATTTGTACATGATATTTATATATTCATATTATTATTTGTCTGTTATTGAAATTATATTTGGCAATCGTATGTCCTACGGTCAAATAACAGGCATGCCACCAGAAAATGTGATTGTGAATTGTTTGTCTCTATTTTGGGTTCATTGCATGAACATAATAATCATTTTATGTTCTAAATCATGTTTCATATTTGGCTTTTCACCAGTATATACCGATATCGCCCAGCACTTCGTTACCGATCCCAGTATCAGCTGATACAAGTATTGGCAAATTAATCTCAGGCGACACCTTGTGTGAGGAATGAACACACGATGCCTCCTTCACTGTGACGCCTTCACAAATAAATGCAAGAAAAAGTGTCGTACTTAAACATTTTTGCTGAACAAAAGCAACTGAAAAAATCACAACCAACTACATAAAAACGCCTTGAATAACAAATGCTCTTACGGCAAATGGTTTATTTTTATGTTTTTTTATTAATACAACGCCAAAAAATTATGGCTGTCAATTGATTAAAATATTTGATCTGGATTAATCACGTGTTGTCCATAGTTAACTCATAATTATTCACATTTAATTACAGGTTCTTTAATTGTCGTTGCCAAATTTTTACACACTATTTGTAAATATGCAAATATTTTTTCTTATATTCTCGCTACTACTTACATTATTTTTACTTTATTCTATTATATTATACTTATGTAAGGTAATATAATATATATTATTTGATTCATATTGCATTGCATTTTATTATTTAAGAGTGGTTTGTCTTTTTCTTCTAGAATTGACCTTCTGTAACCAAACTATTTCCCCTGTTGTTCGATAAACTCTGTTTAAGGGATGTCAATATTGGAAATATGAGCTATTCTTTTATTGAAATATAACCCTCCAGTGTTTTCATGTTTAATGCGAGTGGCCATTTATCCCACTGTTTGACGGTCCTTGAACGCACCATCTTCGTTCTCACACGCGGCGCACATACTACAGTGTATTTTTACCCTTTTTCTTTCATCTCCTATTTGCTCCCAAATGCTGATACTACACCTGGTGTAGTAGGTGCTGGTGCACCTCTCTGAAAGGCAAAACCGGACTGGTGGATGGTGGCTCTGTATTCACTTTGTCCTTCGTTTTTGTCATTGTTTCAACACAATACTTAATAAGTATGAGGTACGCGTGCTTTACTGAGGTGTTAAAATCTTTCCCGGTGGTGTATGTTGCGTTTATAGTGCGTCAAACACAAATAGAGCTGTTAAAGGACATTTCCGTTAACGTGTCGTTAATGCGGTAACTTTGTAACGATTCAGCGACTACGTATGTATCGCTTTATACGCCAACTTCACCGATCTATGTTTGGCAAGTTGCCACTCCGGACGACAAGTATCCATCAAAATGGGGACTTTACAAGGTACTCGATTCCAATGCACATTGTCGTCTCCCAACCGAAGAGCCGTTTCAGTGGCCGATTACCATCACTGTCCAGCTCCACTGAAAGACTGGGAAAATCCTTCCTCCCCCACGGCTTGCGGCTTTTCAGCACAACAGAAGAGCCGTTTCAGTGGCAGATTACTATCACTGTATTGCTCCACTGAAAGACTGTGAAGATAATTCCTTTTCAACGGCGGGGAAGCGATAAAAACCCAACGGACTGGACTTTTTACTTCATTATGTGTGTGAGCAAACACTTTGGCTTTTGCAAAGAGGAAATGTTCCAAATAAGGCGCTCGCTGTTTGTGGGATATAATCTCTCCAACCACCTCCTAAGGCGGCCTGGGATTTCACACAATGCTGCCCGTCCAGGCACCTCTTGCAGTGTTCCGGCTGCAGCAGCAGCAGGGTAACGTCAGCACCTCGCCAGCATAATTCAGTTACGCCGAATTCCCTTGTAAGAAAAAGCACCAGGAAACTGGGAAACCATTCCTGCACTGTCCGGTATCCAGCCATTTATTTTACAGATAAACTGGTTTGCATAGACTGTCCGGTTGGTGTACAATACGACGCACGTGCCGTCGTTACTATTTGCTACTACTACATGGAAGCAGGATCGGAAGTCAACTCCGCCGCCAGTCATTAGTGGTTGACTTTTAAAAATGTAAAAACACATTTTTTTTAACAATTTTAGTTTTACCTGCGTATGACATTTTACTGTATATTGATAATATAATCATCAGTGTATAAAGTAGTTGATATTTGTACACATGCTATATGTGCTCATTCCTGATCTCGTCCATCCTGGTCACACCCAAATATACAAACATACACGTATCATGTCCCTCATATAGAGGGTTGTGCCAGGAAGGGCATCCGACGTAAAACGTTTTCCGAATCAAAACATGCGATTCAAACGGAACAAAATGATTCGCCGTGGCGACCGCTGATGGGGTAAGCAGGGAAAATTCTTAAATGTGCATTTAAGGTTACTTTCAGTGAAGATGCGATGACGTCTGCCAGAGACGCGGTGCAGCGGCCACTAATAGCCATGTGATTGGCGAATTAATATTTCCTGATTTTAGTATTTTGTCACCTTCTTCGTTAAAATGCCGGCACTTGCAACTCTCTTTGTCTCCTTTTTGGCCTATTATTACGCGAGTGATGGCAATGTCAGCTTTTTTTAGAGAGAGACGGTTCTTTTGGCTCGGCTCACTAAAAAGAGCCGGATCTATTGACGCCCAAATGTCGTGATTTATTACCAAATATGTGAAATGTGTAAAATTAATTACTAATATAAAAAATGCACTATATTCAAATTTTTATGATCCATTTAAACCTCAATCAAATATGATCTCCATCCATCCATTTTCTATGCTGCTTAACCTGGGATGCTGGAGCCTATCCCAGCTTAGGTTGGAGGGGAGGTACACCCTGGACTGGTCGCCAGCCAATCGCAGAGCACATGTAGACGACCATTCACAACCACATTCACTCCTGTGGACTGTTTAGATTGGCATATTAACCACACACAGGTCCTCTGGCTTATAGCTGCCTCTGGCAATGCCTGTTAAAATTAAAATCATCGGAGATTATTATGTTTTTTTGAGAATAACGTCGTAAATTAACGACAATAACGTGGCAAATTTAGGAGATAAGGTCGTAGCTTTTTGGGAATAGAAGTCGCAACACGACTTTACAGGCGTTGCCTGAGACTGCTATGATACGGGAAGCCCTACGTGGAGGGGTCGGGGTGCTAGAAAGTACGGCTAAGATGATGCTCATCCATGATAACCTGTTTGTGCCCAACTGCTCTGTTTTGGTTGTCCCGTTATAAATAAAAGTCCGGGAAAAGTTTCCCCCCTCCTGAAGAACTAAGCTATATTTTCAAATCGGCAACCACAAATCAAATCGTTAAAACGAATCGTTACACCCCTACGAAATAGGTCATATCTCTCCATGCAAACGTCGCTCTGTTCGCGTGTTTGACCCCGCGCTCGCCCCCGTTCAGCGTGGACACAGAAACGCCGCCACACATCCTGACCAATGACATTCGACGAGGAAAAGGCCAATCGGCTTCCAACTGGCTCCCAACAACGCCAGTTCATTTCAAAGAGCCGCTTTGTTCGCCAGCGACGCGTGGCTGCAAAACACAGAGGTGGTGTCCGTGTTGATCTCGCTGCCGCATCACGTCTTTGGCTACAATCACCTCCTCGACAAAGGTGAAGGTAACCTTAAATGTTCATTTATGCCTTTCATTCATTTTCACCGTGCAACTGCAAAAACACATCTAAGCTGGCTTTTTGCATGCTTTACAGTAAGGGTGTTTGACGTGCGGTCCGAGTGATTTATTGGCCCCCGGCACAATCTAATAATACAATTTCCAAAAACCTTTAAGGAAACCGAAAAATTTAAAAAATAAGCAAAAAATAAGGGTCAAATCATTAGGAGAAAAAAGTTGTAATCTGTCATTTTTGGAAGATTCGGTTGTGTAAAAGTTTATAATATTAGGAGAATAAAGTCAAAATATTACAGAAAAAAAGTCATAATTACAAGAAATGTTGAAAAAAATTGGAACATTAAAAACCAGCAGAAACTTTTAAAAATGCTGAAATATTTTGAGTAAAAAGTCAAAAAATGAGAAAAAAGTCAACATTTTACAAAAATAAACGTGTTGTTTTTACTTAGTTTGTTCATTTTTATTTTTGAAATGTCACAATATTAGGAAACAAAACAATATAAAGTTGTAATTTTTGGAAAATTAGGTTGGGGAAGTTAAAATATTGTGGAAATAAAGTCNTGGATGGTCATTGTTCAAGAGGTTCTGTTTCTTTTCTCGTTGTTTTTCTTGTATGTTTATCATTATTAGTAAATATGTATGTATGTATGTGTGTATACATATATATGCACACTGTATGTGTGTGTACGTATGTATGTACTGCATGGATATGTGTATGTGCACAGTATGTGTGTATATACGTGTACGAATATGTGCATGTATATATATGTGTGTGTGTGTATATATGTGTGTGTATATGTATATATATGTATATGTATATGTATATGAATGTGTGTACATGAAATTAGTATTATCATTATTATTATTATTATTTTTTTCCCCCTGTATTTTTGCTCATTTTGCTCTGTGTCGGTTCTGGTTGTTGCAGAAATCTTGATTATTACGGTTGTGGTAATATGGTTGAAATATGTTTGTGAGGTTCTTCAGCACCCCTTCTTATATCCCCCACCCCACCCCCCACCCGTCCCCTTTTCAGGTCAGGTCCGGCATCGAAATGTGGCGCAACAAAATTCATAATAAACGCAGTCAAATGCCAAGGGAGACTCATTTGGATTATGAAACCTCCCTTGGCAAAGAAATTTTGCTCAGCATTTAAAGGCAGCTTGACTCCCATTCAGCTGTTATGATGCTGGACAAGACAAAAAAAAAAATAATAATAATAATAATAATGTTTAATAATTTGTGTATTTTTTTGCTGACATTTTAAAAGTAAAACATGACAGGAATCAGTGTTAAAAATAACAAAAGATAAAACCTCCTCAGCATTTTCATCCATCCGACTCAGAGACTTATTATGTTCTAAAATTGTGGCCACACTTTTAGTTGTATTCACTTTAAAAAAATAAAAAAAAAAAGGATATGGCTCTTGAAAAAATGCATTTGAAAATATGTGTTGTTCATGGCTCTGAGCCCAAAAGGTTCCCGACCCCTGCTGTAGATGCTTTTATGATGTCAGCGCTGTGACCCTGGAGCCGATTATTTCCATTTCCACAGGAAAACAGTTTGTAACCCAGAACAAACCAGAAGTTGATCTGCATGGGAGGTTCCACGGTATGCATTGGATGATGCTTAAACATATATACATTCCCCAGCCGCTACCCGTGTGTGTTTGCCGTGTCCCCGCCTGGCTTCTATTGTTTGTCCGACCACTTTCCAGGCATCCCTTATGTTTCCGACACTCTCTCCTCTGCAAGTTATTCTGGTGTACGTCACAGCAGACAAACATGGGATAAGTTGTAGGGATCAGGGAAAGCGGGGAGCGCCACGATCACATTCTCTTGCACTGTCAACACGGAAAGGAACACTGATGTATGCGCACGTCTTCTGCTTGGCTTGCCGAGGCTTTCATTGAAAATGAATGACTGCCAGCTGCTTCTGCCGCTTGTGAATGTTTGCGTGCGCGGTAAACATTGTCGAAGGGGGAAATAAAGACGCTAATTTATGCAGCTGAACTTGACTTTCTCTTGCCGTGTGTGGGGAAGGAGGGGGTACTTAAACATGTATAAGGCTGCAGAACGAGGGCTGACAGAAGGCGGGACGTTTGCGCGTTCCGAGAGTTACCGTCGCGTAACGTGGAAGGATGCAACTTGTGTCTAGCTAATGATGTGAAGCAGATGTTTTAGAGCATCCTTCTTTACGATCAAGCACAATTCACTTTTACTGTTCTTGGTGATCGTTTCCTCCGTAAAGATGATGTTTCATTAAGGCTGTACCGCTGTGTTCTGTCTTTATCGTGCCTGCTTTGCCCGCTGCCGTAGTTTCCGGCGTGCAAGCCACTGAACTACTACTAATCTTTTAAAGGACCGAGTAGCTCATCATTTGGCAAGAACTACAGGGGTGTGAAAAACTATTTCCTCGTGTTTGTCACACTTAAATGTTTCTGCTGATAAAAAAAAGAGTAAACTATTATTCCAAGATAACATAATTGAACACAAAATGATGACCGCCAAGACTTTTGGGAAAATATCTTGTGGACTGACGAGACAAAAGTAGAACTTTTTGGAAGGTGCGTGTCCCGTTCCATCTGGCGTAAAAGTAACACAGCATTTCATAGCAACAGTCAAATATGGTGGTGGTAGTGTGATGGTCTGGGCTGGTTTTGCTGCTTCAGGACCTGGAAGGCTTGCTGGGATAGATGGAAGCATGAATTCTACTGTCTGGCAAAAAATCCTGAAGGAGAATGTCCGGCCATCTGTTGGTCAACTCAAGCTAAAGCCATCTTGGGTGCTGCAGCAGGACAATGACCCAAAACACACCAGCAAATCCTCATCTGAATGGCTGAAGAAAAACCAAATGAAGACTTTGGAGTGGCCTAGTCAAAGTCCTGACCTGAATCCCATTGAGATGCTGTGGCATGACCTTAAGAAGGCGCTTCATGCTAGAAAAGCCTCAAATAAAGCTGAATGACAACAATTGTGCAAAGATGAGTGGGCCAAAATTCCTCCAGAGCGTGTAAAAGACTTGTTGCAAATTATGGCAAACGTTTGATTGCAGTTATTGCTGCTAAGGGTGCCCAAGCAGTTATTAGGTGCGGGGGCAATTACTTTTTCACACAGGATTTCTTTCTCCCTAAATAATACAAACATTCAGTTAAAAACTGCATTTTGTGTTTACTTGTGTTATCTTTGACTAATATTAAAATGTGTTTGATGATCAGAAACATTTAAGTGACAAACATGCAAAAGAATAAAAAGTCAGGAAGGGGGCAAATAGTTTTTCACACCACCGTACAAGGATACACACAACTAGCTTGTCGATCCAACGGAAAATCGCTCAACAGAACAATCTGACTCGCAGTGTCACAAAGACAGAACTCTAAAATCATCACACAGCAACTTAACATGCAACAAACATACAAAACAAGTATAGGGAAAATACAACCAGAGGTGCTTCCCATCGTGCATTGCTTTGCATTATTTTGTAATATAACAATTTGCTATCCAGACAGATCCATGCATGGACATTTTAAGGCATCGTTGAGTAAAGTGGGAATACAATTTGAGTATCTAATTGCCGGGAGGAGAGCAATACTAATACACACTAAAGAACGTGAACCTCCTTAAGGGGACCCGACACCTACCCCTGCTTTGCATCTACTTAATCTTGGTAAGCATTTGGCTGCATGCCCAAAGCGCAGTGACCGTATGAATGTCGCTTTGGAAAAGGCTACATTAGCAACCTCACCTGTGCAGTTCCCAAGTCTTACCTGTGGAATGACCAGTTGGCATTTTTGCAAGGTGGCTGTGGTGTCGGTAGTCTCAGTCTTAATTTGGCGTTATTACTGAACTTTCACAACAAAATGTATTTCATCTTTACATAAACAGTAGTGTCCAAAATAATAGCAGTGCAATGTGACTAACCAGATTATGTACTGTTATTAGTATATTTTTATTGCTAATTGGAAACAAGTTACCAGTAGGTGCAGTAGATTCTCAGAAAACAAACAAGACCCAGCATGCATAATAAGCACGCTCTTAAGGTTGTTCAATTGGGCAATTAGTTGAAAGGGGCGTGTTAAAAAAATAGCAGTGTGGCATTCAATCAGTGATCAATTTTGTGAGGTGTGGATCAGGTGGCCCCTATTTAAGGATGAAAGCAGCACTTGTTGAACATCATTTCTCTTTGAAAGCCGGAGGAAAACGGGTCGTTCAAGACATTGTTCAGAAGAACTTTGCGTACTTTGATTAAAAAGTTGAAGAAAACGTATGAAGGCGTGCAAACGATTTGTGGCTGTTCAGCTAAAATGATCTCCAATACCTTAAAATGAAGAACAAAACCAGAGACCCGTGGCAGAAAACAAAGACAACTATCAAAATGGATCAAAGAATAACCAGAATGGCAAAAGGCTTAGCCAATGATCAGCTCCGGGATGATCAAAGACAGTCTGGAGTTACCTGTAAGTACTTTGACAGTAAGAAGACGTCTGTGTGAAGCTAATCTATTTACAAGAATCCCCCGCAAACTCCTGTTAAAAAAAGGTGCAGAAGAGGTTACAATTTGCCAAAGAAACAATCAACTGGCCAAAAATGAAATGGAGGAACATTTTGTGTACTGATGAGAGTAAAATTGTAATTTTTTGATTTGAAGGGCAGCAGACAGTTTGTAAGACGACCCCCAAACTCTGAATAGCCAAAGTACACAGTACACAGTGAAGACAGTGAAGCATCATGATATGAGCATGTTTCTCCTACTATTTATCCCATAGCAGGGATCGTGGATCAGTTTTCCTATGTCAGAATACTTGAAGAGGTCATGTTGCCTTATGCTGAAGAGGACATGTCCTTGAAATGGCTGTTTCAACAAGACAATCACCCCAAACACACTAGTAAACCAGCAACATCTTGGTTCCAAACCAACAAAATGAATGTTATGGAGTCTCCAGCCCAATCCCCGGACCTTCATCCCATGGAGAACTTGTGGGGTGACATCAAAAATGCTGTTTGTGAAGCAAAACCAAGAAACGGTCAGGAATTGAGGAATGTTGTTAAAGAACCTAGGAGGGGAATAACAGCTGAAAGGTGCCACAAGTTGGTAGAGTCCATGCCTCACGGATGTGAAGCACTTATAATAACTAAATATTAGTTTAGTCATTCACGGGATTGCCGAATCCTAGAAACAAAAAGTTTGTACACAATAGTTATGTGTTTGTAAAGTCAACGGCTGACACTATTTTTTTTTTTAAACACAGCCCTTTCAACTAATTAGCCATACGAGCGTCCCTACCATGAATGCTGTCTTGTTTTCTGAGAATCTACTGCACCTGCTGTTAACTTGTTTGCCATGTAGCAATAAAAATAGACTAATAACAGTGACTCATCATAGTCACATTGCACTGCTATCATTTGAACACTGCTGTGAAATGTTTTTTTTGACTGACATTTTCAAATTAAAAGAAAATCTTCAAAATGCTACAAAAGCACAGGGCCCAGCCCAGAAGAGAGTTAATTTTCTACTTCCATACCGGTGCTTAGTGGAGGGGAGTTGTGATGTTTTTGTTATGCTATTAAATAAATATGGATTCTGAATTACTTCATATGTTGTTGTGGTTGTGGAGAGTAGAGCTTCGGAGTTGTTTAGATTGACAAATGATAGTGGTGGCGTTAAGAGGTGGATTAGGTCGCTCTGCTCGCCGTAAACTCTTAACTGTCTTGTCTATGTGTGGCATTGGATCTACGTGACAGAATGTCATCGCACAAATCAGAGGGGGCAGCCATATTTGGCCCATGTTGAGGTCACACGAAAACGTATGATGAGCACACCATCCAAAGTCTGCACGCACAGCAGCACCTCCAATGTCACACCCAATCTGCCGCATTAACTTCACATTTTTTTCCTTGGAAAATAACACAAATGAATTTTTGTTCTTTATTTTTTATTCTTGTTTTTTTCTTTACTTTTTCTCTTGATCATTTTTTCTCAAAATTACAACTTTGTTCAAACTTTGAAATTTAATCTTTTCTTGTACATTTTCTAATAATTTATTGTAATATATATATTTATTCCCCATGATATTAATATTATTCCCATTATTTTAACTTCAAATTTTTTTTTACCAATCTAGTTTCCCCAACTTTATTTTGTTTTTTTTTTTCCATTTTTCATAATATCAAGACCTAAAAATATATATACTTTCATATTTCTACTCTACTGCTACTAAAATGAAATGAAATTATTTTTCCTCATATATTATGACTTTTTTCTGTTTTGGTACTACTTTTTTTCTCTTCTGAATGCAACTTTTCCCCTTCATATTTTGACTATATTTATGCTGTTGAGTTGGGTTTTTTTCCATTTTCAAATGTTATTCTTGTAAATTGTCTTCTTGTAAAATTAGGACTTTATGTTTATATAACTTCCCCCCAACCCAATTGTCCAAAATATTATACATTATTTCTGTTGCTTTTTTCCCCTATTAAGATTTTTACTCTGTGCTACAAAATTATATAATTTTTTCTCTTAATATTTTGAGTTAATTCTTAAAGAATTACTGCTGATCTTCCCCCCATTTTCGTGTTTTTTTTTTACATTTATTTTTCTTGTTAACGTATATTTTTACAATGTGCCGCGGGCCACACATTGGACACCCCTGCTTTAGATGCTCACTGAGATATTTGCCAACATTGCTCATAAGAATGGTTTGAACTTTTGAAAGCAAATATTTTGTAGAAGATATGGTTTGAACTCCGAAATAACCATTATTTGCAGCATTTGAAGGCTCCGCATTATTTGGAGCAGCCTAAGTGTATATCTGCTTCGGCACTTTGGCAAAATGTGTGCAAAAATGTACTTTGTGGTCCGCAGCGGCTATTTTGACACAAGCCTGACTTTAAGATCATTTGCTGATGCTTTAAATTAGGCAGCTGCCAGGACGCCAAAAGGAATCAATACAGAGCCATGGCCAGGTGGAGGTGTATTAGTCCTGGCTTGCTTAATGTTTGAGTCCACAGTCTGGTGGTCTCAGTGGATACATGGACGTGTGCACGCCGGATGAGAGATTTATTAGCTTGGTGATTGCTCCCACCCAGACAGATTGGGAGTGGGCGGAGCAGAGCCCTTATCTCAGCTGTCACACACTGCCGTGTCATCACTTTTTGCCTCTTATGACTAGCACATCTGCCACCTTCTTAATTATTTCTCTCTGTGTGGCCGAAAAGGAAATGTGGACATCAAACGGAAATGGAGCGCACGGACACATCCCTTATTCTGTCGTCAGGCGGCAAAAGCGTGTGTGTGTGTCGGGTCTAATTTATACAGCCGCTCCGCTGTTTGCAAAGTACCTGTGAAGTCGAAAAATGGCAGCAAAGGCCTTTCTCATCTCCCCCGCTGTAAAAAGCAGCCGCAGCGAGCGAGCTGCAAATATTACAAGTGCAGCCGCGATTGGGGAATCTTATTTCTTCTCGTCGAGGTTGACCGCTCGCCTGCAGCCCTCCTCAAAGACATCAGGAAATAACACCAAACTGAAAATTCTGAAACACATTCATCAGAAAATACGGAGTGCGGTTGAGGGAAAGTTCATGGGTTGAAAGTACACACGTGTGATGTTTTCTTCCATTCAGCTCTGAGGCTGGGAGCCAGCCAGACAAATGAGGGAGCTTATTCTGGCAGACAGGGAAATTGATAGAAAGGCTGATGCATCTATCACACATGCCGGGGAGAGAGGCTGCTTCACGAGGAGATGAGAGGGAGGTGTGGAATTTGCATGTTTCCATTTAATAAAAACAAATAGCTGGTTTTATGTGTCATTTTTGCAACTGCTCGTACGGTATCACCAAAGTGCATACACCACTCGCATTTCAGCAACCCAAGATACATCACTATGGAAGCAAAACTTCAAAAACACCGAAATATTGCCACCGCAAGGCATGCTGGGTAGCTTGTGGTACTCTCCATCCATCCATTTTCTATACCACTTATCCTCATTAGGGTTGCGGGTATGCTGGAGCCTATCCCAGTTGACTTCGGGCAGGAGGCGGGGCCATGCGGCTTTTCAACACAACATAACACCCCCCACGGCTTTTCAACACAACAGAAGCGCAGTTCCAGTGGCAGATTACTATCACTGTCCTGCTCCACTGAAAGACTGAGAAGATCATCCCCCCCAACCCCCACGCGGCTTTTCACCACAACAGAAGCGCAGTTCCAGTGGCAGATTACTATCACTGTCCTGCTCCACTGAAAGACTGAGAAGATCATCACCCCCCCCACGCCATGCGGCTTTTCAATACAACAGAAGAGCAGTTCCAGTGGCAGATTACTATCACACTCCTGCTCCAATGACAGACTGAGAAGATAATTCCCCCCACACCATGCGGCTTTTCAACATAACAGAAGGGGAGCAATAAAAACTGGACTTTTTTTTAACCTAATTATGTATTATTGCACTTCTTCTCTCTTGTGCCTTGTTGTGGTTGTTCTATGTTGAGATTGTTTAAGTTAAATGTCTCTATCTGTATTTTGGACCACAATGGCAAGTTGAACCCCCTTGAGAATTCAACCAAAAACAGGAGTAACGCGCCTCTAAAGTGCCGCTCCACTTCAGAATTCAACTTCAGGATGCCGGCACAATAACTCACTAAAACATTCACGCTGGTCGTGGTTTGCGTTTTCTTTTTCTTGCAACAAGTGGCGTAACACGTCATATTATACTACAGAATATTGTATTGTTTTATGACTAGAATTTTTTTTTTTACTTTAAATGGCCATCTTTTGTGAACAAGACCGCTGTAATGTCTCCAATGTGCCTTAATTAAATAGATCCGTGCTGCCTGACATGTGCGCACGCTACCTGCTGTGCTAAAGCTGAATAAAAACTCACGTAGGTGCGCGACCTGATGTCCGTGGATATGAAAGCACCACTAAAGACGTCATTTCACCTTGAAATTATAACAACCTCGTTTTCACTTCTCCAGGCACCTCTGCCATTGCCATGGCAACCCTGTATCGCTTTCTGCCATTGGTGGTCTGTCACGCTGGTCAAACAAGCCAAGATAACTCCATCTTTAAAAAAAAAAAACTCGATTAAACATGAAAGCAACACACAGTTAATGAACATATCATAAACATAAAGTAACAATACGCACAAATAAATGGTCACGTTACAAGAACTTGTAATATCGCCACATATTATACTGAGCAAAAAATTGATTGTTATTTGTACTCATAACTTTATCCTAGTAAAATTCTGGGTCTTGTCTTTTAACACTGATGCTTTGTGCTCATTAAAAAATGTTCCTCGTAATATAACAGGATATGCAGTCACCCCTCGCCACTTCACGGTTAGAATTTCACACCTTCAGTCAATCATGGTGTTTCAAAATATATGAAAAAAACTTATGCTGTTTTGCTGCCAATTAGTCAAAAATGGTAAAGGTATTTTTGCCTAAATTAAGCATTTTTGAGCACAGGTGAAGTAAAATACATACATATGGCATTCGGACGACACATTTAAAGACCCTGTAAATCAGGCGTCTCAAACTGGCGCCACGGAGGGCCGAGACCCTGCAGGTTTTGTTTCCAGCCGGTCACTAAAGCAGGTGATTTTAATGATCAACGCCTCCTTCAATTTGAGGGAAGGAGCAATTAAAATCGCCTGCTGGAGAAACCGGTTGAAGAGAAAACCTACAGTGAGGGAAAAAACGATTTGAACCCCAGCTGATTGTGTAAGTTTGCCACTAACAAAGAAATAATCCGTCTATAATTTCAATGGTAGCTTTATTTGAACACCGAGAGACAACAATGACAAAAAAATCCAGAAAAATGCGTTTCAAAAAGAGTTATAAATTAATTTGCATTTCCATGTAGGAAATAAGTATTTGATCCCTTTGAAAAACGTGCTTCAGTACTTGGTGGCAAAACCTTTGTTGGAAATCACAGAGGTCAGCCGGTTCTTGTAGTTGCCCACAAGGTTTGCACACATCTCAGGGGGGATTTTGGCCCTCTCCTCTTTGCAGATCCTCTCCAAGTCATTCATGTTTCGTGGCTGATGTTTGGCAACTCCAACCTTCAGCTCCCTCCACAGATTTTCTTTGGGATTAAGGTCTGGAGACTGACTAGGCCACTCCATGACCTTAATATGCTTCTTCTTGAGCCAATCTTTTGTTGCCTTGGCCGTGTGTTTTGGATCATTGTCATGCTGGAATATCCAACCACGACCTATCTCACCCAACACTTGACGGTACATGGCCCCATCCATCCTCCCTTTGATGCGGTGCAATTGTCCTGTCCCCTTGGCAGAAAAACACCCCCAAAGCATAATGTTTCCACCTCCATATTTGACGGTGGGGACGGTGTTTTTGGAGTCATAGGCAGCATTCCTCCTCCTCCAAACACGGCGAGTTGAGTTGATGCCAAAGAGCTCAATTTTGGTTTCATCTGACCACAACACTTTCACCCAGTCTTCCTCTGAATCAGTCAGATGTTCAGTGGCAAACTTCAAACGGGCCTGTAGATGGACTTTCTTGAGCAGGGGGACCTTGCGGGCACAGCAGGATTTCAGTCCTTCACGGCGTAGTGTGTTACCAACTGTTTTTGTGGTGACTATGGTCCCAGCTGCCTTGAGATCATTGACAAGTTCCTCCCGAGTGGTTCTGGGCTGATTCCTCACCGTTCTCATTATCATTGAAACTCCACGAGGTGAGATCTTGCATGGAGCTCCAGACCGAGGGAGATTGGCAGTTAATTTATGTTTCTTCCATTTGCGAATAATTGCACCAACTGTTGTCACCTTCTCACCCAGCTGCTTGGCGATGGTCTTGTAGCCCATTCCAGCCTTGTGTAGGTCCACAATCTTGTCCCTGACATCCTTGGAAAGCTCTTTGGTCTTGGCCATGGTGCAGAGTTTGGCATCTGGATTGATTGATTGCTTCTGTGGACAGGTCTCTTTTATACAGGTGAGAGGGCTGCCAATGTCAGCTCGTTACCTGTATAAGATCCACCTGGGAGCTAGAGATCTTGCTGATGGATTGGGGATCAAATACTTATTTTATTCATGGAAATGCAAATTCATTTATAACTCTTTTTGAAACGCATTTTTCTGGATTTTTTTTGTCATTGTTGTCTCTCAGTGTTCAAATAAAGCTACCATTGAAATATAGACTGATCATTTCTTTGTTAGTGGGCAAACTTACACAATCAGCTGGGGTTCAAATACTTTTTTCCCTCACTGTATAGCGTCTCGGCCCTCCGTGGCACGAGTTTAAAACCCTGCTGTAAACGATAGGTAGTATTCCACACTGGCCACTAGGTGTCAGTAATGTTACTGTAATGTTAGGCGAAGACATCCAAGTGCCAAACTTGATCTCCGGAACTAACAGGCTTGAATAATCTCACAACAGGCACAAAAAAAATGACAAAAACCCACACCAAACCTCAAATCTGAACCCCCTGACATCACTTCCTGTCCGCCTGCCACTCAGCTCCCCTAGGGAACACACTTATAGTGACACACACTTATTTACTCTTATTATGTCTACTATATTGGGTAATACTATATAAATGTAAAGGTGACTACGGGTTGTTAGTTCATGTTTAAGGGCAATTAAAACCATAACAGAAGGGTGTATACGACAAAAATACTCCATATTCGTACGAAAATTCACTTATCATGGTTGGCTCTAGGACCAATTAACTGCAGAAAACTAAGGGTTATTGTAATAGTTTCATTTGTGCAATACAGTATTCCAATTTTTTTCCCAAAACTAAGTGTAGTACTTGATTCTGGTATCCTTCTTTGTGAATGGGGGTCTGATACTACTTTATAGAGCACTAAAATGCATATATACTTGAATGCAACGTGCATTGTACATAGTAATACTGTATAACAGGAAATGAGTAAATGACTACAACATTAAAAAATGAAGAGCCTTCCACTATCCTTGTGTGTTTACCAAATGAAATTATCTTTCACAGCTGTCAGGGGAGTGCGAGAAAGAAAAGGAAACTACAAACCCTCGCTTAACCGTTACTGTTGCTTTAAGGCGCGCACGAAGCCTCTTTCAGAAAAAATATCAATAAGAGGACATTTTCATCTGTCTGCCCGGGTCAACTTGTAATGAAAATGAAAATCCTCCCACAGGCTACGATGACGCGGCTCCCATCGCTCAGATCAATATCAAAAATATGACCGGAATGTTTCATGAAGAGTCAAGACTGCGAGCCCGAGGAGTGCTCACGCTTTCATACAGACACCCAGACAAGTGATTTATCGTCGTATTTACCAGACAGCTGATGAAAACACCGCCGACCCCCAACGCTCGCTTAAAAAGTTCCACAAAAAAGGGCAGCCATGTTGTTCCTTCAACTTGTGAGAGCGGAGGGGTTCTTTCCAAAGCGCGTGATCAAGGACAAGGTCGGAGATGTTTAACGGGGGTAAACGTTTGTTCCCCTTTCAAAGGCTTGTACAATGTTAATGATCTTAATAGATGATGTTATCCCGCTGGGAAAGTAGCCATCATATTATCCCCTGCAAAGGCATCTTGCAGGACAAGGGCGAGCTGCCGACGCTCAGTACCAAAGGCATTTGCACAAATCACTTCACATGTGACACGACGACGTGCTCGCCGGTAAGCGGCCGCACACCAGCATGGCGCCGCGTGTAGTTACACGCACAACAGAAGAAATTTGCTTGTAGTAAGGTCATTTGACTTGCTGCTCCTATCTGCCGGGTCGCGTTGAAGCTGACCTTGGAGGCGCGCACACCCACCAGAGGTCACGCAGTACGTGAGTGTACACGCCCCCGGGGTCGCAGACGTGCACAGTGCCAAATGCGCTGGAGGTTGCACGCGTATGAGGCAGCAGTAACACGCACCAGCCACAACACTAGGTACACCCGCGCAAGTTCACGTGATATAATCATGCAGGGGTGAATCCGATATTCTGCTGAGGTTGACGTTTTCTGCAGGAATGAGGTACTAAACGGCGATGCATGCCCTTCCTTCTGATGCGATATCAAATATTGAAATATATAAAGCAACTAAACAGTACCACGCATGCCCATTTCATTCTGGGGCGAGGGGTAATGCTTTCATCGCGAATAAGAGAAAAAACCAAAAAAAAACAATATATTCTTCTAACAAAAGTGGGAACAAATCCTGTAGTACCTTATTTTGTTAACTGTCATTACATGCTGCTCTCTCTAAGTAAATAGATATATAATAGTTTATTATAATATATATATATATATATATAATAAAAATAGTTTGATTTCGGGCAGTAAAGAACAAAGGTTTAAAAATCTGGTACAAAAAACAAAACAAACTGAAATCTTGTAGCGCCCTATTGTTTGCTTGCATGTCCGTATGCTAATTAGCAGGCTACTTCATGGTAGGTGAGGGATGAAGTCAGACGACTGGACCATACCATATTTGATTCTGGAGTAAGGGGAATATAATTGATTCAGATGGAGAGGAAAGAAACTAAAACCAAATTCACACTGCAGGATTTTGTTATTTTGGCAGGTTACTTTTTAGCAATTGGTGAATGATGGAATACCCTGCCGATCAAAATTGTAAAATTGACATTTTGCATTGATGGATCTCGACGAGGTTCTAAGTAGAGCTTGAAAATGAAATAAATAATTGGGAGCGAGAGACTAAAATTTAGCAAGCAATTTTCTGCACGCAGGCATTGAAGTAAAACGGTCAGTTTATCAGCTGATCAAAAGTTTAAGACCAGAGCCTGGAAAAATGGGTTTGGGCATGCTTGATTGGCCAGCGATTCCAGGAAGCTAGCTATTTTTGTGAACTTCCCTTGCCATCTATAACTACCCTGTTGAAAAAGACAGTTATTACCACACAGATGAGGGCCTTCGGTCATGAGGGATGTCCCCTGCAACATCTTCACCTATGTACCTGCCATTAGATACCCTTGAACAAGCTGCAGTCTCGATGTTCCACTCAAAAAAAAAAAAAAAAAAGCACCCCAGATCATGATGGCG
This sequence comes from Oostethus manadensis, assembly GCA_024372805.1. Lineage (NCBI taxonomy): Eukaryota > Metazoa > Chordata > Actinopteri > Syngnathiformes > Syngnathidae > Oostethus > Oostethus manadensis. The sequence goes on from QODF01000165.1 coordinate 2,843,392, forward strand.
CCCCCGCCACGTGGAAAACATCTCAGGTGGGTCTCCTTGTCATGCCAGCAACTTTGGAAGCCATCAGGGACCATGTAATAAAACTTACCTCCACCTTTCAATGTCCCATGTTTGGTGCTCTCGTGCAAATTCCAAATGGGCAATTTTGTGATGTTTTCTCTTCTTAAAACCCTTAAACTCTCTCAAAACTCTCGCAAATGGTTATTGGACTGCACTCAATCCTGACATGTCTTGAGAGACAGTCAATCGGATCCTCCAGGTTATATTTTTCCCCCCCAACAACCACCAGGATCCTTTAGGAAGTTTAAAATGACGCTCTGGTATCCAACATCAGCAGCAATGGCATGCCACAAAAGACCTCGCTCATGCAGCTCAACAATCCAACCGCATTCAAAGAGAGAAAGCTTGTTTTGCTTCATGACACTGAATCCAAATTATTGCTTTTGAAGTTTGTGGTCTTAACCTTTTAATCAGCTAATTAACAGCCTCTTTCACCCCAATGCTTGCAGGATGACACACACATTTTGCCCTAGCCCACTGCAACAGCAACGCAAAACGTTCTCGTTATCAACCAATCATGGTCACAGTGAGCGAGGTGCATTCACAAACAGCGGAATTCTGAACACCAACATTACAACACAAGCAGGGCATTTTTTCTCTCGTTCCTGTGTTCTGTATTTCTGCTGTGATAATCTTCTTCTTTTCCTTTCGGCTTATCCCTTCAGGGGTCGACACAGAGAATCAATTGCCTCCATCTAACTCTGTCTTCTGTATCCTCTTCTCTTGCGTCAACTACCTTTATGTCCTCTTTCACATAAACCTCCTCTTTGGTCTTCTTCTAGGCCTCCTGCCTGGCAATTCAAAACTCAGCATCCTTCTACCAACATATTCACTATCTCTCCTCTGGACATGTCCGAACCTTCTCAGTTTGGCCTCTCTGACTTTATCTCCAAAACCACTAACATGTGCTGTCCCGCTGATGTGCTCACTCCTGATCCTGTCCATCCTGGTCACACCCAAAGAGAACCTCAGCATCTTCACCTCTGCTACCTCCAGCTCTGCCTCCTGTCTGTTCCTTAGCGGCACTGTCTCTAAACCAAACAACATGGCTGGTCTCACCACAGTTTTGTACACCTTTCCTTAATTTTAGCTGAAACTCTTCTATCACACATCACACCCGACACTTTTCTCCACCCATTCCAGCCTGCCTGCACACGCTTCTTCACCTCTTTTCCACACTCTCCATTGCTCTGGACTCTTGACCCTGAGTACTTAAAATTCTCCACCTTCTTTATCTCTTCTCCCTGTAACCTCACTTTTCTACTTGAGTCCCTCTCATTTACACACATGTACGCCATCTTGCTGGGGCTAAACTTCATTCCTCTCCTTTCCAGGGCAAACCTCCACCCCTCAAGCTTCTCCTCCACCTGTTCCCTGCTCTCACTACATATCACAATGTCATCTGCAAACATCATAGTCCATGGAGATTCATTTCTAACCTCAATCGTCAGCCTGTCCATCACCATAGCAAACAAGAAGGGACTCAGAGCTGATCCCTGACAGAGTTCCACCTTCACTCGGAACTCCTCTGTCACACCTGCAGCACACCTCACTACTGTCTTACAGTCCTCGTACATGTCCTGCACCGCTCTAACATACTTCTCTGCCACTCCAGACTTCCTCATACAATACCACACTTCCTGCCTGGGCACCCTGTCATAAGCTTTCTCCAGATCTACAAAAACACAATGCAGCTCCCTCTGACCTTCCCTGTACTTCTCCATCAACATCCTCAAAGCAAATACTGCATCTGTTGTACTCCTTTTTGGCATAAAACCGTACTGCTGCTCACAAATGCTCACGTTTGCCCTTAGTCCAGCTTCAACTACTCTTTCCCATAACTTCATTGTATGGCTCACCAGCTTTATTCCTCTGTAGTTGCCACAACTCTGCACATCTCCCTTGTTCTTAAAAATGGGCACCAGCACACTTCTCCTCCATTCCTCAGGCATCTTCTCATTATCTAAGATCTTGTTAAACAACCCGGTCAGGAACTCTATTGCCACCTCTCCTAGACACTTCCATACCTCTGCAGGTATATCATCAGGACCGAGTGCCTTTCCATTTCTTCATCCTCTTCTTTCCTACTTCCTGGGCCACAACAGTCACCTCTTCTACTCTTTGTTCTCTTTCATGTTCCTCATTCATCAACTCTTCAAAGTACTCTTTCCATCTTCCCATGACACTACTGGCACCTGTCAATACCCTTCCATCCCTATCCTTCATCACCCTAACCTGCTGCACGTCCTTCCCATCTCTGTCCCTCTGCCTTGCCAACCTGTATAGATCTTTCTCTCCCTCCTTGCTGTCCAACCTAGCATACAAGTCATCATAAGCCCCTTGTTTGGCCTTTGCCACCTTTACTTTCACCTTACGCTGCATCTCTCTGTACTCCTGTCTACTCTCTTCAGTCCTCTCAGTGTCCCACTTCTTCTTAGCTAACCTCTTACTCTGTATACACTCCTGCACCTCCTCATTCCACCACCAAGTCTCCTTATCTACTTTCCTTCCAGATGACACACCAAGTACTCTCCTACCTGTCTCCCTGATCACAGTAGCTGTAGTTGTCCAGTCATCTGGAAGGACTTCCTGGCCACCCATAGCCTTTTTCAACTCCTTCCTAAAAGTCACGCAACACTCCTTTTTCAGCTTCCACCATTTCGTCCTCTACTCTGCCTTTACCCTCTTCATCTTTCTCACCACTAGAGTCATCCTACACACCACCATCCTATGCTGTCTGGCTACACTCTCACCTACCACTGCTTTACTGTCACTGGCCTCCTTCAGGTTACACAAGATGTAGTCTACCTGTGTGCTCCTACCTCCATTCTTATAGGTCACCCTATGTTCGTGTCTCTTCTAGAAGAAAGTATTCACTACAGCCATTTCCATCCTTTTTGCAAAGTCGACCGCCATCTGTCCTTCTGCGTTCCTCTCCTGGATACCAAACTTAAGGGTGAGGGCTGTGATAATAATCACAGTATTTAAATCACTATTATGTCCCTAACGGACTGAATGACGAAGCTATACACAGAACGCTTTCTGATTTCAGACAGAAATCTAAGTAAAAGTACAGTCCTCAAGTCGAACACACGTGCCTTGACATAGATGCTTGAAGTCTTCCACATGTATGTTTACCCATGACACAAAGAGTGGGCTGTCAACGTGGTGTACACCTGTTCAAGGAAAGTATACAAGTTTGCAAGTCAGAATCGTCATCATGCACTGCGTCCCCCATGTCTGCCAAATCTGCAATGTGGTGATCCGAGCTTGATGTGTATTTATAGATGGTACCTAATAAGTTATGGTACCTAATACCAGGCTTGGGAGATATTAGGGACATTTTGTGTCATTCAGTTTTTCTTACTTCCAAGTCATGTTAGCTGTGCTGAATGAATATAGGTCAGAATTTGCCAGAGGATATTAATTTTTAAAAACATCTAGCAAAGTAGTCTCTGTTCCCTAAAATTTGCCTAAAATAGCAACGCTACACAAAAACTGACACATTTCTTCTTAACGACCACGTCGTATTGAGCACGCGAGTCATGAGTGAGTGACAGCCATTGATGCATATTTGTCACACTTAAATGCTTCAGATCAACAAACAAATTAAAATAATAGTCAATGACAACACAATTCTACACAAAATGCAGTTTTAATCTGAAATTCCATTAAGGAAAAAAAAATCCAAACCTCCATAGCCAAGTGGGAAAAAGTGATTGCTCCCAATGTTGCTGTGGGGTCTTTTGTGACCTCTTGGATGAGACGTCTTTGCGCTCACAGGGTAAATTTGTTTGGCTGGCCGGCCACCCCAGCGAGGGGTGACCACTGCGCCGTGTTTTCGTCATTTGTGGATAATGTCTCACACTGTGGCTTACTGCAGTCCCAAAGCTTTAGAAATGACTTTACAACATTTTCCAGACTGATAGACCTCAAGTAATCTCAGTTATGTTTTAACGAAGGGAACGCCTTTTAACAAATGGCCATGTAGGTTTGGATTTTTTTTCCTCCCTCAATAATAAAAACTGCATGTTGTGTTGTGTTGTCATTGACTAATATTGCTGACACATATTATCAATATTTGTTTGACGATCTGAAACAAATTGTGACAGACACGCAAAACAAATCACACGCTTTTTCAAACCATCGTATGTGCGTGTCTGGTTATCTTTTGTAATAAAATAGACATACTGACTCATTTTTGTGTGGTTTGAGACAAATGAATGCGGAAATTAAAGGGCCTCCTAAGTGTTAATCACTAAACATCTACACAAAGACCCGTCAATAGAAGTGCTATTTCCTACATGACCGCCAGTCACCAAGTCAGCTATTGTGTGTCGTTTACAATCTTATCTCACGGTCACGCAATAATTAACACACAAAAAAAAGGAGCTAGTCAAAGTGAGGGGAAGATCGGAATCTTGTGGCTGCAAATGACACAAGAAATAGGTTTTGTAATGGAGTGAATTGAGTACACCAACCGTGAGACGACGTCTAATCTTACTTTATCTTGGGTTTTAAAACTGGGGTTAATGGGGTCTGCACACACTAAAAACGTGACTTTAGAAATGCTTCAATGAGACAACTGTCACTTGACGACTGTTTGTCTTTTCTGAGAAGTGTCTCCGAGGATTAGTTGGGTTTTACGGCTGATTTCACTCGTATGACTAACGCTGCGCTGCTTATTTTTAGGGCACAATTAAGCAGGCGTAAAGGGGTAAAGCAAGAACAGGCCCACATTCCTTTGTGACTTGATTGCAAACCAAAATAGAGTGGTGCTACAGTACGTCCGCTATTAATTGCAATTTGCCCATGCATCGAGGTGGTGAAGGAAGCTAGATAAAATATATTTGAATGTATCTTTTTGGGAATGTGGAATGCTCAGTAGCCGGTTTTCTGGATATGAAGATTATCCAATGCTTCCGACTTCTTTCGTCAATTAATGTAATGAATGTTCGTTTTGTTACTGCATGCTCGCTAATTGCTGAGACGTTGTCCCGTTTTATTAGTATTCCCAAAGTGATTCTTTGCTGGAGGATCCGAATGAGAATTGGAGTTCTACCCTTCCCTGCATCACAATTTGGTTTTACTTGGCTGTGTAATTCATCATTGAATGATTCTATCATCATTCAAATTTGGTCATTAATGGAAAGCTTGGCAGCTGCCAGAGATTTGGCAGAAATAGTAAATTGACAATTCTCACCTGGCGGAGAGGAGAACATGTGTCACTTTTTAGGGTCGCATCACATTTTATGAGCATGGTGCAACAGTGTAATTGTTAGGGTGATGAGAGGCTCTGTGTGGCCAAATTAGTTGGGCAACTCTGAATAAGAGAGGGAAAAATGTCCATCTCACAGGCAACAATTGGGGAGCCCAGTGTTCAAAATTGGAAGCTGTGTATACACTCCAAGGACGGTCTTGTTTTACTGATTGACAGAACACACCAACAGTGATTCTCGTTCCCTCATTAATTGTGTGTGAACCAGCAGGGAGCGGCCGGAATGCCAAAGAAAGAATACTGGCTAATCAATCAAAACACATCATCAAAATAGCAAGATAGGGTGCAAATAAGGGGTTGAGTGCTGAATCGGGGACAACCGCATGAGCATTACTATTCATTTATTACTATGGTGAACAATCATTTAATTTTATGGGGAAATTAACAACCAAGAGAAAATGTGTTTGTTTTGAATGATTCTCTTGTAATGAGGTCTGTGAGGATGTAGCTCAGCTTCCCATAGCGAACATCATGTTCCTCTTTAGACCACAAACTAGTTAATGACTCAACAGCGCCTCTGCTGGTTGCAGCAAAGTAGTGCACTCCATTGCGTAAATAGTAGCAATTATTAAATTAAATAAGTGGACCATTACGTGCGTCTAGTGACAACCTTTCACTGGACAGCTATATGACATGACGTGACATCAGGGTCACATTATTGGGGTTTTTCTCCACTGTCTTCCCTTCCGACATTCATGCGGAAAATGTCCAACTTTTCGGAACAGACCTGACAAAAATAATAGCTCACCTGTCTGCAAGAGGCTTTTGGACGCATTCATTTCCTATACTGCTTGTCTTAGGACATAAGCTCGACTCCCACCCTGGACTGGTCACCTGTCAATCACAGGGCAGTTGTGAAGGAGCATCGATTGAGAAGTGGAAATGAATCTAACATCAGTTACGTGAAGCGCTACGCTACCAAGGCAAAGCTTGACTCACTCAGCATTCATACCTTTACATTCACAACAGTGTGGTCGGGGCATTCAGAGCACACAAGGAGCAGGAAAAATGGTTTACTTCTTATATGGACACGGCAAAGACCTGATATCCTTCGGTGGGAGATCTCCTGCAAGTGAGATCAACACTCCACTTTGAACCACCCGGCCAGTCCCTCCGCACGGATCAAGACTGTCAATCCACAGAAGGTCACGGCACAGGTGGACAGACGAGAACAGCGTGTCTGACAGGGAGAGTCCCTAAAGGGCAGCTTCTCATTAGTATGAAAAGCGTCACGGCACAAGTCACAAAAATCAAGATTCAAATGTCACATTCGTCTCGGCTGCTCATCAAACCGGATGAGCGTTTTAATCACGATGTTCATAAATAACATAACTGTACAGATTTTATGAATTCCTGTGAACAGTGCAAAACTGAAGGTGAAGAATCCATGATTGAGGAGTAGAAGCATTTGGAACCGTGGTATAAAAAGAAAGTTATAAAACGTAGCATTGTCTTTTTTACATCACTGCAACAGAATTTACCGTGACCACAAACCTGAGCATCCCATAGCACAGGCAAAAAAGGGGCTCTATTAGACATTAGAACCCCTGTGCTAAAATATGCAGATAAAAGGTTTTGCAGCATTTTTCTCTTGTTATCCTTCCCGATGGTCAATGAGGGGAATTGGAAGGCGAGTTGCCTTACTGGCCGGTGAGCTAAATGGCTGATGAACAGCCCTTCAGTTCTTCCATTCGCACAGCCTAAGAGTCCTTGTCGGAACACTCCATTATCTTTCAGCCCGCTAGTCCCGCACCATCACGCCGTGCGACTGTGCTTTATCCTTAACCATTTTGCTGTTAAAGTGACACACAGCTGGGGTGCCGGATGTGAGTTGTTACGCCTCCATGTTTTAAACAAACTAATAGAGAGATCTTGACTCCGTGGTGGATGGCTCAGCAGACACCCGACTGCCGCGGGGCAAAATCTTTGGCTTTGTTCGGCCATCTCTGCTGTGAGCGCGGCTCATGTCGTCTTCTCAGTCCTACGGTTGGGTGTGCGACATCGTCATTACTTATTCACAGACAGCAGCAGGTTAATCTGGGGAAAGAAAAGCGAAGTGCTTACAAAGACTGTTTGCGTAGCCTATTTAAGGTTGCTGCAAGTGAACTTGCTCTCAGCAGAAATGAGAGTTGCAGCATTTTGCATTATTAATAACACATCTGGTGTCCTCTCTCTTCGCTACACAGCAGCGTACCTGCTCTATTGACGGGCATGCGATGATCTGAAGGTCCTCTCCGCTGTACTCCTCCTGGAGCAAAGTGTGCAGTTTTTGGAATACCTGCTGGATGTTATTCTGTGCGGGAAAAAAACGAGACAGCATTTTACAATAATTAAAAGGTGGAAGATTTGTGTACAAGTTCAAGCTTTGACACTGGATTTTGGGAGGTTCTGGCTTTGCAAATGGTTTAAAACGTGCAATGTTTACAGTCATTTTCAAAGTGCAAGGTGGCCCTCCCATGCAGGAACACTGAATTCACAAAACCTGTCAAGATCATAATTCACATTGCTGTTGCAGGTGGACTACCCAGCATGCCCTGCGGGCATTTGGGAGTAACACTTAAGTTTGTGTTATGTTTAGCGTTATGTTTTCATTTTGTTGCACCGTGAGCAAGTATGCCATTCTGCTTGTTGACCACCCATATGTACTGTAGACGGCCCTTCTGCCAAAATCTTTTACCCACTGTGGCCTGCGAGTCAAAAAGTTTGCCCACCCCTGCCCTAGAATAAAGACACAGAAGTAAGCTATCTTAGATTAGACACTAAAAACAGCTTGATAAATGTCAATGTTTAGGTACAGTTTAAGTGGTTTCACTTAAAGTTGGCCATTGTGTCAGATCCCCTTAAAAGCAAAGCATTCCTACCCGTTTGAAATTGTCACCAAGCAAAGCGCTACACCTACTGCGCTCAACCTTTACTTCTCAGTCATCCAATCAAGAATAAATATATTCAATGAATCATATTACCACACTGACAACACTGTGCAAGTGAACTTGACACGGGATAAGCAATGTCCCTTCATGTGAGCTAAACTCATTAGCTGGTCTTTGCACTACAGTTCTTACAGCCTTTAGACTAAAGCGATTAACAGAAATATGCTAATATGATCTTGCATACACGGATTCCTGCTGAGAATATGACCAAATATAACATTGTTTCAATTAGGTAATGACTGAAGTACAAACACTGACTATCCAGAATATAAGAGGGAGTTCAAAAAAGAAACCCCGCTGTTCGGCGCCACATACCCGCACTGGCTTGAAAAGGACGAACTCGGTGTCTCTGTTGGCCAAGTACAAGGACATGCTCTGCAGCGTTCTCGGCAGCTTGTTCTTCATCACCCGGTAGGTTGCCATCACCAGATCGTTGATCTTTGCTGAAAGGAGAGGGAGAAATAAAATGAGTACAAAAACAAAAACACACCCCGGAGTGCGCTCTGCGAAGGATGAGATGAATTGCGGCACAATGCTAGTGGCCTTTCCCCCGAGCCCGAAACCTACCAGGCTGAGCCCACGGCTGCTGAGGCAGCGTGTACGCCGGGCCGCCTTCGATGGCCATGGTTTTGAGAGCTGCAACCTGGGTGGAAATCACACAATAGTTTTGCGACAGCCTTGCAAACAAGCACGAGCAACACAATCATCTTCACTGTGCTGCGGCGTCAAACTGATTAGCCACCAAATTGAGCCAATTTTCTTCATTTGACAATTGAACAATTGGTGTTTACAGAAAAACGACAATGGAAATGCGTTGGGTGGGAGGAAGCGGGGTGGGGGAGAAAGGTGGGAAGCAAATGATTGGAAGCAAATTGTATTCAAAGAAAACAAAAGGGGAGAATCAAAAGTGAATATCCCAGCTGAAGGGTAGACATTTGTCTGCAGTCAGAAGCAACTATGAGCAGTATCAATCCAAATGGATTTCAATCAATTTAAAAGCTCAGAGCTGAAGGTCGGGACGTGGTTCCTTCGCCTGAGGACATGTCTGCCGGTCACCTTGGTGAGAAACTCCTCAAGGTTCTGCGTGAAGATCTGAGTCTGCTGCTGAATGAACTGCTCGCAGCTGAACTTCAGGTGTCGGTCCACGTCCTTTTTGGAATCTATGTAGTGCTCCTTTATCTCCGGGGTTCCCTGTAGAGTGGAGAAAATGATGCTTTCAAGTGCAGGCTTCCCTTGTCAGACAGGGAATGGCATGTTAAATTGGGAAAAAAGGACACAAGGAAGAAATAAATAAAAACCTCCAACAGGAATTCGAGAATGGCGTTGTGACTGTTAAGCCGGAAGAATTTGGGAACAGCCTTCGGGTGCAGGATTTTGAAGGCAGCGTCTTGACAAAGAGCAGAGAGATGAAAATCAGGGTGCAGCATTGGAGTGCCCTCTAGTGGCACAAATCAAATATGACCTTGAGTGAAGGTGGTGGGAGGAGCAAGTGTGCCGTGCGAGCCAGCAGTTAGCGTACATTAAGGTGTTGGATGACACTGTAATTTCCACATTAATTGTTGCCAGTGGTGCATGTCACAGGCACAAGTTGCTTAATGAGCATGCGAATGTAATGAGTGGCTTTGTGGAGCTGAACGCCGACGTTTGCCGGCATCTTTAATTATCTTACCTCGCGTTTTCTTCAGGTCCAGTGAAATCTCCTTGATGGCAAAATCAGTGTGAAATGGAGCGATCTGCTCCCGCATTATCAGCAGGTGCTTGATCAGGAAAAGCTGCCCATCTATTTGCGTCTACAGAAAACAAGAGAGCGTGCCGTTAAAATTCAGCACCGCACCACGCTGCCAGAGACAAAAGGAGCGTTGACTGACTTTCCAGGCTGCAGAAAACGTGGAGAGCGCGAGAAGATGATAAGGAAACTCAGCTAATTAATAACTTCTGCATAACCAGAATTGGAAAGAGATGTGATGCCGTGTGGAGGCCATTTATTGCTCAACTCTTTAATAAAGACCGGAGAGAGCAAAAAAGGTATGGGGAGGACACTTGTCCTGCGAAATTGATGTTGCCGCATTAATTCTAAATGTTAGGTTGAAACGGGGCAGGCAGCGCAGATATTAACAGCAAATTTGAAGGTGAGAGCGGCCCATAAATAAAAGGAGGGTTCGCTGAACAGTCGGCGGAGCGTAATAACGCCGCCATTACAATAAACTTTAAATGACATCCCAGCTGCTTTGGTTAAGTACCCCGGTTCTAATGAAATAGAATTAGGCTGGAAGTCGTCTACAGCATCCAAAGACAAACTTGGGTTTCCAGCTGATCTAACAATAATGCAAAACTGGAAAAGTACAAAACTTCCTTTGAGCGAGTGTGCCAAACCTTGTTCTTAAGGATGCTATCAGAGGCTCTCAGCAGGGACTGGATGCAAGCAGATAAGGCTTCTTGAGATAAACCCTGGAAGACAGCTCTCTGGAAAAGACAACACAATGAGAATTGGAAAAAAACTAAATATGTGGGGGTATCCTATTGTGTTTAAACGGCACTCACATCTATACATCTGTACAGCTTGGACAGGCAGACCAGCGTCCGTCTAACCGTAGGGTACCACATGCCATGCAAATCGGCGGGAGAGACAGAGGACTGCGGGCGGGATGCCTCTGCTTTGCCTGTAAGTTCTTATTCATGTAAAAGAAAGGCGGGCATGTGATTACAGCACCAGAAGAGTTTAATTCAAGCATACCTGCATTGCTGTTTCTTCTCCCATCAGGATCCTCGAGCTGAACATCCGAAAAGACGGACACCTGGGACATTTGCTTCATTTGCTCTTCCTTCAAACTCTGAGCGATTCTCTGGTGAGAAGTACAGAAGAGTGAAAAAAAATGCTAAAAAAAAAAATGTATTGTATTAAGAGCAGACTTCACAGCCAAAAAGTTATATCTTTCTGTTTGGAGGAGCTTTACAATCCCTATCAGCAACGTGGGTTGAGCATCACCTCCATCATCTCCAGTTTTTCAGGGTAGGCCAGATCCCCCGGGGCAGGGTTGTAGCCCGTGATGTCGGTCTGGATGTAAATGTGCGTCCTGTAGACGAGCCTCTCCTGCACGTCCTCCAGCATCTGCTTCACCACGGCGTCGAAGGCCCCCAGCTGGCTGGCTGTTTCGCAAAACAACATATGTGTTTTTCTGCTTTCACTTTAATTACAAATGACTCCAGTTAATACTAACAACTGCAATGGAACTTAACTGAGAGATGTAACAGCATTTTACACTAGCTGGCCACAATACTTTTACCGATTTATTATTATTATTTTTGTTATTGGCAGAATTTTGGATACAGCTTGTGTATTAGATCCTATTTAACCATGCAACATTCAAACAACTTTGAGAACAAAAGCTTCCACTCACCGTTGTTGTGAACGTGGTCCTCCAGGATCTCGTTTTTGAGGATGCTACAGAGCTCCGACAGAGTTTCCAGGTGGATGATGTGAATGATCAGAGGCCGCAGAACATCATACAGGGACAAGCACAGCTTCTCTAGCAGCTCACTGTCGTGAAATTAATATGAAACCCCTTTTAATTGCCTTGTTCCACTGCAGGAATTCTGAAGTTAGACTGTGTGAATTGTAAAATAAGACTATCCATCCATTTTCTATGCCGCTTATCCTCATTAGACTAATTTGCTAAAAATACATTTGCGTCTTGGCAGTCAACTGTTTCCTTTTATGGAGAGCTACGCCATTATAAAACCTTCATAAGACAAACAGACAATGTTTTAATTAGCATTTTCGCATCCATAACTGTCATATAAATAATTGCATGACATACCATGAACGGAATTTTAAGATAATGGTGGTCAATAAAGCAGTCATCAATCAACTGCTGTGCAGCCAAGATACATGAATTTACAGTAATCCCTCGTTTATCGCGGGTAATTGGTTCCCGACCAGTCTGTGATAAGTGAATTTCCACAAAGTAGGACTTCTTATGTACAAATGGAATATTTCCGTAGTTACAACATAGAAAACCTGTTTATGACCTTTTAAATACAGATTTAACATTAGAGACCTGCAGGCATAAAATAACACCCCTATAGTCATTTTTACACTAGCATTACCCAAGATAGTAGACATAATAAAAGTAAATAAGCCATTTAAGATGTAAATAAGACTCGTGCTTGTGTGTGTTGTGATAAATGTGCTCCCTAGGCGAGCGGCATAGCAGGTGGGGGTTCACAGTTGCATTTTAGTGCAGAGTGGGTCACGGCCGAAGTAGTAGCACGTGTTTTTATTAGGGATTGTTGGGCCTGCTGTGAGGTCATTCAAAACTGCAAGAGAAGCCTGTTGTTTTTAATATTGCATATGACTCCCATGAGCTTGGAAGACTCCATTCATTTGTCTCAGCAATGACTCAAATAACTAATTGATAAAATCATTCGGAATGGCAAAGATAACAGCCTTGCACGACTCCCAAACTTCATGAAGACTGTTTGGTTTTATTTCCCAAGTCTCCTTCTTCATCTAACCCCAAACATGTTCAATAATGTTCATGTCTGGTGTCTGGCCTGGCCAATCCTGGAGCACCTTGTACTTCTTCACCATGGGGAACTTGGAATGGGGAGGCTGAAATATGAGAAGGAGTGTCATCCTGCTGAAGAATCTGCCTTGATTGCTGAGACAAATGGATAGAGTTTCCCCAAGCTCTTGGGGGTCATACACAATAATAATTCTTTTTATCAAGGTACCTCAACCTTATCGTCCACTGTTATTGTAGCATGTTTGTGTTTTCAAAGGAAAATATCATTTCTACTGTATACTGCTTTGTTACACAACAAGACTTTATTTTGCTCTACTTAAGCATAATCTAGAGGCTTTTGCCTTTCATATAAGCTATTTTTCATTCCAACTGAGTGCCTAAAAGCAAAGGACTAAAAGTCAGGAGCTACTTACTCCAGCTTGTGTGTGGGCTTGGCAAAGAAGTCATGGTAAAGCTGATGTTCATCCTGGCACACATGCACCATAAAAGCACAGCCACTGCGGACCTGCACAAAAAGCACAAGAATGCGTGAAACCCTACCAAAAAACCCCACAAATGTCACCAGGTTGGAGCCATTTATCATGAGCAGAGACTCATAAACCCTCCAGAAAATGTGCTCGGGTACATCTCGGTGTATTCTAGCCTGGTAGGAAATGTCACTTGACTACTTTTAAAAAAGGGTAGCTGTGCTCTGAGCTCAGTCATGCCTCACCAGGGCACAGTGGTCTTTGCTGTTCTGCTGGGTCAAATCTGTGATGGTGGAAGTAATGCTGGGACTGAGAAGCTGCTCTCTCTGGTCAAGGTAACACTGGTGGATTTCATCCAACAGGTGATGGTATCTGCACGAGTAAAGATTTGAAATATGAGATGATTTACACGACTTCATGGAAACAGGACTCGTGTGTGGCGAAAACTCACTCTGGAATCTTCTCCGCCCGCTGTTCTATCTGTTCTATCAGGCACTGTGAGAAAAGCATTGGCAGAATTATAAAGCGCTCACATGATAATGTTGTTTCATTTTTTTTAAACGATGAAAAACTCACTCTAACTTTGGGTGCAGATGCTCTAAATCTAACATAATAAAGAGTAAAGGCATTGTCGGCATTCGCCAAACCCATCGGATCCTGGGGAAGGTGCACAGAAACAATCATTTCCGTGAAGAAAGGAATAATAAGACTTTGTAAATATGTGGCATTGTCCTACCCTTTTTGTTAAGACGCTTGTGAGGTTCTGCATAGTGTTCACAATGTGGACTTTCATGAAGTGCATGGCTTTGGAAAGACACTGTTTAAACTTGGACAGGTAAACTGGGTAGTCCTTGAAATTGGGCTGAAAAACAGATGTCAAACCACCTGAACGTCGTTCTAAGCAGATAAGAATACAACCAGACCACATACAACTCTTCAATGTCTTCTCAGATTGTACATCTTGTCCGTGAGTGGTCCTTTCTGCCGCTTTTTTGAGGGGGTTGACATTTGCACAAAAGCAAGAGAATACTTACATGTGAAGAAACATATTCGATGCAGTCGTCTAATTTAGACAGCATTGGTATAAAGCCTTCACTGTTCACAGACAGAGTTGGAGAGTTGAGTTTCTGCGACAACAGAGAGAAGAAAACTAAACATGTCGCCTCACATGTTCAAAAGAAAAACAGAGGGAGTTTAAAATTTAAAAAGAAAAAAAACCTATGCCATATCATAAAAAATATGATTAATTATTAGTATATTTTAAGAAGAAAAAAATATGCCAACCGTGTTTATATGTTCCAACTCATTGAAGTATGACAGTTTCTGCTGTATGCTCTCCGCAAGGTCGACAAGCTCCGCCTTCAAGAAAAATACAAAACATGATTAAAAAAAAAAAAGTACACAAAGTTAATGCCCTTTGACCTCATGCTTATTCATTAACAACCACATTAAACAACACAAATAAACGCCATCAGGAGGTTGCCTACAGCCACAGGTTTTTTGACCAGCCAGTTATTTGCTTACTATAAAAGACTGCAATTAATCAGGATGAGTGAGCATTTACGCTACGTGTATTTTAAGTGCTCTGACATTTAGGGAAAAAGACGAGGTGACGGATAATGAATTAAGGTCCTGTCCACACGGGAACAATTTCAGGCCAAATACTTTTAGGGTACAGCATTTTATTGTTTCAGAATTTTGGTCGTCCGGGTTCCCTGGAAATTTTTTTTTTTAATGGCTTCTGACTGTGAAAATGTAGTAACGCTACCTTGTTGTTGCCGTGTGAACGAGCAATCTAATACCTTCTGAAAATGATGACGTCACCACCGCATGACCAGAAGAACGAGAGGGTCGACATTTTGTTGTAAGTCCAGACAAAAGATGTAGTTTTTTTTTTTTAGCGTGTTCGTCATCATGTTGCTTTTGTTTGTGTGCAGAGGGCGACAACGGACCTCATGCGCATGCCTTCCTTCTTCTTCCTTACTTTTTGTGTATTATAAGGGTCTGTCTATAGTGCCACAGGTAGGTGTGCTTTATGAAATACATCATTTTCATCCAGTCATCCAACCTGAAAACGTGTGGACATGACTATTTACTGAGTCCGACACTGTGTTTTTATTTTTATTTAACCCGATACAAACAAAAACCCCAAAAGCATTAATTTAACCAGTTTCACTTAGCCGCTTTATGATATTAAAGACTAAAAAGCTTACTTGTTCTTTCAAAAGTTGTTCACAAGCCTCGTGTAACGTGCCCGTCTTGTTAGAAACAAAGAGGTACTGCTTCTGAAGGGAGTCCAGCTGCTCCAGAGCGGCACCGACATCTTTCAGGATGGCATCACATTGTTCCTGGTAGCAGTAGAGAACATCTCGGGTTTGCCTGCAATTGAAGGAGAAACCATCACAATGTGACAACAACAGTAGTAACATTTGAACATTTTATCTCGCGCCAGTCAACAGTCAACATGACTTTGTAATCCATAGTTTAATGCATGGGAGAGTTGTCTGTAACTGTCATTGTGTTCATGCAGTGCATATGCTAATGCAGACTGCATTAGCATAGAAAGGTAGTGCATTAGGATGAGGGATGTTTTAACAGCTCAACACATTTTGTTCTTGAACACTTCTCATTTTCTCATCAGAATGAACGGAAATAAAACGCCACCTAATTTGAGGGAAAGCTCACTATGCCGCACTCTGCTCAATAATAACAGCAATAACAGTAACAAACATATTAGACCTTTTACAAAGCTGCAGTGACATTCTAGACATTTAAAGCCACTCTAATAAACCTTCCGTCAATAACTCAATGAGTGTGTTACATACTGTGTATGTATTGCCTAGATTGCCAAAGTGGTGTACGGGATACGCCAAATGCGATAGGGGGGTATGCAAATAAAAATGAAAAACAATTAGCACCCAACACTCACAATTACAAGTGCACCTAAACGCCTCACCGCGCAAGGAGAATGGAGCGGAAAGGAGACAGTGTGGTAAGTTGTTCATTGTGTGCATCATATTAGCAAATAAGAAAGTTTGATGATTATTTTGTGCATTAGGAGTGTTCAATCTTGAAGATTTCTATGCTTTATGCTTCTACTGCTTTATTATGATTATTGAAATTTCCCCTTCAATTTGGTATTAAATGAATATGCAGACTTAAACCATAGCCATCGCGAGTGGAAAAAAAAGTGAAGCTCAAATTCAAGCCATTCAAACAAAAGGATACATCAGACTATTCTAAAAAAAATTATGTACAATGATTACTCATCTATTTTATATCAGCGCTCATGTGAAACTTTATCAAAATGTGACCATGCAAAATACACATTTTTGAAAACAAATTAATTAGGTACTGAATTATGTTCAGTATTTCAATCTCATTCAGATTAAAACGGGTTGTTTGTAAGTGTGCAGGAGTAGGAGGAACATGGCTTCAGGTCAAATGTCTGAAGGGGTACACCACTGTAAAACGTATGGCAGTTTAGTTTATTATTTTTCTATTTAAAAAAAGTCTGAGTTGTTTGAAATATTACCAGAAATTACCAAAATGAGTCGCTTTTATTTACTTAAAAATATATATTGTTAGCATTTTTTTTCAAATAAAAGCATTTCAGTGTACCGTTGCACGCCTAGTGTAGAAGCAGTTTAAAAAGCATACACACCTGTACTTTGCGCTCTCATCCTGATCCATGTTGGCTTGTAACTTGGCAAACCAGGCAAAAAACTGCAAGAGAAATGTAGGAATAATATTACACTGCACAATCTACATAAGAGGAGTTTATTGTGCATAGGTGTGAATGTGCGGGTGAACGCCTATGTGTGTCTTGTTATTGACTTGGTGAACAGCCCAGGGTCATTGGCGATCGCTCTAAGACTGCAAGGGAAGCTTCCCCTAAAATACCCAATCCCCCAAAAAATAAACTGATGACACATGTACCATAACCGAAACTGGATAAATGCTGGGCTTTGTTCCGCCCATCGGACGCTCGGCGCCTATGGGGTTCTATGGGGCAGTGGGCTGGCCCCGATGCTTGGCTTCTGCATGATGATTGGACGATCTGTCAAAGGTAGAATCCTCTATTGATTGACAGTGCAATGAGCCAATCGGCCAGGGAGTTTTCTACTTTTTTTTATTTTGTTGTTCTCCACTGATCCGGAGACTTTACCGACCCCAGGTGACTTTGTCTTTGTTAAAAACGACTGTCGCGGTGTTTGGCGACTATCTTCTGTCACTCTGCAGCTTCTTTCCTCGGGCGAGCAGCGGAAACGACGCCTAGTCGGTACGACAGGTCATTGAAAAGAACCGCCGGGTAGAATTTACATATGATTAAATAAACACATTAGGTAGAAAGTGTGCTTCCCCATGCCACTTCCCCGGGTGTACCCCTAATGAGGCCAAGCTGCCTCGATGGATGACAACATGATAGTGTTTTTATGCAATGGTTGGTCACCTGCTGTGCAGTTTCTACTCGGTCGTTCTCCATGCTGAGCATCTGGAAGCCTTTGAGAAGGACGTCCTCTGTTGACTCTGGCACAGTGGCGGTGAAAGGCGACTGGAGGGAGCGAGATGATAGACTGCCCAGGTCCTCGATGGGTAACTGCACAACAACACAGTCCGTCTGTACTCAATAAACATTCACGTACAAGCGGAAGTAAAGGTAAATTCAAATAAAACACTTGTATGGGATTTTATCTTCCATAAATGACCAACAAGAGTGCTTTTAGCACAGTTGGCCGTTACTACAAAGTAAGTTAGCAACATTGCTAGCATGCTAGCTCCAGGGCTACGTCTCACCTCAGAGGGGATAGCAAGCGTCTCAGCCGCGGCTCGTATCTCCAACACGGAATCCGTTTGCTTCTCCGTAAGAGGAGCCGTGGCGTCGTGCCGGCGGTCCCACCATGACAGCTTCTCCCGGGTCTCTTTATCTGTCACGTCCGGCAGGGACTGCTCTGTTGACGCCATCGTCACTTCAGAGTGGAAGAAGCTTAAACGTCAGCAGCGACGCACGCAGGAAGGTACTTCCTGTTCCGGGTGGGCTGCTGGTGGGCGTGGCTTAGTCCAATATGGCGGTTGAGCCAATACACCTCGTGTATTGTATTATGTTACAGTAATTAAAAGCATGTTAATGTTATAGCATATTTTGACCAACATTTCATTTGTTTTTATTGAGTAATAAAAATATATAACCCCTGATATGAATACTGCGTTAAAAGCCGCATTGTAGCTGAGGCATCTGTTATTTAAAAATATAAATTGTTGCTGGGTTGCTGTAGATTTGGCTGTAAATGGATTTAACTCTTATTCTAGATATGTGAAATATGAAAACATGCATCCGGCAGGAACAATTTGCCTTGTTTATAATGAATTGTCCGCAGAAACAACAACAAATTCAAATTGAAATGCACCCAATTAAACAATCCCCCCCCTTATTATTAGTTTTCTTTTATCTTTTATCCAATTTCTTCAAATGGTTTCCGCTTTACCCCGGAGAAAGCTGGGGGCACAAACAGCGTAAAAGGTGCAAGAAAGAGCAATTTATTTTGTGCCAACAAATTAAACCATCGCTGTAATGCAAAATTAATAAGAGGAGCCTTCGGGCATATTGTGGATTTATGGAACATTTGATATTGTCTGCGGTCTATTTTATCGCGCTTAAAGTGCAAAGCAGACACTTTCACAATCACATGACGAGATGTTATTGTGTGGAAGAAGACGCTTCGTCTGTTATCTGTGCTGTGCAAGTCGCCATGAAGCTGTTAAAAAAAGACAGTATTTCCTGCAAAAAAACCTGGCATTTTGTTGGGGTGTTACGTCCAACTCGTCACAAAAATACCTCCAACCTGTGTTTCCAGTTTATGGAATGTTTGTCGACTGAAAGCACGCCATGCGCTGGTAGCCTAGAACCTGCAGGGGGTCTCCAGAGAGAAGGGGGTCACGTGGAGTTCAATTTATTTAGCGCTTTGCTCTTGTCTGCTCGAGTTTGAAAGGAGATGCTGTGCAGAGTTCAAGGCACGTTACACCAGCACAAAAAGGGGATGTCAGAGCACATCCCATCACAAGTAGCATGTTGGCTCACGTGTCTTGTGAAAGACACACACACTTTGCAGAAGGATCACATTCATGGGAACATTTGTACACTGCTTAGTGGAGCCTTCCCTGAAGTACGGAATCACGTGAGTGCCAAAAGTAGAGGGGAATACAATGAGATTACTAAATACAAATACTAAAATATACAAATGTAGTCATATTTTGGTTCCATTTTGTCTTTTCCATTTGCTTTTTCTCATTGCATATACCGGATGGCCCAAGCTGGCGACAGCAAGGCAGTGGGCGGGGCCTTTTGCCAGGGTGACCAGTCCATACCTGATCACACCATTCCTGCCTGCGGTAGCTAGGAGCATCATTATTCATCCACACCACACTTGGTGATGGTAGGCAACTATGCAGCCACAGCTGCCCTGGGGCAGACCGACGGAAAGCGAGGCTGCCGGTGTGCGCCATCAAACTCTCCGACCACCACCGACACTCACACTAGGCAACGTGGGTGAAGAGCCTTGCCTAAGGGCACAAGGAAAGCTTATTTCCTCCCACTGTGGCACCTGGGGTTCCTCTGAGGTCTCCCATCCGAGTACTGACCAGGCCCTGCCCTGCTTAGCGTCTGAGATCTGACGGGATCAGGCTTTGACAGGCAAGTTTGGCCACTTTGCATGAAAGTCCCACACGATGGAGTCCATAACGCAGCTGCTGGGACTCGTCTCCCTTCTTTTGCCTTTGCTTTTGGTCGCCAGCCTGAGCCATGCGGCAAATGCGATGAGAAAAAGCAAATGGATAAAACAAAGACAATACAGAAAAAGCAATAACAAAATGGAAAAACAATATGACTACATTTTTTTATTATTGATTCTCCACCTGTATCTCCTGTTCATTTTGGCAGTCCATTCAAAAGTAGAGCACTTTGCTCTTTTTATTTGGGTTTTTTTTAGTTATTTTAAATCATCCTTACTGGAAAATACATCCATCCATGCATTCTCTATGCTGTTTATCATCATTGGGGTCGTGGGTATGCTGGAGCCTATCCCAGATGACTTCGGGTTAAAGTGGGGTACACCCTGGACTGGTCACCGGCCAATCGCTGGGAGACAAACAACCGTTCACAACTATGGACAAGTCAATTAATCTAATATGAATCTAATATGCATGTTTTTGGAATGTGCGAGGAAAACGGAGTACCCGGAGAAAACATGCAAACTCCACACAGAGATGCCCTGCGGAGAGTCAAACCCTGGTCTTCCGGAGCTCCTAACTGTGGTGGCCGAGTGGTTATCCTGTCGGCAAATTCGATCAAATGAAACAAATCAAATGTTGAGTAATTGCATATAAAACTGATTCTGTTTACAAAGTGGCTTCGAAATGCATTTTATTGCGACGCTCATTGTGTCTTCTCAAAGTGCTAAAAAGTATTATATAATTAAAAATGGACATCTATCACAAAGCCCTCCAGAAACACAACAGTGACGCAAAACCCTTTTTACATCACATGGAGAGAAATGAAAAAATGAAATATACCATACAGCCTATTCAAAATCTTTTTTCCGAAATGGAAAACAATCCCTTGGAATGATCCAGCAGTATCACGTACATACATGTGCAAAGTAAACCGCTTAAAAAAAATAGCACAAACTGTAGGTTCAGTTTGGCAAAAGGTTTCAGTACAGTCATTCCCCGGGCTGAAAAACACCCAAGGTGGTCCTGTCAGTTGCTGGACTCCGTCCCCTCCAGGTGATCCGGGATGGGCAGTCCGCTGAGGATTGTTAGGCATCGGTTCCACACATTGAACACGGGGCAGACGGGTTGCGCGAAGGCGATGTCGAACGTGTGCAAGTGCTGAGAGCCCACGGCGTCGTAGAACGACAGGAAGCCGGAGTCGTAGTCCAACAGCACGCCGAGGCGCCGCAGGTGTGGCGAGGGCTCGACGGGCGTCTCCTTGCTGTTGTGACGAGCCACCCAAGAGTTGTTACAGCGGGACAGCACCCAGGAGGCAGAGTTTTTGCCCACCCATTCGTGTTTTGGTGCCGATTTGTAGGCGATACCCACGGCAAACCTCCAAGGCAGAAGGGAGAAAAGACAATGTCTTTAGTATTATATTCACTGTGTAATATCAACTCTACTCGCCTCGACTCGATTCAGTTTTTAGGCGGTTTTCCACACAGCATCCCGTATTTGTCACGACAGAGACCCATTAGGAAATGTGGTTAAGAAGAGACTCACAATGAACTTCTGCCACTTTAATAATAAGCGGAGAACAAATGCAGTGAACTTTCTCACAGGAGCTGCTGTCGGCCACTCTCTACACTGCTTATGTGCTGCTAGCACTCAGCAGTCACTCAACTTCAGCTAGGTGACGTCACACACATCCCTTCCAAGACTCCACTTCTTAAAGGCGCACGCAAAAAGTCTCAGATACTGTATTAGACATCATTGATATAGTCATTTTTATACACATGCAGTGAACTTTCACACAGGGGCTGCTGTCGGCCACTCTCTCCACTGCTTATGTGCTGCTAGCACTTAGCAGTCACTCAACTTCAGCTAGATGAGGTCACACACATCACTTCCAAGACCCCGTTTCTTAAAGGCACACACAAAATGCCACAGATACTGCATTAGACATCACTGATTTAGTCATTTTTATGCTTGAAAATGCTTAATTTAGGCCATGAATACATCCTATTTGTTTAAATATGGATTTTTAAAAATATTAATGACAGACCACATTGAGCCACCAAAAAGACATCATTTATTAACGAATTTGTTTTTGAAAAACGCCAAAAAGTGAGGGTGCGATGCTTGAACCTCAATGTAGTGAGGGGCAACTGTATTTTATAAATATGTATGCTGTACATACATTTATACGGTGGGTAATGATACCGTCTGGCCCTCATCGTGTCTGCTGACAAAATTGAGGACTCCTGTGCAAGACCAACGAGCCAACAGCAATGGCTTCCATTACCGGGCACCAGAAATAGTACATGGTGGTTCATTATGGTATGGGTTTATGCCATTTGAATCGTGTCAATAAACACTAAACACATTATGGAGTCAGATAGGGGTATTAGAAAAGAGCAGACCTCCACCAAGGTCGAATAACCGTTGGTTTAGTTATTAAGATTCATGCAAAATACCCTTTTTCCTGTCCTGTCCAGCCATTAGGGCAGATAGTATGTATGAGTTAGATGCCCTTACATGCTAAACAGATTTTGCTCTGCCTGGGAAAAGTATAAGATACTCTCCCCTGTCACATAGATTTTATTACAGACTTAATTTTTATGCTTATGCTTTTAATGCAAATTTGGGGCGGCCGGACCGGAGCAGGAGGGGATAGAGAAGAAGAGAAAAGAAGACAGAGTCTTTGGGCACTAAACCGGTAGGGTTGGTTCTCAAACAGCGGTACTAATGATGTTTTCTTTGTTGTTGAGGTGCTTTTGTTCAGTTCTGTAATCTTTCATATCAGGTATGAAACCTCGCTGGCAGAGGTTTTGCCCCCTAAATCCACACTTCCTATCTTTTGAAAAACAGAACCTTTGACAGATTCTGGCAATGGAAACGTTCTTGTGTAAAAAGAAAAGTGTACTCACCATGTGCTTCCTCCTATCAGAGCCTCCCAGTAATGGCGTCCGCTGTCAATATAAACATTCCCCGTGACGCCATAGCTGCTGTGGCCGCTAAATCGGTCCTGACTGTGGCTCTTGTGGGTCTTGGACGACGTCTCGTCCCTCTCCACCGTCAGATTGTCGTGGGACACCCGTAACTTCCGGTGAGCGGACTTCGGATCCAGTTTGAAAGGTTGACCTCAGACAAAAGCAGTAATTAGCTTTTTGAGAAATGCTGTGATGGCGTGCGCTGGCGGACATACTGTTGGTCTTGAGCTTGCCTGGTTCGCTGCTACGGCTCCCGGCCTGGTTGATGGCCTTAACGACGAAGACGTACTTGGTGCCGCACTGGAGGCCGTGGACTGTGTAGTGGTTTTGTTTGATGTTAGGCACGATCATCCAGCTGTCGGCCGAATTGCACAAACCTGCAGCACAGAAACATAGAAGGTCACCGACAACGCGCAGCAACGATGAGGAAAAAAACAAAACTGCAAATTCCCCCTCAAATTCCTGTCACAATAAATACTCCATCGGTCTCCCGCTGCTTCCTTCTGTGAAGGTCGGTGGAGCAAAAAGCAGGAATCAAAGAAATACTAGACGTTATTGATCAAACCTCCAGCAGGGGGTCCTGAGAACACGAACGCAACACAAACAGAAGGAATTGTGCTCATAGAGAAGGACACGGGTGGGAGAACCACGGAGAGATCATTCCCAGAGTGACCAAAATGTGGACATTGTCAGTTTCTGTAATCGGCAGCGCGCGCTCTAACAAGAATAAGGCAGCAGATGAGTGAATCTTGCTGGCGGCTCTTTACGAAGCAAAGAATCACAACTCACTTAAACTCACTAATAAGCAGGAGAACTGATTGCTTTTTCATAACCAATCGGACGTATAATGACAATAATGATAACATCTAGTAGAAAATTGTTGTCCCTCCTTTGAATTTTGTGTCTTCACTCTCACGGTTTTTCAAAAATATAATAATAAATTCTGCTATTTCGTGGTTGATTACGGCCAATTATTATGTATATTTAAGCAAATTGTACATAGTTATTGCCTAAACTGAGCAATAATTAATGAAAATAAAAATATGCTGAGTGGGTAGCACGTTGGCCTCACAGTCAGGAGGTTCAGGGTTCGAATCTCCGTCGGCCATCTCTGTGTGGAGTTTGCATGTTCTCCCCGTGCGTGTGTGGGTTTTCTCCGGGTACTCCGGTTTCCTCCCACATTCCAAAAAAATGCATGTTAGCTCCATTGGCCGCTCTAAATTGTCCATTAGAGTGTGAATGTTTGTTTGTCTGCTCTGTGATTGGCTGGCGACCAGTCCAGGGTGTACCCCGCCTCCCGCCCAAAGACAGCTGGGATAGGCTCCAGCATACCCGCGACCCTAATGAGGATAAGCGGCATAGAAAATGGATGGATATAAGGCATTCAGAAGACGCATTCGAACATGATGAAACGTAGTATTCTACACTGGTCACTAGGTGTCAGTACTGTAATGTTCGATGAGACACACAAACGCCAGACTTGCTTGCCGGAACGACGGCTTTTATTGCAGGTTTATATTATATCACAACAGGCACAACGACACCTAACAAAAACACGGACTATTTTTGCGGCTGATGCCCACAAAAAGCTGAAACTCCACTCTAAACGCCCAACGTCACTTCCACATTTGTGGCAAAACACACACACACATCTCAGCTTATTTAGGCTTATTATGTCTATGACTATGTTATTATGTTTATACAAGTCTAAAGGTCACCATAGGGGTGTTATTCCATGTCAGGAGCTCTCTAATATGGTTAAAACTCACATTTAAACAGGTTTTCTATGCCACAACAATGCAAATGTTTAATCTATAAATACTTGGGGAAATGTACTTTAATTTTTAAATGATCTAAATGATTTAAATGATCTCGATTAATATAATGATAATTATTATTTTACTAAAATTCACTTCATTTCTTTTTATTTGCATTTTTTTGGATTCCCAGGTACTCAAACATAAGTCGGAATACGGAAAGTCTAACCCAGTAAGATAAGTCATGAAGTTTGACTCTTATAAGTTAGGTAAGATATTTTGGTCTTATCTGTGTGCTAGCCGGCAGGTTACTTCCTGGTTCATGGAGAACGCTTCCAAGGTGACTCAATCAGGAAAATGTAGACACTAAATTCCCCTCTCAGCATTGCTCTCCCAGTTCGCACCAATATTTCATCTTTGTCCGTACCGTGTAATAGGGGTGTATTTTCTGAGGACGCCCATCAATAAATAGCAATCAAAATAATATTCTGGTGTTTTTGTAGATGGTGACGGTTAACAGGCAACGACGGACTTACTGACAACGTTGCAGTGACTGGTGAAGATGGCGTACTGAAGTTCGTAGGACACGACGGCGAACTCATCATCCGACGTCCAGTGAACTGTGATGGTGTCGTATGAAGCCGTGCATAATTCCTCCCGGATTACCGGTGGATTTGGCGCTGGAGCCGGTAGAGAAGAGAGAACAAAATGTTGCTCGGAGATTAGCATCAAAGATGAGTTGGCTTTGCAAAAATAGCAAACAAAAAGCAATTAGTCACGGGGATTAGTGGGGCCTATTAGCTTCAGGTCTTTTGAGGTTGTCGTTTTGAACATCTGACACGTGTAATTCAGGTGCAGCTACAATCCCGTAAAATAGATACTACAAATGATGCACATACACAAACATCCACTTCATATTTACCAGCCATTTTTCAACCCCTACCAAAATTCTAGTCAGCGACACAAACATATGGATGATTATTTGTTTGTTAGGACACAACAAAAAATGTGCGTATTAAAGTAAATATTAGGGGTTTTGTTGCCTCAATTAAGAATTTCCGAGCATAAAAATGTCTAAATGAATTAAAATACAAACATAAGACATCCAAAAGACGCATTCAAAGATATTGAGGAACTGTAGTATTCTTCGCTGGTCACAAGATGTCAGTAATGTTCCTTTAATGTTCATCAGACCTCATTTCAGGCTTGAATGATTTCACAACAGGCCCAATAACCCCAACTAAAAATGCTTAATAAAAATACAGCCTGCTTCTGCGGCAAAGCTGAAACTCAACTCTTAATCCCTCAAGTCACTTCTTGTCCGCCTCACTTTCAGGTCCCCGAGGGACCACATTTATGAGTCTTGTTTATGTCTTAAATGGCGTATTTACTCTTATTTTGTCTACTGTATGGGGTATTATGTGTGTAAAGGTGACTATAGGGGTGCTATTTCATGTCTAGAGCGCTCTAATACTGTCATGTTGAAGTACCCGGATATTTGAAATCAGTGTTCAAATCTCAGTGTACTCCGGTTTCCTCCCACATTCTAAAAATATGCATGTTAGGTAAATTGGGGCTTGAAATTGTCCTGACGGGCGACCAGTTCAGTGCGTACCCCGCCTCTGCCCTGAAGTCACTTGGGATAGACTCCGGCACACCCCCGCTACCCAGAGGATGGAGGAATTTTCAATGGACAGCACTATTATGTACTCTAATAATCATGGGATACTTAGAGAGGACGCTGGTGTTAATTATCCGCTTTTCGCATTTTGTGAATTGCAACATTGGCTCTGTTGCTGCTAACGTAGTCAGAGCCAGATACGTTTTCCTCTCCACAAAAGTTCCGTTTTCACTTTTGTCCAGTAAGCAACTCGTCCTCTGCTGCTTAGGTAAATAAACAACTTGTCTACTGTGAATTTACAGCATTTATGCCTTCAATTCCTGAAACCTGAAGATGGGGAAAACTTTTTTGGCCCCTGTTGAGCTCTATAAACACACACAATAACTACAACTCTAGTACGCGATGGAGGATGCAACCGCCAATTAAAAGGTTCATGAAGTGAAAACGAATTCCTAAAACAAAGAGCTATATTCATACTCACCTGTGAGATAATCTAAGCTCTCAAACATTTTCTTCTCCCTTGTAAAGTCCAGGGCGAAGGTGTCAAAAGTGTCATTCAGGTTTATTTCCGGGAGCAAGATCTGAGAGGACGCAGTTGCCATAGAGACGCTGCAGGAAGTCAAGAAGGATGCACATTAAGATGTTTCAATCCTGCTTTCCCAAGGGCGGTCCTGGCGTTATCTCACCGCTCACAGACGCTTTTGGCCGACTGAAGGAAGCGAGTGTGGTCCGTCTCCTTGAGGGTGTGGTCAGCCTGAGCGATGAGCGAGGACGACCTCTCGATGCACTGCTTGCAGCTGCCTATTTGTTGGGCTAACTTCCTCAGGCGCACCGTCTGGATGGACAAAAGGGAATGGACTGAAGTGCTGGCTAAATTCATTTGCCGCCGACACGTCAGCGTGGGCGTTCGCAGCACCCCGACAGGAGCGATCCGCACCCATGCTGAGTTCCAGCAGCTGGTCCTGCCAGGGGTTGCAAGGTTATCAAGATATAAAAGGTGGCAAATATACCTTTCCCTCTTTTATCTTGGTACCAATGATTTGCCGTCTCTGCTGTATGATATTGATCAGGAGGTCACACTCCTCCAGCAGCTTGTTTTCTTGCCTGGATGCGTTTATCTAGACACGGAGAGACAAATGCAGATAATCGACAGTCGGTAATGGAGTGTACTCAAGTCGAGTGGAATATAGCCTGTACAAATCCCACACCGGAGACTTGACTTGCTTAGACTCCCAATAACGCAATTCAATTTCAGCTCATTCCACGGGGAAGCAAAACAAGACTCGCGCAAACACGAGAGACTTTACCTTGATCAACTTTCACTTGGAATGGATTGTTGATTAATGGCGTCTGGGAGCGATTGGGATGATTCAGTCTCCACTAGTTTGTCAAATGACATCAGGACTAACTAACTGACTGACTGAGGAATGGATGAATAACTGAGTAAATAACAAATAACAAAATAATAAATAAATCATTTAAATGACTTATTGACGGTTGATCTAGTGTGATGGACTGGCAACCAGTCCAGGGTGTACCCCTACGCTCCCCCAAAGCCAGCTGGGATAGGCTCCAGCATGCCCTCATGACCCTAATGAAAATAAGCGGCATAGAAAGTGGATGGATGGATGGACTATTGATCGAAATGACAAACGCTGGTTAACATAGAAACTAATAGTGTGACTGACTGAGTTACTAACCTGCTGACTGACAGAATGGACAACTAACAGTCAAACAAACTAACTAAACAACTGCCTGCCTGCTGGCAAACTGACTAACTAGCACACTCATCGACCAAGACACAAACTGACTAATTAACTGATACACAACCAACTAATTAATGACAAACTAACAACTAATTGACTAATTAACTGACAAACAATCTAACTTACCAGCTAACTATCTAACCCTCGTAACTAACTGATTAAGTAACTAACTGCACAACTAACTTGCTAACCAAGTTACCAAACTAACTCACCAGCTAACTGACTGCCTACCCAACTAATTGATTGAATAAATGACTGGCTGACTAATTGACAAACTAACTGACTGTGTAACCAACTAACTGATTGAAATCCCAAATGACTGACCGACAAACTAACTAACTAACTCAAGTGGTTAAACAACTGACTGGCCGGCTAACTTAACAAACTGACCACCAAACGAACTGAACAATTTGCTGCCAATGACTAACTAAGTGTTTAATCTAAGTGTTAATTAAACGGTCAATACTCCGGTTTAGGTCAATACTCCGGTTAAGGTCAATACTCCGGTTAAGGTCAATACTCCGGTTAAGGTCAATACTCTGGTTAAGGTCAATACTCCGGTTTAGGTCAATACTCCGGTTAAGGTCAATACTCCGGTTAAGGTCAATCTTCCGGTTAAGGTCAATACTCTGGTTAAGGTCAATACTCCATTTTAGGTCAATACTCCGGTTAAGGTCAAATCCTCCGGTTAAGTCAATACTCCGGTTAAGGTCAATCCTCCGGTTAAGGTCAATACTCCGGTTAAGGTCAATACTCTGGTTAAGGTCAATACTCC
>QODF01000165.1:2872994-3096342 GCA_024372805.1 Oostethus manadensis
ACTCCGGTTAAGGTCAATACTCCGGTTAAGGTCAATACTCCGGTTTAGGTCAATACTCCGGTTAAGGTCAATACTCCGGTTAAGGTCAATACTCCGGTTAAGGTCAATACTCCGGTTTCGGAAACGTTTGGAATAACCCGTTTACATGCGTGACCAACCAGGGTTATCCTGTGTATATGGTCATGGTAATCAGTCAGGATATCCCGATCAGAACAGCGAAAAGCGACCGAGAACGCGCGTCTTTTCCGCTTCTTCTGTCCATACCCAAAAACAAGAACAGCAGCACGATGAGCACCCCGGGGCTGGTAGGTGCTGGCATTGAACCGACACCCGTACTTGACACTCTTCTGTCAGAAAGTGCAGAAAGAGGAAATGGAGCCGCACATGTAGGCACTTATGAGCGAGAGAGAGAGAGGATGGAGGAGAAAGAAGGGATAGAGGACGGATCTAAGGTACTGATTAGTTAGTTGGTATTGTTGTAGACTTTTTTGAGGGTTTTCCGGTTGTTTACCTGCTTTGGAGTGTTTATGAAATTTGCTGACAACTGTTCCAGTCTCCCGCCACACTAATTGTGGGGGTTTTGGGTGTCGTCATGTTCACAAGTAGTTCATGCCAGACATCCAAGATTTAATTGGAACAGAACATGCGCGGAACACAAATGAAGGTTCCTTTCCATGGGGATATCCCGATAGGCGGATACATGTCCCAGTTTTCGGGTTAGAAAAGCAGTAACCCAGGGGTAATATTTGTTTTTATAAAAAGGTTATTGGTGTTTACATGGCCTACGGGAACATGCAGTCAAATTATAATCATAATCGGATTATTACCAATACCCTGGTGCATAATAACCCACGCAAACACCAATAACCCTTCGGAAAAACCAGAATATGCTCAGATTCCGGTTTTGAAAAACTCTCAGGGTTAGGGTTAGGGTTAGGGTTAGGGTTAGGGGTTAGGGTTAGGGTAGGGTTAGGGTTAGGGTTAGTCCGTTGTCCTTGCGTCGCCGTTTTGATCGGTTGCAATTGCAACGGATAACCTTATTGGCATTTAAATGGGTTATTCCAAATCAGAAACCCGGAAAACCGCCCTTAACCCAAATATTGACCGCATGTAAACACTGGCTAACTAAACACCTAATTGACCGACTGACTGACAGACAAGCAAACTAACTCGGTGAGCGTCCAAATAACTGACTGGCCAACCAGGTAACTGATTAACCAGTTGAATGACCGACCACTTGACTTCTTGACTGAGTAAAGCACTCCTGGCTTAAGTGCAACGGGAAGAAAATTCCGTATTTGCTGAGCATGTTGTCAGTCCACCTGATAAAGAGTATCACCTCCACGTGCTGGCACAATTGGATGAGTTTGCCCAAGAGCGTTTCCAACTCGCTGGTCCTCTTGATGAGATTGCCCAGGTTGGTATCCAGGGCGTGCTGAAACAGAACACAACACATCCCCCACCCGCAAGATTAAAGAGAATATTTAATTACGCAACGGCCCCAATGTGATAGGCTTTGAATTAAATAAACGTCGTTCGGTGGGCAGGAAGGAGCACATTTGGCTGCTGGTTGGTCGGCGGCCTCCACTCGTCCCCACGTGCCAAGGATCCCATCACGCCGCCTGCTGAGGCCATGAAGCTTAGCCCGGCATCTGTCTAACGAAACCCTGGCCGTGTTAATCAGCAACTCCGATCAAAGGCTTATGTCTCCAAGTTAATCTCTCGCTGTAATTGGGTGCCATAATGACTCCTCCATTATGAAGCATTATTGCCGCTGAATTAAAGATTTATTATGTGTCATTACATAAAATCAAATGGAGCGATGTACTGTACAATAAGACTCCAATGGTAGGAAGGTGCTGCTCGCAAAAGAAGCACAGGATGTTTTAATAGACGGTGCGAAAGACAGACTAAGAGGATTAATATGAGCTCTTATCTGAAATGAAAAACCGCGTGTCTTATCAGGATCGGGATAAGGTAATGTAGAACACAATACACTTGGAGAATTTGTTTAAATATTACCTGAAAATATGTCACAGAAAAAGTAATCCCTTGATAGGTCTGGGAAGTAGGTTTCCTTATTTATACGTGGAACATTTTTTTAGTTATATCATGGAAAACCTGCCTACAAGCCTTTATATACATTTTACATTAAACATTATTAGAGCCCTCTAGACAAGAGCTAACACCCCTATAGTCACCTTTACGCTCGTATTACCCATTATAGTAGACTTAACATGTTTACAAACTTCTAAATACATGNCAATACTCCGGTTAAGGTCAATACTCTGGTTAAGGTCAATACTCCGGTTTAGGTCAATACTCCGGTTAAGGTCAATACTCCGGTTAAGGTCAATCTTCCGGTTAAGGTCAATACTCTGGTTAAGGTCAATACTCCATTTTAGGTCAATACTCCGGTTAAGGTCAAATCCTCCGGTTAAGTCAATACTCCGGTTAAGGTCAATCCTCCGGTTAAGGTCAATACTCCGGTTAAGGTCAATACTCTGGTTAAGGTCGATACTCCGGTTAAGGTCAATACTCCGGTTTAGGTCAATACTCCGGTTAAGGTCAATACTTCGGTTAAGATCAATCCTCCGGTTAAGGTCAATACTCCGGTTTCGGAAACGTTTGGAATAACCCGTTTACATGCGTGACCAACCAGGGTTATCCTGTGTATATGGTCATGGTAATCAGTCAGGATATCCCGATCAGAACAGCGAAAAGCGACCGAGAACGCGCGTCTTTTCCGCTTCTTCTGTCCATACCCAAAAACAAGAACAGCAGCACGATGAGCACCCCGGGGCTGGTAGGTGCTGGCATTGAACCGACACCCGTACTTGACACTCTTCTGTCAGAAAGTGCAGAAAGAGGAAATGGAGCCGCACATGTAGGCACTTATGAGCGAGAGAGAGAGAGGATGGAGGAGAAAGAAGGGATAGAGGACGGATCTAAGGTACTGATTAGTTAGTTGGTATTGTTGTAGACTTTTTTGAGGGTTTTCCGGTTGTTTACCTGCTTTGGAGTGTTTATGAAATTTGCTGACAACTGTTCCAGTCTCCCGCCACACTAATTGTGGGGGTTTTGGGTGTCGTCATGTTCACAAGTAGTTCATGCCAGACATCCAAGATTTAATTGGAACAGAACATGCGCGGAACACAAATGAAGGTTCCTTTCCATGGGGATATCCCGATAGGCGGATACATGTCCCAGTTTTCGGGTTAGAAAAGCAGTAACCCAGGGGTAATATTTGTTTTTATAAAAAGGTTATTGGTGTTTACATGGCCTACGGGAACATGCAGTCAAATTATAATCATAATCGGATTATTACCAATACCCTGGTGCATAATAACCCACGCAAACACCAATAACCCTTCGGAAAAACCAGAATATGCTCAGATTCCGGTTTTGAAAAACTCTCAGGGTTAGGGTTAGGGTTAGGGTTAGGGTTAGGGGTTAGGGTTAGGGTAGGGTTAGGGTTAGGGTTAGTCCGTTGTCCTTGCGTCGCCGTTTTGATCGGTTGCAATTGCAACGGATAACCTTATTGGCATTTAAATGGGTTATTCCAAATCAGAAACCCGGAAAACCGCCCTTAACCCAAATATTGACCGCATGTAAACACTGGCTAACTAAACACCTAATTGACCGACTGACTGACAGACAAGCAAACTAACTCGGTGAGCGTCCAAATAACTGACTGGCCAACCAGGTAACTGATTAACCAGTTGAATGACCGACCACTTGACTTCTTGACTGAGTAAAGCACTCCTGGCTTAAGTGCAACGGGAAGAAAATTCCGTATTTGCTGAGCATGTTGTCAGTCCACCTGATAAAGAGTATCACCTCCACGTGCTGGCACAATTGGATGAGTTTGCCCAAGAGCGTTTCCAACTCGCTGGTCCTCTTGATGAGATTGCCCAGGTTGGTATCCAGGGCGTGCTGAAACAGAACACAACACATCCCCCACCCGCAAGATTAAAGAGAATATTTAATTACGCAACGGCCCCAATGTGATAGGCTTTGAATTAAATAAACGTCGTTCGGTGGGCAGGAAGGAGCACATTTGGCTGCTGGTTGGTCGGCGGCCTCCACTCGTCCCCACGTGCCAAGGATCCCATCACGCCGCCTGCTGAGGCCATGAAGCTTAGCCCGGCATCTGTCTAACGAAACCCTGGCCGTGTTAATCAGCAACTCCGATCAAAGGCTTATGTCTCCAAGTTAATCTCTCGCTGTAATTGGGTGCCATAATGACTCCTCCATTATGAAGCATTATTGCCGCTGAATTAAAGATTTATTATGTGTCATTACATAAAATCAAATGGAGCGATGTACTGTACAATAAGACTCCAATGGTAGGAAGGTGCTGCTCGCAAAAGAAGCACAGGATGTTTTAATAGACGGTGCGAAAGACAGACTAAGAGGATTAATATGAGCTCTTATCTGAAATGAAAAACCGCGTGTCTTATCAGGATCGGGATAAGGTAATGTAGAACACAATACACTTGGAGAATTTGTTTAAATATTACCTGAAAATATGTCACAGAAAAAGTAATCCCTTGATAGGTCTGGGAAGTAGGTTTCCTTATTTATACGTGGAACATTTTTTTAGTTATATCATGGAAAACCTGCCTACAAGCCTTTATATACATTTTACATTAAACATTATTAGAGCCCTCTAGACAAGAGCTAACACCCCTATAGTCACCTTTACGCTCGTATTACCCATTATAGTAGACTTAACATGTTTACAAACTTCTAAATACATGTTTTAACATTGTTAGAGCCCTCTAGACAAGCACTAACACCCCTATAGTCACTTTTACACACGTATTACCCATTATAGTAAACTTAACATGTTTACAACAAACTGTTGTTCTCAACTGATCCGGAGAACCACTGACTTTGTCTTTGATAAAAAGGACTAGGAAAAGAGGGTAGAATTACATATAAATAAATAAACATATGCCCCGCGATTGACTGGCGACCAGTCCAGGGTGTACTCCGCCTCCCGCCCAAAGTCAGCTGGGATAGACTCCAGCATCCCCGCGACCCTGATGAGGCTAAGCGCTATAGAATGAATAAATGAATGAATAAACAAACATATTTATGATGTAGGCCGGGAAAAAAAGATTCATGCAAAAATAAAAACACTGCAGTGGGTGTCCCGGATGAACGACGCCAAAGTGACAGCATTAATCCTGAATGAGCTGCATTATCTTGGTAAAGACGTGTCAGTCTTAAGATTAGACTGTTCACAGGGAGCGAATGCTGAACAGACCGAAGAGAACAGCAAGAACCAAAGCCCACCTTGTGACTTCATAAAATGGCTGTGCTTGAGCCTCAACCAAAACAGCCCACAATTTTGGCCCGACTCAATGCATATGATTTATTCATAACAATGAGGAGACGCAAGAAAATGTTGAGCCGCAGGTAAAAAGGTGAATGCGAAAATATGGACGCGCGGAAAAAAATAACAATATCAGTCAAAGAAATGACTGTCACGTGGAAGTGTCACAGAATGCACATACATTTAAAAAAAAGGCAGCAAAAATGAAAACATGACCCATTTCCTCTTCCTGCGCTGTCTCCTGTTCATGCAAGTGCTCATTTTTGTTTAAACAGCCGTCTGACACGGACGTCTCCTTTCCTAAAATCCTTTCATCCCGGTGAGCGGGAAGAGCGCTTCTTATTCGGGTCCCACACCTCCACTGTGGCCGCGCTCTCTTCCTTCCTGTGTGGGCGCTGGCAGGTCGATGTCCTGCCCTGGAATTTTATCTTGCGTCAACATGCGGGACCTATCCCATTGCCGGCATCGATTGTGTGACAGTTTGAGCACAGCCGCTCACTCTGGAGTCCTACCACAGGGATGTACATTGACGGGCCACAGCTCGGGTCCGAAATGTTTGGCACAAATTTCTGGTAAATACATCACACAGCAAACAAACACACTGATATTTGAGAAGTGCAATTAAGTTCATAAGATTTGCAGAAAGTGTGCAATGATTATATTATTTTATATACCAATAGCACTAATTGTTGGAACACAAAGTTTGTTTGGGAAGCTCATTGACCCTTGACCTACACCCATGCATCATGAGAAAGGGTATTTAAGGTGGCCAACTGCATCTTCTCTGAAGTGTGGCAACAGAGGAGCCGCAAAACAACTGTCCAACGACCTGAAAACAAAGATTGTTCAACATCATGGTTTGGGGGGAGGATATAAAAAGCTAGCTCAGAGATTCAGTTTCCACCGTGGTAATGGATCAAGATCAAAGCAAAAACAGTATATTTGGCATGCAACATTTGCCATGAAAACACGGTATAAACACTACAGTATATTTCACCAAAAACAGACGTTTTATTTCCCTCAAAAAATCCCATAATTTACTTTGAAAACACTTTATTTTGCCATTAGAATTAAATATTTTACCATAAACATTGAATAGTTTATTTTTAATGCCAATAATTGGCCTTGTATTAAAATATTAATTAATATGAAGATATATTACAAATACTGTAATATAGTTTTCTTTGAAAACTCAAAATATAGCCCGGAAAATGAACATTTTGCGATGAAAACGGAATAGATAAAAACATTTTACATGAAAGCAAACCATGCAATATTTCACCTTGGAAACCTGACATTTTGTCATTTAAACACTATTTTGTTACCATGGAGATATTGTGCCACACCAATGACAGGATATGGACCTTAAAAAAGTTACATTTGCCTTGCAATTGCCATGAAAATACTTTTTACCACAACATTTTAGATTTGGGTCTAGTAGCGTTGTTAAAATTGGATAAAAATGTCACCCCCCGATACATCCGTGCTGATATCAACGGCATTTGGACTTTGGTTTTTTGGGATGAATCTGGTCGGTCCGTCATTGCCTTGATTTAGCCCAGAAATACTCGAGTTTCGTCGGACTAAATTTGGTCCAAATATTGCCCAAAAATAGACGCTTTTCAACCAAATTTAGACGGGAATGGAACATTTTTATGGAGACTTTCACTCTCCAACGTATGGTGACGTCTTTTCAACCTTCTTTCAAATAAATGTGATAGCGTAATCTGCCTAAGAAGTGCGATAAGGAGGTGTGGTTTCTTTCCCATGTCGTTTCCGGAGGACACAAAGATGTCTTACCCTGAGTTTCTCGTAGCGGTCCCCAAGAGCGGCGACTTGGTGATCCCTGTGCCGTCCCACCAGCTTGCACAAGGCGCAGATCAACTGTTCGTCGGTCACGCAGTACATGTTGACCTTCTCGTCCTCGTGCTCCGCACACATGACCCCTCGGAAGTGGGAGTCCAGCAGGGGCTCGATGAGGCGGTGGCCCGTGAAGGGCTTCTTGTTGGGGTGGGTGGCTTTGAGGCACTCGTCGCAGTAGGACACCTCGCAAGTGACGCAGGTCTTCACGGCGTCCTGCGGCGGCTCCTGCTCGCAAAACTGACACTGCACCCTGTCGCCGGGCTGCGTCATAGCGCCGGTGTCGGGGGCGGCTCGTTCCCGCCGGGTCGGGTTGGGGGAGTTGGGTCCGCTCAGGGAAGCCTTCTGGTAGCGGTCAATGATGTTCTGCAGGGTGACGTTGCGCTTGAGTCCCTCTAGGCCTCGCTGGCTGAGGTTGATAACATAGCGACACGTCGGGCACTGGAATGCGCGGATGGACTGGATGGGCTCGCTGGGGGTGCAGTGCGACACCAGGATGCGGTGGGCGCAGTTGGAACAAAGGCTGTGAGCGCAAGGCAAGAGAAGCGGGTCCTCAAAGAGCTCCAGACAAATTGGGCATGTCAGCTCGGACTCCAGTGTTTCCATCTTCAGGCTAAACTAAATGGAGTTGGCAGCGAAATCCAGGGAAGCTGCTCAGCTATCTGCGCACAGAAACACAATTAGGAAATGTGAGGAGACTTCAAAACTAAAGGAGCCTTTAACCTTTCAAAAAAAACCTATAAAAACTGCCTGCACAAAGATAATCCCTTGCGGTTGATTGGTTCCACACCCGACTGTGATAAGTGAGTAGGAGTCCTTATTATTTATTGATGGAATATTTTCATACTTAGAGCATAGAGAACTGTTTATAACCTTCTAATTATGGCTTTTCACATTACTAGAGCCCTCTAAACATGAAATAACATCCCTATAGTCACCTTTACACTCGTATTACCCTAAAAAGTAGGCATAATGACAGAAAATACGCCATTTGAGACATCCGTTGCGTTGCTACAAAAGTGTTCCCTACTAGAATTGCGAGGCGGGAGCGATGTCGGTGAGTTTTATCTTGGCAACAGTAGCCCCTGTTTTTAATAGTAATCATTGTGGGATTATTGTGCCTGTTGTGAGATAATTGAAAAGTGTGATAAAAGCCTGTTGTTGGGGCGATCAGGTTTGGTGCTTGTGTGTCCGACCGAACATTACAGTAACATTACTGACACCTAGTGACCAAATGATTTATGTATTAGTCATGTCTTTGCCTGCTAATATTAATAAAAAACATATACAGTATACCATGTTGAGCAAAATATAAGATTTTGTTCAATATAAGACGACCCCTCCGTTTTTGCTACAATATTTTCAGAACAAAATCATGCAAAAACGACAAAATCCGAAATTAAATAATGTTCAGCGGCTGCACAAGTCAGTGTGTGTGAGTGACAGGAAGAAAAGCCGTGACTCGCTTCCCCACTTGATGATGTTCACGCCCATTTTTTTCATGTTGGTAATGTGACGGTGAGGAGGTAAAAATAGCTCTTAAAATAAACGTCAGTCCATTAGGTTATGTGTGTTCTAAAAATTCTAAACTCTAAAACGATAATTAAAAAAATAAAACGGCAAAAATAGAAAAATCAGCAGTCATTTCACAAATGTAAGGTAAAAAATCTTAAGAGAAAAAATTTTGTACTCAAACGTGAAAACTCCCGTAACTTGTAATAAATAACGTAATAAATAAATACGTAAATGAGGATGTAATTTACATCGTGGATAAAGTTATAAGGTTATGGAACATGTTATGGAAATAAAGCCAGAACTACAAGTAGGTAAAATAATAATTTTACAAGTATAAAGTGAAAATATTATGGGAGAAAAGTTATATTTTAATCTTAGCGTGTTAGCATTGCTAGCATGCAAATATTAGCATAGTATCCGTTTTTCATAGACAGACACATATAGAAACACTGCTAATGTTTTTAGCATTTTTTAGCTCTTTTATAGGAGGACACATGTGTAATCACTCTGCCCTATCAAGCTAGGTGTTAGCATGTTAGCATTTTTAGCCGTTGTTACAATAAAACATATATTTCTAATAGCATATTACATATTATAGGAGAACAATTATGTATGTATAATTTTACAAGAAAAAGATGGTAATATGGGGCAAAACAATGTCAATTTGTGAGTTTTTCTTTTTGAAAATTGTAATAGGATGGGAAAACAGAAAAAATAAAATTGTAATTTGGGGGAAATTAGGTCATAATTAAGTCATAATTACGAGAAGGAAATTTGCTAGAAGGAAAAAAAAAACCATAGACCAATGTTTGTAGTAATAATATGCTTTTTCACCAGCATCACAAAGCTGAGATGCAGTTTTTGTCTTGAAACAGATACAACTTCTCAGCATATCCACATTAAAAAAAAAATCCAAAGTGGCTTTTGTATCCTTTCGTTTTTTTATTTGGTCTTCGGTGGAAAAAGTTAGGACACCCCTGGTGCTTACAGTAACGCTTAAAAGGGGAACCCGACATTCCAAATACATGACAGTATCCTTTTTCGAATGCTCACAAAGAGGGCTTAACTGCACGGTGGGTGCCAGTCATGTGGCTAATAAGCCTTCCCAACGTGTTTTCTCTTTGCTTCCTTTCTTTTTCTAGCCCTTTTGGCGTTTTCGGCCACTCTAACTGGTCCAAAACCATCGCATACTGTATCCCACCCCGCAAAAAATAGTTGAAAAGACATCATCCTGTCTAAATTTGGTTGAAAAGTGTCTATTTCGGTGTTACATTTGGACTAAGCTAAGCACGTTTATTTCGGGGCTGAAGCAAGGCAATGACGGACCGACCAGATTTAGCCCGACGAACGTCCAAAATGACGGAAATGAGAAATGTCTCATTCTCTCTGAGTTCCTAACTCAAGAGAAGCGTTGCCCTTCTGCCCTTTCTATCTGTATAATCTGCCTTGACGCCTTTTAATTTGGCCCAAAAAGTACTTTCACACCCCCACCCCCCAACACACACACACACACACACACTTCTTGCCACCATATGTTCCAGTGAAGACTGACAGCTCAGCCAAGCAGAAGTCGATTGGCCCGCTTGCTGATAGCTGGGACTCCATCCACACCATCACACACACTAAAGCTTTTGTTTCCCGGGCCGGGTCAGACACGCCAGCTGTGAGTAGACACACCGGGCCGCCAGCCACGGGTGTGAACCCTTTACCTCCTCTGCTCGTTCTGTGTGAAGGGGGCAAAAGCTCATTAAGGGGAAAAGTTTGCAACAGTTGTCTCCCTAGTTGTCCAGCATTCACACGCAACAAAATGTATTATTATTGGGTGAATGCTAATAACGCTAATGCTAATGCTGTGAAAGCTAATAATGTTGGCATGTTAGCGTTGCTATCAAACTAATATTTGCATAGTAGCATTTTTAGCTGTTTTCATTGATAGAAGAATCTACAGTATAAACACTCTCAACCATTTAAGCTACGTGTTGGCATGTTAGCATTGCCATTTTCATAAAAAGACAGTATTATGCTACAAGTCAGCATGCCAATGTTAGCATGTTACCACTGCTAGCATTTTAATATTAGCATAGTAGCATTTTTAGCTGTTTTTATACGAAGACATGTGTAAAATATTATGCTAAGTGTTATGCTAAATCGCATGTTAGCATTGCCATTTTCATAAAAAGACAGTATTATGCTACAAGTTAGCATACCAATCTTGGCATGTTACCATTGCTAGCATGCAAATATTAGCATAGTAGCATTTTTAGCCGTTTTCATAGATAGACACACATATAAACACTCTGCACTATCAAGCTAGGTTTCAGCATGCTAATGCGGGCATGTTAGCATTGTAGCTGTTTTTATAGT
The DNA here is from genome assembly GCA_024372805.1 of Oostethus manadensis. NCBI lineage: Eukaryota > Metazoa > Chordata > Actinopteri > Syngnathiformes > Syngnathidae > Oostethus > Oostethus manadensis. The sequence continues at coordinate 2,884,078 of QODF01000165.1, forward strand.
AAAACTTACATATAAGCACAACAAATGCTAGGTGTTTACATACTAACGTTACCATGTTACTATTGTTAGCATGTTAATATTAGCATAATAGCATTTTGAGCCTTTTTTATCAGTAGGATGTTGGGTAGACACTTTTACGTTAGGTGTTAATTTTAGCATTGCTAGCATGCAAACATTAAGATGCACTGTTTGTTGGGGCATGTTAACAGCATGTTAACTACAGAATTTCAGTCCGGCATCAGCTTGTCAGGGCTAGGTGTAGCATGGTGTTAGCATGGTAACAAATGACATGCCGTCATCTCGTCAGGATTTGAACGGGGATTCAACAGCAACATTGCAGTTTGGCGTCAACATTGCCAGCATTCACACGCAATTTCCCGAAATTGCACAAGTCTAGTTTGCATATGATGCTGTAGGAAAAAACACTTTTGAGAAAATATGGCGCCAGATTTAGCAACAAAGGTGCCATGGTTGCTAGCATGTTTCTTGCGCAGAATAGCCTCATCGTTGGTACCTGTGGTGCCCTCTATAGGTTTTGCTCATAATGCTTTGGAAGATATAAAAAAAATGATCAATGGCTTATGGACAATTAGTTGTAAAGGCCCACCCTTGCAACTAATTGTCCATAAGCCATTTAGACAAGACTCAGGCAGTGCCCGTTACAAAGGAGTATTAAATTCATCTGAGATTTCGAGAATAAAGTTTAAACTTTAAAAGTGTGGAAAAAGTTGGTAATATTCAAATAGTAAAGTTGTAATCATAAAGTGTTACAGGCATTTCCTGGGACAGCTATGAAAAGAGGGGCCTTATGTGGAGGGAGCCGGTGTGTGAGTGTACCGATGAGATGATGCTAACCCATGCTAACCTTTTTGTGCCCAACTGCTCTATTTTGCTGTCTTGCCTGAAGCAAGAGCAAAGTTTCCTTCCTTCCCGAGAAACTATTTTCCCTCTGATACGAGGGCACAAACATTACAACTTTTTTTTGTACATTGACGAGAAAAGAGTAGTAATTTTACACAAAAAATAATAAATTTTATGTGAAAAAGTCGTAATTTTAGGAGAATAAAATGTGTTAAAAATGTACTTTTACAGGACTCACGGCGTCTCGTAAATGACTCTTATAAGACTCGTAAATGTACGTCTTTATTGTCGGAAATTTACGTTTGTATTTCTGAAATCTAAGATTATTATACTCCGAGCAGGCATTGCCTGAGACGGATATAGTGTGACCTTTGGCCTGGGTCAAAGGTAATATTACGAGTTTTATCCTCGCAAATGTATGACTTTTTGTCTCATAAAATTACGACTTTTGATCTCAAAATCTCTGATTTTTTTTTATGTGGCCCTAAAACTCTAAAATCGTATTTTTCAACCAATCTTGCTAAAGTGCCACCATGTGTAGCGTTTTAGGAGGAGAAGATACAGAACATACGCTCGGGTCTTATCTCCCTACAAAAGCTACAAAAGACACAAACAAACACACAATTTTGATCGTTGCTCAGGTCTCTGGGGACAGTGATGTCACTTCAGGGTGTCCTTCCTGTGCAAGCTCAAGCAACTTCAAGGAGTTTTTCAGAATGAAAGACGCAGGGAGGGGGAAAAGAGTTCTTCTCTCTAACATTGAGAGGAAATTGCAGTCGCAGGTAAAACACATAAAAAGTCAAACAGGCTCGGATCACAACAAACACTCGCGTCGCCGATGCTACCGAATCCGACTCTGCAGTTACCCACCGATGGATTTCGCCCCGCTTTGCGCTGCTGCTGACACATTGCTGCAGAAGGAACAAGACCTTTGACCCGCATTGGGAAATTTATATCCACATGAGCGGGGGAGACGTCGGGAATCAGCGCGGCCCCTGCAAAATGTTCCCCGTCAATCCCACGTCCGGCAGAGCTGGATGGAGCGAGACTGGAGCCGGCACAACAGGAAAAGTTGCCCGACAATTCCAGGAAAGCTTCGGCTCCACCTACAGCCGGAGGGATGGCCGGCAATGGCGTGTGTGTGTGTGTGTGTGTGTGTGTGTGTGAAAGAGAGAGAGAGAGGAGGCTAGGCTCATGTGCACACACACACGCACACACACACACACACACAGGTACAGCTATCAGCTGTCAGCTCCCTTTCATGCTTTTGTGTGTCCCTCGGACCTTGCACAATGCTGTGTGAGCCGCTAGAGACTCCGCGAGGCAACACGAGAAGATGTCCGACAAATGCAAACACAAACACAACATCCACCTCCAGCTCTCCTCTACTTGCCGTGATAGACACCGAGCCCAAGTAGACACGACGTGACATCGTCTGCCGCGTCCCGGCCGGCTCTCCTGTGGCGTCGACGTCAGCTTTCCCGTGTATCGCGTCCCGTCACTCATCGGAGTCCCGAGAGTGAGTTGGGTGATAGACACTCGATATTAAAAGGCGCGCAAAATCCAGACAAAACACCACAGGGGAGCTCTTGCTGGGAAGTGTATACCAAATTTCAGTAACATTCCAATACTGACTGCAGGGAAAATCAACAACACTGCGCTACTTTTTTCTCAGGCTTTATGGCAAAAAAGAACTACAGTTCCCATGATACTTACAGTAGAGTCAGCTTCAGGAAGTAGTGAAGTGGACGCTAATATCACGCTTTGAAGTCTTATGCATCCGTTGTGTTTCGATCTGACAAATCTTAAATACGTTTGATCAAGTGCAGAATCACTACAGCTTCTGTTTGAACCGTTTGGACCGCAGCAGATGAAGAAAGCGTCTCAGGTCTCATCATCTGAGCTAACGAGTGACGCAGGGAGCGTCGAGTGGAGACAGGATTGCAAGGTTTATAGTGTGTCCAAAATCCACTATGATCCACATCAAGCTAAAGGGCTAATTTTCCTCAAGACGAAAGGGACACCTGGAGCGACAACAGAAGAGAGACTGACAAAGTGTGTGACAAAGGAATTATGATGCTGTTCAATTGTGACTAGTGGACCTTTCTGGTAGGCTACTGTTTAACCAGCCGTATTACACGCACTGTTTGACGCTGTTTGGGAAATGATTTATTTACTCTAAACCTGAAAAATCTTTTTGTCTCCTAAATATGACACCTTATGATGTGGTTACCGGCCACTTATCGACAGGGGCCGCCCATGTACAATTTTTTTCTCTTTAAATTTAAGCGGTTGTGGCTTTTATCCCTGTGCGCTGTGTAGTCCGGAAATTCTGGCCAATATTAATTCACATCATTAGATCACATAGATTAAGTCATGTTAAGACTAAATCAACAGCGCCTAAGCACTCCATTTTTTCACAGTGCTTCATGATCCAAAAATGGGAACAGTTTGCATAAATTCTAGCACTCATTTTACCTTTAACTCTTCACAGGTCCTTTGGAATTATTTGCATAATTCCCGAGCAAAATTGACAGAACAAGTGACTATTTGCAACCATGATGATAAGCGGGACGAAGAGTAAACATTACACATAAAAAAAAGTAACATTTCTGGTGGGAGACTAGAATTTCCCTTATTTTGCAGAAAATTTCCCTTGATTTTGAATGCAAATGTTGACGCGGTTAATTGATTCCAGACGTGATCTTGATAAGTGAAGTAGGATCCCCTATTAATAAATGGAATATGTTCAGAGTTAGAGCATAGGAAACCTGAATACAACCTTCTAAATACGTTTTTTAACATTTTTACAGCCCTCTAGGCATGTAAGCTAGTCACCTATACACTCGGGTAATCAATATAGTAAACATAATAAGAGTAAATAAGCCATTTAAGACATAAATGACACTCATTTATGTTCATGTGTGTTGCTAAAAATGTGCTCCGGTGTTAGGGGAGTTGAATGGTGGGCGGACAGGAAGTGGTGTCAGGGGTTTAGTTTTAGCACCAGTAGCCTGCGTTTTAATTAGCAATTATTGTGCCTAAAGTGAGATCTTTCAAAACTGCCACAAAAACTGGTCTTCCGGCGAGCGAGTCTGGTGCTTGTGTGTCTCACCAAACATTACAGTAGCATTCCTGACACCTAGTGACCAGTGTGGAATACTACACGTCATCACAACGTCTTTGAATGCATCTTCCGAATGCCTTATATTTCTATTTTATTTCATTTAGTCATTTTTATGCTTGGAAATGTTGCATGCATGCAATAAATGCACCACATTTGGTTTAAAATGCATATTTTGGACACGTAATTGGCAGTATTCAACCACAAAACAGCACGATCATGAATGTATTTTTGGTGATAACGGCAAAATTCAAAGCGCAAAATGGCGAGGAACTACCGTGATGGACGTTTGGCTAAACATTAGCTAAATAAATGTGAAATGTGTGGAGATGGTGATGAGAGGTCACCATGACAACAACACAGACTGTTTAATAACATTATATAATGCATATATACCGCATAATAATAACATTAAATAATGCATATATACCGCATAATAATAACATTATATAATAACGCTCCTGCCATGATATGCCGATGCGATGTTTTGGTGTGTAATTAAGTTTTGCACAACGCAAAAGTATCGAATGGGGGGGGGCTTTGTCAAAGAAATGAACTTATCACTCGCAATTTTGATTCGATTAGCAAGTAATGGCTCGTTTAGAGATGAAACGCCGACAATGTCAAAGATAGGAGGACAATTTCTCGCTCAAGCACTCCCTAATCCGTTTGGCTGCGGCCTTTTATCAGCCTTAATGACGGCCGCGGAGCGCAGGCCGAAGGAGATGCCGATTGCTCCTCCTCTCCTTCCCCTTCCCGGAGGAAGACGCCTAACGTCATTATCTGCGATCGTGTCCGCGCAGCGCAACTGTGACCGGCGTCCGACGGTGCCCGCTCGGGCATGTAATGTGATTTACGGCTTTGGCCCAGCAAAGCGCTTGATTAGACAGACGCCATCTACCTGATCTGCAGCTCAACACAACACTGAGATTAAGACGCACGCTTCCTGGACACCGGACCCGCGTCAGTGTGCATCGGGGCTGTAGATTTAGCTAAATCACTTTGCAGGCGGGGGGGCCAGAAGAATAAGCCAATAAATGTTGGTGCAGATCTGGATAAAGGTGGACATCAGAGATTTTCAAAAATGAGACACACATGTACAATAGAAGAGGTTACGCGTATATACGGTGGGTATACGGCATCCATGCATTTGTATATCAGTAACAACATTTCAGTGCAGGTCCAGGATTGTCTTTTACCTCCTCCAAGCACAAACGCGAAAAGCATCAAATCCCTGATACAAAACATGACGCCAACTGTGACGACTTGTTTAATACCCATGTGATGTAACTAGGACACGGATTGCGTCATACTAGATGATTGCACAAAGTAAACAATTGGAAAACCGAATAAACAGAGACTACTCCAAAAACATTGCCAATAATATTCAAATGATTGTAACGGGAGAAGACAACTACTATTGGTTCCTAAGTTGCAAAGCCTAGCAGGCAGTACCAATTTGATGCTATGCCTCTTTGATTCAAAGGTTATGGACCGAACCTGTGCACCTAAATAGTTTAAGGGTGAAATAAAACTCAAAAAAATCCACCGCAGTCGAGTTGATGATGCGTCGTCTCTTCCTTTCCAAGTAAGAACTTGACACGCACCACGTCAAGCCACCCCTCTCTGCAAGCACGATAGTGTCCCCGCAGAGTCTGCCACTCTTTCACAACTTTATTTTGCCCTGAACACATCAACAGCAGTGCAATTCCAAAAGCAACTCACAAACGCGTCTCTCTAGTCCTCCCTGCCACTAGGGGCACATCATCTTTCTTCCCATTAAAAAAGTTTGAAATGACGTGGTGCCTTTGAACGCAACCCCTCGAGGCGAGTGTGAATCAAATGTCGGTGCAGAACTGGACAAAGGTGGGGATGGAAAAATTTCAACCTCCACCACGCCAAAAATGAAACCTAGCAGGGGCAGTTTTCAAAGAAACCTCAAAAACTACTTAATGTACTTCCACCAAACCTTGTTAAAGTCATGAAAATGGGTGCAGATCTGGGTAAAGGTATAGCGACCTGTGATTGAGTTCCATACAGGGTTGTTTTGGACAAAGCTGCTTTCTGTTATTCTGCCTTCATCCTCAGTGTTGTTGAGGTCAACTACAAACCCTCATTTCCTTTGTGTGGCTTGGCACGTGCCAACAGCGAAGGAAAATAGCACAGCCTCTCCAAGACCAAGAAGGGACTTTTGTCGTTGTTGTTTTTACAGAAACCCACAAGAAAATGTATGTTTAAAAAAGCTCTTCACATGAAACAGTAATGTCAATGTTTTTCTTTAAGGCAGACTTGTAATTTACAGAAGCCAAACAAGGGAAAGCTTTTCATTGTGGGTAACAGTCAAAGTGCACCACCATGTGGCGGATTTTGTCACTGCAGTTAGAGTAGAAAATTTGATGTTTTAATGATCTGAAGCTCACGCAAACAAAAACTGTTGTTACTCAAATGATACATTAAATTAAATAATATATAAATGATAAACTAAAATATATATTGACATAAAAATATACAGTAGAACAAACTATAAAATAATTATTAACTCAGGTAAAGACGTGAGAAATGAACTATTATAATAATTTTATTCTAATAAAATCCATCCATCCATCCATTTTCTATGCCGCTTATCCTCATTAAAATATAAAATGAAAGTAGGTCAAATAAAGTTAATATATCCCTCTTAGGGATCATTGTGCCTGCTGTGAGATAATTCAAACCTGCAATAAAATCTTTATTCCTAAATTGTCCGATCCTTGCGCGTCTCACCAAACAACAACTCTACTGACACCCGGTGGCCAGTGTAGGGTACTACATTTTGTGTCTTTTGAATGCCTTACATTTGTATTGTAGTTCATTTTTAGGCTTGAAAATGCTTGCTTTATACCCCCCAAATGCTTAATTAACTAACTATGCATATTTTTAAAATTAATAATAGGCCATTATCAATCATGAAAAAGCATGATTTTTAAATTAATATTTTTTTAAAAACCGTGATACTTTCCCGCTCAAGACAAAATGACGTATTTGCACATTTAGAGACCCTTTTTCTTCTTCATACAACTTCATAACAATATTTGAGTACATAATTTGAATTAAAAAATATCTCCCATTATTATTATACCCACTAGCATAAAAATGGCAAAATCATGTTTATGCAGATTATTCCACCGATCCCCACTTGGAACTTTTCCTCGATAATATTGAGTCTTTCAAGAGCCCCTCCTCCTGTTTCCATGGTGACACCACCACGTCTGCTTGTCTCAGCAACATGCTCTCCCCGGAAGATGTAAACATTCCCCCATTACCGGAACCAGAGAAGTAAACCATTTGCAAGAAGAACCATGGAAGTGGTGTTGTGGCGTTCGCGAACGAACTGGCTCTTTTGAACAACTCATTAACATGAACGGGTAGCGGCCGGGAACCGGGACAACACCCAGGGACTGCACCAGTTTTGTTTTTCTGTGTTATTATCAAAGCTTGCACTAAAAGCACTTTTTCTCTGAATGTCTTTGAATGGCACCGCCGGCTAAGCCAGCATCTCAGCTCCAGCACAGTAATAAACAATCGCTTCAATTAAGTGTTTTGGCATTTTGAAGGTCGTGAGGTGAGCAGGTAACGGATGGAGGGCTGCGATAAAAACAACTTCTATGGCTCACAAAGGCACACAGTTCAAATAGTTTGACTCAGAAAGAAGTTCAATTCCTGCTTGGGATTTTGCCCCGTCGGCCTTCCTGCTTAGTCATCTCCCACCCCTTTGGGAAGGGAGCGATCAAAACACGAAGTATTCAGTCCGGTCCCGCTTGAACTCGAGTTGATGACTCGGCGTTTGCGACGGCGAACGCATGCACACGTACGCAGAAGTGACCCTCTGACTTACCCGCCTCATGATGGCGTCCATCAGCAAGCAAGGAGAGAGCGTTTAGGTCTGGCAGAGGGCTGGGCTGTGACGGACTGAGCGAGTCAGGGAGTGAACTTTGGCCACAAGTCACTCCAGCCCGCTCCTCCTCGTCCGCTGACATGCAGGAGCGGGAGGAGGATCGAAACTTTCCGCCCGGCCTCTCTTCTCGCTTCTATGGAGCCGCTTTTTGGGGGCACGCATGCATGCAGGCCCTGCAAAGTGCGGCGGCAGCCAATAGCAGAGAGGAGGGGCAGAGCATGGAAAGAGGCCACGACTCCCCACAACACATTCTACTAAACGTTAGAGCATGTTTGCCTGAACAGAATGATGGGACACTCTGCACTCGTATTTACTGCCTTCATTATTGCCTTTGGGAAATGATAGGGTACTTGTGTTAATAGTCGTGCACAGCAGAAAGTAGTACTAGAATATATTACACCATGAATCCTGATGTGTTGGCATGTCTACTGTTTTTAGTCTTGATGTTTATATTTGATGGGGTTTTTTCCACTGCCTCCTACTGTAGTGTCCAATACTGTATAACATCAGCTTCTCCTACGTGTTATTATTTTACATGTATTTTTATTATTCGATAAATAGATCATTTCTTTTATCTTTTTCTTTCGCCATATCCCTTCAGGGGTGGCCACAGCAAATCAATTGCCTCCATCTAACTCTGTCTTCTGTATCTTCTACTACCTTCATGTCCTCTTTCACTACACCCATAAGCCCCCTCTTTGCTCTTCCTCTAGGCCTCCTGCCTGGCAGTTCAAAACTCAGCATCCTTCTACCAACATATTCACTATCTCTCCAAACCACCTCCGTCTGGCCTCTCTGACTTTATCTCCAAAACCTCTAACATGTGCTGTCCCTCTGATGTGCTCATTCCTGATCCTGTCCATCCTGGTCACACCCAAAGAGAACCTCAGCATCTTCATCTCTGCTACCTCCAGCTCTGCCTCCTGTCTTTTCCTCGGCGGCACTGTCTCTAAACCAAACAACATGGCTGGTCTCACCACAGTTTTGTACACCTTTCCTTTCATTTTGGATTAAACTCTTCTATCACACCTGCTCGCCAAGAGAACTTCATATTTTTTATTTCATACATATAATATAAAATATTTTGGGCGGTCAAAAGTAATGCATTCATGGCGGTAACTATATATTGTATGTATATATTTATGAATACTGTATATATTTCTTTTTATAAATATATTTCATTAATTACGTAAACATTTTTGAAATTCCAACACCATTTTTGTATTTCCCACACACGAATTTTGTCCGTGACTGAAATAATTGCGTAATGTGTGCACGTGTGTGTGTGCAAATGAACAGGAAGTGGATATCCGTATCACTCTTTGTAGCTCTTGGACGCTGGGAAATGCCAGGAAATACACTGAATACAAGTATTTAGCTTATATTATGGGATGTCTTTGAACGCAACCCCTCATTGCTCTTAATAACATGGTTGAATGTGTGATTCAAATGTTGCGCAACTATGAAAGCGACTGGTGTTACACGAATGCATTTGTAGCCTCGCGTAGTCTCCTTGAGCTCGACTTACGTGTTTAGTTCATTTGCAGCTGTTAGTACTTACAGACATATATAATCCTGTCCAGGGACGGGGCTGGGAGGGCGGCACGCCCACGGCTCAGCCCGAATAGGAGGTGGTTCTTGTAAAATGATATCATTGTGAGCTTTATTATTTGGGTATTGTTTGTCTTTTGCCCCCGTTCGGATTTCTTCCGCTACTGATCCTGTCCCGTCATTTGTTAATAAATACAGTAAAAATGGGCATATTTCAGACATAGTTACTATCCATCCATCCATCCATTTTCCACCGCTTATCCGGGTCCGGGTCGCGGGGGCAGCAGCTTCAGTAGGGAAGTCCAGACTTCCCGGTCCCCAGCGACCTCTTCCAGCTCCACTGGGAGGACACCAAGGCGTTCCCAGGCCAGCTGTGAGACATAGTCCCTCCAGCGTGTCCTAGGTCCTCCCGGGGGCCTTCTCCCGACTGGGTCCCCCCCCGCAGACCCACCACCTGCAGGGGCAAGCATAAGGGTTCGGTGCTGTGTGATTTGGGCAGTGGTCGAGGGCGGGTGTCCGGGCGACCTGGTCTTCGGCGGCCAAATCTGGTTCTTGGACATAGTTACTAATGGTGATTAATCATGATGGATTCATTTTAAAACTGTGATTAATCTGATTAAAACTGTCTGCCAAATCTCTTTTTTAGTTTGCTGTTTACGTTTGACCCTTTCTATTTGCCTGGGGATGCGGGCAATTTTCCGCCTTCGTTCAAGGTTGCCATTCTGCATCGAAGGCGCCGACATGGAAAGTGTGAGCGATGAACTTCACTCATTAGTTTCACCAACACACGAGTTACTTTGTTAGGTAAGTTCTCACGTCTTCGTCGGTGCTCACCGACCTCCTCCTTGTTGGCTGTTTCTTCCAGTCAGCGGGAAGAGCGTATGACGTGATGAGTGATGTAAAAATACTCATAGAACCCGGGTCAAACACACACAGTCACACTAGCATGCTCTGCTAAACTGAGCTAACCCAGCTAGCGTCCTAATTTAAACATCCGAGCAATCCTGGGACGATTGGATAGTAAATTTTCATGGGATTGGTAGTTCCCATTGATGCTCAAGACTCGATGCCCACCGTGGAGCAGGTCGTGATCCCCTCTCTTTAGGGATCCAACGTGATAACAAACCAGAACATCACCTCTAAAGCAACACCTCCAAGATGACAAGTGTCTTGCTGAGGAAGATGAAGCTCAAGGTGATGTAGCAACCAAGTCTGTCTCCCTCGGACCTGATCATAAGTGAGCACTTGCGTGGCATCCTCAAGTGGGAGAAACTAACAGCAGCTCCAAAAGTCATGTCATCTTGGGGGAGTGGAATAGGAGTCCAAACACCAACCTGTCAAGTTCTGATGGATTCCATGGCTGAGGCCGTGGTAGAGAACAATGGCGCTCATCAGTTTGCACTTTGTACTTGTGTTGTCAGCTATTATAATCATTATTATTATTATTAATATTCCAATTTGTAGTTTAATTTATACTTTGGAAATCTTTTTCATTTTCCCCCAAATCCTTTTTTATTTTTTTTACAAATTGATTTTTTTTTGCATTTAATTTTTTTTAGAACTACGCTTTTTATCTTTTCCAAGTATTTTATCACAATAGAGTGTTTGCTTTTTGGGTTAGTGAACAAAATGCCCGTTAATTAAATGCAAAAATGGTTTCATTTATTGATGCAGTACATCAATGGACACATTTGCCCAGTAATTAAGATTACTTTTACAATGTCAGCCTCTGCACACATTGCAGCAAAATCCTCCAAAAAGTGTAATGCAACACGGCATGAACACACTCATAAAGCTCGAGTCACACTAGCATGCTCTGCTAAACTAAGCTCCCATTCCCATACTGTAAGAGGAGTTTTTTTGCCGGTGTTTCAGGCTTATGATCATTTTGGCGTGGGGTGCTAGTGTTTGTGATGACATTCTGCCATGACTGAGCGGTCCGCTGTGGAAATACTTCCCCACACAAACATTCCCCCTCTAAAGCGTATCCAAAGTTTTTTTTAAAGCTGTAATCAAGCCGTCATCGCTGTTGATACCCCAGCAGCAATTTAAACAACCCTATTAACCCATCTATCCATTCAACCATCAATAATCAATACAGTTAATCCAGTGAAAGGTCAGAGGAAGCTGCAACCAGCTGACACCGGTCAGGAGGCGGGGTCTGTCTGGACACCAATCGATCGCCGGGGCGGCTGCTCTGTCAACCATCAGCGTCGTGCAACACAGTACAGTTTGCATGATTTGCGTTTGCATGCCGCAGTTTGAATATGAATGAAATAAGCGATAGAAGCTGCGACGCAAACACGCTTCGTCTGAGCGTCGTCCCAGACTGTCGGGAGCCGCCCGCCAAGGGAAGGAGAACCCAAGTCAAACATAACCGGCTAACAAGACTGGCACTGAGACCGTGTTTGGGAGTGTTGCGCAACGCGGGCTTGGCGCCCACGCAGCATCGCCTTCCCTCTTTGCAGTGATAGGATGGAACGGGTCGGGGTTGACCTTGTCATGTCAGCCTGCAGCAACAGCGCACTGCGAATGATGTGTAATAAAACCCCGGTGTGGCCCGTGGGCTTGGAGCAAGTATGAAAACATATGTGAGTGCACTGAAAAGAAGCGGGAGTGTCAGGAACGCTGTGGCACTTTGTCAGCATTATGATAAGACGCTGGCGTGATAGGCACGGCACCGGGGAGCGAAAAAAAGGTGAATGCAAGCCTTTGGGTCGCATTTGCCTTATTTATGACAGACTTGAAAGTGACACGGGTTAAAAAAAAGTCCCTTACCTCTCTGCCATGCAGCCTGTCCAAGTTGGGCACAGAGAAGGAAGATCCCCCCTCACAAAACACCAGCTTGCCTCGTCTAAGCTCAACCTGCCTCCTCAGTCTCAGCGCTGCCTCCCAAAAAAACGGCTCCTCATCGCTAATCCCCTCTAGAGGAAGCCAGGGCCGCTCCAAATGCTTCAACCAGACTTTTTTTTTTTTGCTATTATTTTGTTGGGCTGGGATCATTAACTTTGTCCCATGAGAAAACCACAGCACCTCCTTCCTGTGGGAGGCTGTCAATCACACGATGATGAGGAGGAGGCAGAGAGGTGGCCTGCATAATGAATGGGAGTCGTGTCCCGGATGGGCAAACAGCTGAGCCTGTTTTAATAGCATTTCTCTTGTATGCACTCAATGGGGCCAAGTGAGTAAAAATGTCAAAATGTGTCTTTTTAAATAATTCATCGTCTTTCAGGGCTTTTTAGTGCAGTCTGGACACTCGGAAGGGGGCCCGAGAGGAGAGCGTATAAAGCGTTCGTTGCCATGGTACTGTGGCGAGAGCGCAGACGCATCCTGGCGCCGGCGCCAAATGCCACTCTGATCTTTTCACTGGCACAACCTTCAGCTCTGTCACGACTGCTTGTTTGTTTCTCGGCCCCGACCCCTGCTGTCCGTCACTGGCCGGCCTCCCTGCGGCATCCCCGGGCTAATCACAGCTCGCTGCTCGAAACAGCGTTTGTAAAGACACTTTCAGCCGGAGCACAATACCTGCAGAGGGTCACGCCGATCCCAGTGACCGCAGCTAAACTCCTCTGCAGGAAAACAATGAATGAATTAAGACAAGCCCCCCCCTGGCGATCTGACTCTCTAAACGTCTTTGCACCTTTGTGGATTTTTAAGCAGAAGCTGGAGCCAAAGCATCCGCTCCTGATGGGGGGGGGGTGGTTTGTGCACAAGATGAGCAGTGCAGTGATGGATCCTGAAGATGGTACTGTGTTGAAAAAAGGGAAAGTACAGCACAGCTTGGAAAAGCAATTAGTAGTCACACAATTTAAAAGGTTTTCTAGTTATAATAAAGTTAAAAAGTCCCCGCTCGGCGGGCGACTCTTCCAGCTATACAATCCGGTTCTCCCGACCTCCATGGACGCACGGCGGCTGCTCACATAGCAAATGACCACTGTTTTGAGGTTGACTATGAGCTAAAAATTGCATATTTAAGCACATATCACGTATTCCTTGCCTAAATTAAGTAGAGCTGCAACGATTAATCGATCAATTATTAATCGATGATCCAAATAATCGACCACTATTTTGGTAATAGATGAATCATTTCGTTTTAAAATGTACTGTAAATATCCAGATTTTAGCCACTCTAATGTAACTTTTTTTTTTCTTTTTCCTTAGTGATCCATGAAAGCACTGTCACTTTTGACTTTGGAAAAGAGCCATCAACATTTTTGCCTCTTTTTGATATCTTGCAAAGCAAACCACTGCAGAGATGTGTGTGTGTAGAGCGTGTGTAAAAGCATTCCCACGCCATGTAAATCCCATACTTGTACTTGTGCTTAGGAAAACATCTACTTTTCTGCATCCGACATTAATGCACCGGGCTCGGCCACAGAGAGTGGCTCCTCACGGCCGACTTTTTGGTTCTCCCGGCCTCTGTGGACGCACGGCGGCTGCTCACATAGTATATCTGACATTAATGTGCCTTGCCGGGCCACAGCAGGCGGCTCCTCCCGGCCAACACTGTGGTTCCCCTGACCGCCGTAGACGCATGGCAGCTGCTCAAATCTTCCTCATCCTCTACATGCTACAAATTTCCCCAAAACTGCGGAGCCCGTGTGTGTAGTAAAACGCCCATGAGGATGTGAGGTTTGCTAAGTTTGTGACACGGTAAGAGTTAAGCTGAGAGTGAGAACAATGCGTCTATTATCTATTATTATCTAATTTTCCCCGTGGCGTATCTGCCAAACCTCTCATTTTTACCGGGTAACTACCATATTTTGTCCTTCTTTCCTGATTTACCCTTACTTTTCTGGAACATATCCCTTATTTTATGATGCAAATATTGAAAGGCCTGCGACTGACTGGCGACCAGTCTAGGGTGTTGTTCTTCATATTCCCCTCACTGTGCCCGGACTCCTCTGTCATGGTGCCCGTAGCTCAAATGGGAAGCGCCGCTCTAACCGCCGGTGGTTACTAGGGACCGTCAACAAATTGCAATTGCGTTGACGAGTTTGTAAAAAAAAAAAAAAAAAAGTCATATATTCTAAATCACAAAATGCTGTATAACCATGTCAAATGAGTAGTCTATCCTAAAAGTATTGTAATGGCGGCAGAATAATTCGACGTCAGGATGGCTGTAATTCAGTTGGCCATTTATTTGCTTGTAAAGACAGAGCAAAGAAAAAAATGTGGATCAGGACATCCCTAGCTGTCTTATATCCGGTGAATACAGTAGTGTGACGTCTTACATGCTTCGTGTAAAAAGTGTACCTGGTGTCATGGGACCGAAACAAAAGGAAGATGAATAATTTGGGCCCCTTATAATGAAAATGTGCAGTAGTGGTTGATGCTTGCGCTAATTTTATCATACACAAACACCCCCGTGCACATTCGTCACTTCTCATTCGTGTCAGCCCTGCAATAATTTAGAGGCAGGAAATTGACTTGAAAGTGTCAGCGCTCTCGCCCGGCAGCTATAAGCATCCATAAATTGTCTGTGAAGTAATGACTTTACCGTGTCACGGTGAGTCTCACAGTCAGATTCATCTTGGTGCAATAAAGTGTAATAAAACTGCTGACATTTATATTTGGACCACGCTGACATTTGGAGCCGGGGAGGTCAAAACGCCTTTCAGAGTCCGGGGTCAACCCAAAGTTAGGTCCCGCTTTGGACTGAAATATAAAAACGTCTGAAAAGGGCGGCCTGGTTTTTGCAGTTTTTTTGGACATGTCCCCGCCTCACCCTGCGGACCAGCGAGATCTGTGTGGGAGCTTTCTCTGGCATGAGAACGTTTACTCTTGTGCATTCCTGCGCGTAGGCGGCAATCACGCGACCAAACCAACACAAATATTGAGCACATCGCGTTTGCGCAAACAAATATTTGACGTTGACTGTCACATTACAGCAACTCTTCCATGGAAGAAATAGATTGCGTAATTCCACTCCTAATCAAGTGCAGAGGTTGCAACGCTGACAGAAACAATCCCGTCTTTTATTATTGTAAGCCGCAAAACCGAGTGCTGACATCCTTGTTATTATAATCCCCATAATGTCTGGGAAAAAGAGCTGCACAAACAACCCTAATCAATAAGCAACATGGCTGTCAAAGTAGTTATAGTGTCGACAACAAATGAATATTCATCACGTTTAAATAAGGCCATTTGCAGCCTCAGGCAAACGTGCCGCTTGCCAGTTGGCGCATGAGGACTGGAAAAGAGCCACGGAAAAGAGCTGCTAAGAAGCAAAAAAGGGTGAAATATGATTTTTAAAATGTAAATAAGAAGCTACGTGAACTTCGATCCGTGCGGGTTGAATCGGAACGGAGATACCGCAAAGGATTCGGCGAGCTTTTGGTAGCTGGAGGCTACGTTAGATACAGTGTGGCTTCTCACATTGCAGCACTTTTATTTCAGCATGTTTCCTCAAGGGGCATCAGCACAGGAGTGAAACGTCCCTCGTTTATCGCTGTTTACTGTTTGCTGACCGGACCACAAAGTAGGATTCAACACTACAGGGCACCTATTATGATTTTCTGATGATGATGCTGATGTCATGCAATTCAGACGTCCTTATACGGGCATGCCCAGGTAAACGTTGTAGGCCTGCCCTCCCCCCAGCTCTGCTTCACTCTGTTGTCGAGGATTTCACCGTGTTAGCACGTTGCGCAATGGCTCCCAGGAAATGTTTGTCCGGGTGTGAGGGAAAGCTAGATTTGTTTAGCTTTCCTAAAGAGGCAAGCATCAGGCAGAAGTGGTTAGAGTTGCTGGTTCCCGGCCAACAAGAGGGCACGCGACTCTTTTGTGAACCTGGGCAAGTACGAAGCTGGACTATCCGCCAAACTGTTGCTGAAGTCCGACGCCTTTCCAGCGTGACTTGGTGGTGTTTAAGAGCCATTAAGAGCAAGCTGTAAGTAACAATTTATCAGTGTCCTAACTGTGTTTATTTTATGTAAGTAATTGGACAAAAGTGGTTGTCTGTGTGTCTGTGCTATTTGACACTAGCATTATAGCAATCGTACTTACATCATAGCTAATTAATTCTTTTGCAGGGATTGTGCAAAATTGACTATGACAAATTAAAAGCTCTAAATGAATACAGATCCACCATCCGCCTGGAGTTCGTTTTTCAGAGAGGTTGTGTACCCCAAATATTTACATTAGAACTCAATAAGGTCATCAGAGTTTACCTTTATGCATTTGCACATAGTATCAGCTTTCGGAACCAAGTAGGTGAAAGAAAAAGGATAAAAATGCAGTATAGTAGTCCGAGAGCAGCGTGTGAGAACCAAGAAGGTGCATTCAAGGACCGTCAAAAAGTGGGACAAATCGCAGCTCACATCAAACATTCAAAAACCAAGGGTTTTTTAACTGTATATTATTTTTAATAAAATAACAGCCCATATTCCCAATATTGATAATCCTTTACATAAAATGTGATGTACTTATTGTAGTTGCATTTACATCCCTACTTATTATAGATTAAAACACATTTTTACATGTGATTAAATGTGATTAATTATGAGTCAACTATGGATAAAATGCGATTAATCACGATCCAATATTGTAATCAATTGACAGCCCTAGAAAAAAGCTCAATGTAGCGAGGGACGACTAAATCCAAAATTACATTTCGGTTTGAGTCGAACCATCTGGTAGCGTTGTGGTCCGGGGCTGCGTGAGTGCGGCCGACATCGGGGAGCCACGGTTCTTTGAGGGAAACATTCATTCGCATATCTTGGTTGTTTTATGCTGTGATTAAGTGTTTACGTCTATTATTACGTTTTTGCATGCCGTTAATTGCAACACACGACAAAAGTAAGTATCCAAATAACGGTATTCAGCCTAAAACTAAAGGTAAGGGAAAAGTTGCAGGCACCTAAAAGGAATGGAGTCCTAACTGACATCTTCTAGCTAGCAACAAAGCCGGTGTTAAGTCAAGGCCTTTCCACGGTCCCGTATGAGCGGTACAAGCCCACATCACACCAAGCGGGCCCCACAATCCCAGCCGTCACATTCAACTAAGCAGAAATGCAGGAACACAAAAAGAGCAAAGTCAGCCTGACTTACATACGATCCGCAGAGGATGGGATGTGCATCTCCCGCTCAAGCCTCAGCCTCAGCATCTATTCCTAAAGACTAAGTGAAAACACGCAGCCAGGCGACCACCCCTCCTCCCACGCCCCACCCCGAACGCCACCCTGCCCCAAGGCCACAGCCGGAGGCTCAGGCAAGCGTAAGATGTGCCCTGGAAGCGTCACTTCCGCGGGCAAGCGAGCTCCATGAGCGCTGCATCTTTTAGGCCCCCCCCCCCTGCCAGGTCGGGGGTAAGACAAAGAGGTAGCAAATGAGGACACAAAGCTACCGAGGAGGAGGGGAGGGTGCATGAGGCCCCCAAACAGATGGTATCGGTCTCCAGGGCCGGCCCGCACGGTCACATGTGGGCATCATATGGGCCCCAGCTAAACAGTCATCACCAGAGGGGAGGGGCTTGCACATGCTCACAAGCCTAATTGGCTTAACTTTGCCATCATGGATGTCTTTTGAAGCCTTGACGCTGACAATAAGTAATGGCGGTGGCTGGAGTTCAACATTTTAATTGCTTTCTTCCCTCCGGGGAAGGGGGTGAGGTTGGGGGAGCTTCGGCGCCCACAGGACGCAATCAAAGCAAACAATCCAAACGAAGTGAGCAAGATAAAAAGCGAGGCAATTTGCACTCGCCGTGATTGACTTTTCCTGCTTTGATGGAATTAAAGGTGCGATCGGCGAGAGAGGAGACGTCACTAAACAACAGCGAGGGTCGACGTGTGTTGATGTGCAAGACAATTTTCTTTTTTCTTTAACTATATATATCTTTTCGTTCATATTTTGGATCTTTTTAGGTATTTTTACAAAAGCAGTAGTATAATTGTCTTTACTAGTAATATATTACTCATTTTTATTGTGTTTCCATTAGTATTTAATTCAATGCATTAACATTGGAGGAATTTATTAAGATTTGTATTTTGAACTTCAAATATGTTTACATTTATTTTGCTGCAGTTTGCGTTTGTCATTTATTGCCACATAATTCCTGTAATAACTAAAAAATCCTGTGAGGTACGATTCCTTATTTAGAAATGGAATATTTCCGCAGGTAAAACATAAAAAACCTGCCCACCACCTTCTAAGAATGGCTTTTAAACTTATTAGAGCCCTCAGTTATAAAATAACACCCCTATAGTCACATTTGCCCTCGTATTACTCAATATCATAGACAGAACAAGAGAAAATAAACCATTTAAGACATAAATTATACTCGCGCTTTTGTGTGTGTTGCTTGTAAATGTGTTCCGGTGATGAGGGGCTGAGCGGAGAGATGACAAAAAGTGACGTCGCCGTTAAAAGATGAGTTTTAGCCTGGCGTGTGTGATGATTGTGCCTTTTCTGAGGTAATACAAGAGTGTGGTGCTTGTGTGTCTCACCAAACATTACAGTAACATTACAGTACTGACACCAGCGTAGAGTACAACATAGCTTCTTTGAACGCATCCTCCGAATGCCTTGCGTTGGTGTTTTAGTTCATTTAGCCATTTTAATGCCTGAAAATGGTAGATGTGGCCAAAATATATATATATATTTGTTATCATGGTGTAAGTCCATGTCACTGGTGTTCTTTTTTTTTATCGGTTTATGTACGGTGTATGTAAATGCTAAGGCAACAGATGGAGAGGAACCCGATTTTGGAGAAAATGAAGGAAACAGTAAAAAAAAAATGTATCTGCATATACAGTACGGTATGTTCGGAGTGGTGGTCGAGCTGCCAAAATATTGATGAAATCGGTGTAAATTGTACGCGTTCGGCAAGAAGACGCTAAAAAAACTGGCCGTAAAATAAATGTCACTCGTTAATAAAATTGGAGGAGAAACCCGCACTGAAATGGAACGGGTGGTTCCCGCCCACTTGAGTAGTCTTTGCATTATCCAAACAAATAAAAAGCTTCCTGGTGTAATCCAACACAACACTAAATTTGAGCACGACTTGTTCATTACTTTTTATGAACTCCTGCTGGCAGCGGCACAAATAAAATCCCACGCATGCAAATTCGTCCTCCTCGGCAGAGTTCATTAATTCCTCCCTGATAGTGTCACCAAATGTTGCATTATTCAAATCATCGCTGTAATATGTTTAAGCTACAGCTACTGTGTGCCTAATAGAGTGGGCAGTGGGCCATTTGTGCAACCATTTGCCCTTAAAAAACAAAAGCCAGTAGAGACGCATTCAGCCTTCATGGTCATTATGGGAATTTACAAAACTGGAGCAGAAAAGAGAGAGAGAAAAAAAGAACTTGTTTGTTTATATTCACAAAGAAAACCCGTTATGCGCTTAATTAGGGTTAAAGTCGCTCGGATGTATTTTTACACGGCTTGACAACACACTTTTGTGCGGCAAAGGCGGGAGAAAAAAGGACATTGTTTTTGAAAGGCGCCTGCTGCATTCTTTGCTGCTTGGAGAACTTTCTAATTGGTTCCAGCCTCTCGGGGGCGTTGAGCAGAAGAAGAGTCATGCCTTTATCGCAAATCTGCCCTCCGGTGAGATCAACTCATCACAGAAGATAGTAGGGGGAGTGAGGCGGTGTGCCAAGTGCCTCCGCTTATTCAAATACGCTGACATCAGTTAATTATGAGAGGGTTTTTTTCTACGTTAAGACTCAAAAACATACATTTATGGAGTCTTTTCATCTACTTTTACATTTTTAAATACCTTTTTTTTTTATATATATATTTTTTGTCCAGCCATTAGGGCTGATAGTATGTATAATCTAGATGCCCTTCCATGCTAAACAGATACAAGATACTCTCCCTTGTCACATAGATTTTATCACGTACTTCATTTTTATGCTTATTTTTATGCAAATTTGGGGCGGCCAGACCTGAGCGGGAGGGGATAGACAAGAAGGGAAAAAAAGACCGACCGAGGGGGAGAGCAGGGAGAGGAGGGGACAAAACAGAGAGAGGCGACAACACCAGCAGCGACCACAGAGACAAGTCAGACTACATCAACAAAAGTCTATGTACCTGTTCATCCCTGCAGGCACACCTACAGGGATACCTGTTCATCCCTGTAGGTGTGCAAGCATGCATGCCCACAAGCCCATGCACATGCATGAATGTGCCTATATAATATTCAATGATTAGCTAACATTCCTAATAACTTTAAAAACATTTTACAAGTCATACTATTTCGTTACAATAATTGTATTTTTTTATATAAGGACAGACATTATCTTACTTGGGTAACTTTCTCAAATGCTTTTTTCATTTAAGGTACTTTTAAAATAAAGAATCATCAATAAAAATCAATATAACGTGTTATTAATATAATAAGAGTCTTATTATCTTCAATTGCGACTTTATAAAGCTTATTATCAGCCCCTAAATGTAAAGTAAATGTAAGCGTATTCTTGATGAGGGTTGCGATGTTTGGACAATGTCTGATTTCTCTTCACTTTTCACTTTCCTTTTCTTTGACATGCTGCAGTCCAAAAAGTCTGCTTGGGAGACATGAAAAAAAGTTACCCCAAAAGAACAAAAGTATTCTTCCGCCACATGCGATTAACTAGTTAATTCATTCATTCGTCACCATTAATCACCCTTCAGGGCAGGGATGTGCTTGTAGTGGACCACTACAAGCAGACTGGACTGGAAGGACAACAGCAATGCTGTGCAGGCGCAGACTCTCCTTCCTGGGAAGCGCAGGTCCTTCCATGTGTGGGCACCCCCTCCTCCGGTTCTACTGCAGTTCTACTACAGGACGTCCCTCCCCAAACATGAAAAAAGCCTGTGGGGGTGTCTCACGGCAACACGTCAACATGATCGGTGGTGTGGATTAGCAAAGCGTGCAAAGATCACCATGGCAACAAAACATTCCTTCAAGGTTTTAGTTTTTTTTTTACAATTCTCCATCGTAAGGGATTTAAAAATGGATTCAACGTTAGTAGTTACAGAAATGCAACATTGATAAAAGGATGTGCTTAACCTGGACAGCTGGTGAGTCCACACACACACGCACACACACACACATGCACGCACGCACGCACGCACAGATGCAGGCGGCCCATTTCCATCCACACTTATTGGTTCTGACAATGAGGGTGAGCGAGCATCCGGCTCCCGCCCTTGTCAAAACAAGCAGCAGCCAGAGAGCCACCAGCTGCTGATGGAGACGCTTTCCCCACTTGATTGGAATTTAAGGGGAGTGAGATTAAAAACAACACGTGAATGCAAAACGCTAACATATTTCAATCGGCCGTCTTCCCCGCACCCCTGGAGGTAAACGGGCCTTTTCCAGTCGCTCAGGGTTACCCTCTACACCTTGTGCCGCTATTATTGGCCTCTGAGCTAACTTTGGGTCGGCTTTGCGGCCAGTTTAAAAAGTCGGCTGCATAGCAACTGCGCTTTTTGACTTTGCTTACAAAAGTGTAAAGAAAAAAAGCACACGGTCAGCTCCATTCCATTTTCTTCCGCTTATCCGGGTCTGGGTCGCGGGGGCAGAAGTCTCAATAGGGAAGTCCAGATTTCCCGGTGACCTCTTCCAGCTCCACCGGGAGGACACCAAGGCGTTCCCAGGCCAGCTGTGAGACATAGTCCCTCCAGCGTGTCCTAGGTCTTCCCGGGGGCCTTCTCCCGGCTGGGCATGCCCGAAACACCTCACCAGGGAGGCGCCCGGGAGGCATCCGGACTAGATGCCCGAGCCACCTCAACTGGCTCCTCTCGATGTGAAGGAGCAGCGGCTCTACTCTGAGCTCCTCCCGGATGGCCGAGCTCCTCACCCTATCTCTTAGGGTGAGTCCAGCCACCCTACGAAGGAAACTCATTTCCGCCGCTTGTATCCGCGATCTCATTCTTTCGGTCATGACCCATAACTCATGACCATAGGTGAGGGTGGGAACGTAGATCGATCGGTAAACAGAGAGCTTTGCCTTCCGGCTCAGCTCTCTCTTCACCACGACGGTCCGGTACAGCGACCGCATTACTGCAGATGCTGCACCGATCCGTCTGTCGATCTCACGCTCCAACCTTCCCTCACTCGTGAACAAGAACCCGAGATACTTGAACTCCTCCACCTGAGGCAAGACCTCACTCCCAACCCGGAGGGTACAGTCCACCCGTTTCCGACTGAGAACCATGGCCTCGGATTTGGAGGTGCTGAGTCTCATCCCAGAAGCTTCACACTCAGCTGCAAACCGCTCCAGTAAACGCTGAAGGTCACAGCCTGATGAGGCCATAAGGACCACATCGTCTGCAAATAGCAGAGACGAGATCCTAAGGTCACCAAGCTGGACTCCCTCAACACCTTGACTGCGCCTAGAAATTCTGTCCATGAAGATTATGAACAGAATCGGTGACAAAGGGCAGCCTTGGCGGAGGCCAACGTTCACCGGAAACAAGCTCGACTTACTGCTGGCAATGCGAACCAGGCTCCTGCTTCGATTGTACAAGGACCGAATGGCACGTAGAAGCGGACCATCAATCCCGTACTCCCGGAGCACCCCCCACAGGACACCACGAGGGACACGGTCGAATGCCTTTTCCAGGTCTACAAAGCACATGTAGACTGGTTGGGCAAACTCCCACATACCCTCGAGTACCCTTGCAAGGGTGTAGAGCTGGTCCAGTGTTCCGCGACCGGGACGAAAACCACATTGCAGCTCCTCTAACCGAGGTTCGACTAACGGTCGTACCCTTCTCTCCAGCACCCTGGAGTAGACTTTCCCAGGAAGGCTGAGGAGTGTGATCCCCCTATAGTTGGAACACACCCTCCGGTCACCCTTTTTAAAAATGGGGACCACCACCCCGGTCTGCCAGTCCAGAGGTACTGTTCCTGACTTCCATGCAATGTTGTAGAGGCGTGTCAACCAACACAGTCCTCCAACATCCAGAGCCTTGAGGAATTCCGAGCGGAACTCGTCTACCCCCGGAGCCTTGCCACTGGGGAGTGATTTAACTACCCCAATTACCTCAGCCACGGTGATAGAACTGTCCACGTACGTATCCTCAGACTCTGCTTCCTCTATGGAAGGCATGTCAGTGGGATTGAGAAGGGCCTCGAAGTATTCCTTCCACCGACCAACTATATCCACAGTCGTGGTCAGCAAGCCCCCGTCCGCACTGTAAACAGTGTGAACTGGGGGCTGCTTCCCCTTTCTGAGGTGTCGGACGGTTTGCCAGAACCTCTTCGAGGCCGACCGAAAGTCGTGCTCCATAGCCTCACCGAACTCCTCCCACACCCGAGTTTTTGCCTCGACCACCGCCGAAGCCGCGTGCCGCTTGGCCTGCCGGTACCTGTCAGCTGCTTCGGGAGTCCCGCAAGCCATCCATGCTCGATAGGACTCCTTTTTCAGCTTGACGGCAGCCCTAACCCCCGGTGTCCACCATCGGGTTCGGGGCTTGCCACCACGACTGGCACCGACCACCTTGCGGCCGCAACCACAACTGGCTGCCTCAGCAATAGAGGCACGGAATACGGCCCATTCGGACTCAATATCCCGGTCCTCCCTCGAAATGCAGGCGAAGCTCTGCCGGAGATGAGAGTTGAAGACTCGACGAACGGGAGATTCTGCCAGACGTTCCCAGCACACCCTCACTACGCGTTTGGGTCTACCAGGTCTGTCCGGCATCCTTCCCCGCCATCTAATCCAACTCATCACCAGGTGGTGGTCAGTTGACAGCTCAGCCCCTCTCTTCACCCGCGTGTCCAGAACATGCGGACGCAGGTCTGATGATACGACCACAAAGTCGATCATAGACCTGCGACCTAGGGTGTCCTGGTGCCAAGTGCACTTATGGACATCCTTATGTTCGAACATGGTGTTTGTTATGGACAAACTGTAATTCGCACAGAAGTCCAGCAACAACACACCGCACGGGTTCAGGTCAGGGAGGCCGTTCCTCCCAACCACGCCCCTCCAAGTCACACTGTCATTGCCCACATGGGCGTTGAAGTCTCCCAGTAGAACTATGGAGTCACCAGCTGGGGTGCTCTCCAGAACCCCTCTGATAGACTCCAAGAAGGCTGGGTACTCTGAACTGCCGTTCGGCGCGTACGCACAAACCACAGTCAGGACCCTTTCCCCAGCCCTAAGGCGTAGGGAAATAACCCTCTCGTTCACTGGGGATGACTCCAACATAGAGGCACCAAGCCGGGGGGCTAATAATAAGCCCACACCAGCTCGCCGCCTCTCCCCTGCAGCAACTCCAGAGAAGAACAAGGTCCAGCCCCTCTCAAGGAATTTGGTTCCAGAGCCCAAACTGTGGGTTGAGGTGAGTCCGACTATATCTAGTCGGAATGTCTCCGCCTCTTCCACAAGCTCGGGCTCCTTCCCCACCAGAGAAGTGACATTCCATGTCCCAAGAACAAGATTTGGCCGCCGAGGACCAGGTCGCCTGGACACCCGCCCTCGACCACTGCCCAAATCGCAATGCACCGGACCCTTATGCCGGACACTTATGCTTGACCCTGCAGGTGGTGGGTCTGCGGGGGGGAGTTCTCGTGTGGCTTCTTCGGGCTAGGCCTGGCCAGGCCCCACGGGTGAAGGCCTGGCCACCAGGCGCTTGCCTGCAAGCCCCTCCCCCAGGCCTGGCTCCAGGGTGAGGCCCTGGTATCCCACGTCCGGGCGAGGTGCGGTCACTCCTCTTGCTCTTCTTCATTAGGGTCTTCTGAATCACTCTTAGTCTGGCCCGTCCGTCTGGCCCCCTAGGACCTGTTTGCCTTGGGAGACCCTACCAGGGGCATAAAGCCCCCAACAACATAGCTCCTAGGATCACTCGAGCAAACAAACCCCTCCACCACGATAAGGTGGAGATTCATGGAGGGGCACATGGTCAGTTATTAACAAGTATATGGCACAACGCGACAGCGACAGAACCGATGTTGTAATAGCAGTCGGGAGCAAACCGCTCAATACCGCTGATGGGATCATTGCAACCAACGGTGCGGCGTGCCTTTCACACCAACACCTGAACTGAAAGCGCACGCAGAGGTAGATGAAGCTGCTGGATGCTGACCACTCATGATACAGTGGAGTTAAAAAAATAATAATAATACGTCAGGAGGTTTCCTACAGCCACAGCTAAAATTGTGTTTTGTCAACTGCGGCTAGTCCTATCATACAGTCGTACAGACAGGGAGAACTTGCAATGAGTCTCTTACAGCCCTGTGGAGGAAATTTTGGCCCACTCATCTTTGCAGAATTGTTGTCATTCAGTCACATTGGAGGCTTTTCCGGCATGAAGCGCCTTTTTAAAGGTCACGCCCCGGCATCTCAATAGGAATCAGGTCAGGACTTTGACTAGGCCACTCCAAAGTGTCCATTTAGTTTCCTTCAGCCATTCAGAGGTGGACCTGCTGGTGTGTTTTGGATCATTGTCCGGTTACAGAACACAAGTTGGTTTCAACTTGAGGTCACCAACAGATGGTCGGACATTCTCCTTCAGGATGTTTTGGTAGACAGGAGAATTCATGCTTCCATCTATCACAGCAAGCCTTCCAGGTCCCGAAGCTGGGAAAACAGCGCCAGACCATCACACTACCACCACCATATTTTACTGTTGAAATGCGGCATTACTTTTAAGCCAAATGTAATGGGGCACACTCCACGTTGCAAAAAGTTACACTTTTGTGTTGTCATACCATAGATTCATTTTCCAATGGGTCTCGGAATCATCAAGATCTATTCTGGCAAAGTTCTGGCAAGATGAGCCTTAAAGATCTTTTTGTTTAGCAGTGGTTTCCATCTTGGCAGGCCGTTTTTGCCCAGGGTCTTTCTTATGGTGGAGTCATGAACACTGACCTTAACTGAAGCAAGTGAGGCCTGCAGTCTTTGGACGTTGCTGTGGGTTCTTTTGTAACGTCTTGGATGAGTTGTTGCTGTGCTCTTCGGGTAATTTTGGTTGTCCGGCCTCTCCTGTGAAGGTTCACCACTGCTCCATGTTTTAGCCATTTGTGGATGGTGGCTCTCACTGTGGTTTGCTGGAGTCCCGAAGCTTTAGAAATGACTTCAGAAGCTTTTCCAGGCTGATAGATTTCAATTAATCTCAGTTAAGTTGGGACGCAATCGCTTTTTTACATAGAGTCATGTAAATTTGGATTTTTTAAAATAATAATAATGAGTTACACCTGTTATGCACTTTATCAAAGGTCTTACACCGAGGTCATCATTAGTCATTCACGCCACACTTGGTGATGTAAGCCACTATGTAGCCACAGCTGCGCTGGCGCAGACTGGCGGAAAGCGAGGCTGCCGGTGTGCGCCATCAAACCCTCCGACACAAACCACTTTCACACTAGGCAATGAGGGTGAAGTGCCTTGCCTAAGGGCACAAGGAAAGTTTTATTTCCTCCCACTGTGGCACCTGGTGTTTCTCTGAGGTCTCCCATCCGAGTACTGACCAGACCCTGCCATGCTTAGCTTCTGAGATTTGACGGGATCAGGCTTTGACAGGCAGGTTTGGCCACAAACCTTTTCTCCCTTTATAATAAAAAGTTTTTTGAAAAACTGCATGAATACACAATCATCCGTGCGGAAATGGCCATGCATAGATCAAGGGTGTCCAATGTGCAGCCTTGGGGTGATTTGCGTCCTGCTGCTAGTTTATTATTGCAAAAATAAATTTTAAACATGAAAATAACAAAACAGGAAAAATAGAAAAAATGGCAGAAGAATAATGATGAAATATTAGGACAGTAAAATCATAATATTCTGAGGAAAAAGTAGTATTTTTCATGAATAAAGCTGTAATATTATGAGGACAAAACATCGTTGTTATAAATAAATGTAATAATAAGTACATTCAATTTAAAAACTTCAAACTGATGTTAGTTTGAAAAGTTGTCAACAAAATAAAATTTAAAAAAAACAGGAAAAAAAAGTAATTAAGAAGCAAAATATAATGCTAATAATACCCATTTTTCACCTTTTTTTTCTTTAAATACGTGACTTTGTAGCATATCTGCATGGCTTGCGTGACAAAAGTGTTAAATATGTGAAATATCAAAGTGTCCCGTCCATGCTTTGATTTTTCAATATGCAGCCCTCGGCGGAAAACCTTCTTTAGAGTGTAGTACATTGGACCATGCAGATATACTTAACGGAACAACCTGTGAGCGAATAAACTTTATGAATAGTTGCAGGGCTGGAGGGGATTCATGCCAAAAACATACAAACAAAGAAAAACAGATGCCGGGGCGTAATTTTGCATTTTCCTCCATACAAAACAAAGCTTCTTGACCCGCGTTGCACATTTATACGACTTTAATTGCAAGGCAGCACTTTCCAGCTGTCAGCAGCAGTGCAAACAAGATTGAGCTTGTTTTAAAAAATAAATAAAAACAGTACATCCAGCTTCCTCTCGCTCCAAATCGATTTCCCCTGCTCCCTCCTCCTCGCGCAGAAACGCCCAGCACTCTCACGATTATTACTTTGCAGCACCTTTTCCAGCTAGGCCTTGTGCGTGTGTGTGTGTGTGCATCAGTGCGTTTGTTCATCTCAAGTGTTTATGCAGGCTGTGCCGGGCGCTATCTTCATTTCCATAAATTAGCATCCAAGTATTACAGGATGTAAAAAGACTTGAAGTGTGGCTGCAGCTTTATTTGGGTTTATGCATGAGGATTTATGCCCTCGGAGTCACCTCAGCCTCACTAGCTTGTCTAGTCTGTAAAATGCAGATAAAAGACCTGCATCTAATTTGTATAAACTACCCACGAGCTGCCAGTGGGTATTCCTCTATCCGCTCTTACCTGCTTCCCCATGGCTGCGGCGCTAAGTGTTCCTCCCTGGTGGATAGTAGGCCCGGGCTGAGTGCAAAGCATTAGGCGGCTGCTGTGATTCCCGGAGGTAAACAAGGCAGGAGGCGAGAGGTGGAAGGTGTTCTGCCTCTGCTGTACACTCCCATTATCAGGGTGTGTGCACACATACTTCACTGACACGGACTGGCTGTCATCTCTGCTGCAGGTTTACACAGGAGCATGAAGAGGCTCTGGGGGGTGGGGGGAGAAAGTGCTTTAACCCTTCCGTGGACTGGAGCAAGGCCGGGAAGCCCGAGTGCACAATTCCCCGACAGGTAGTTACCCGACATGCCTTGCGGGTTGAAACTGGTATAAAACGCTATGGTTTTGCATGTTTATTAGTGTGTGAGCGTTTAATCCAATACCCGCATAGAGGTGCAGGTACGTTGTGTGCCACGTTATTTTTACATGCATCCATAGACCGTTTTTATGGGGTTACATTTTGTTTAGGATGTGTCATTTATCATTTAAAAAGTGTTCCAGGCCTGACCTGAGATTCCGCGTAGTGGAATTCCTTATCTGTCGAGCAAACGAAACCTTTTTACGACCTTCTAAACAGAGCCCTCCAGACACAAAATAACACCCCTATAGTCACCTTTACACTTGCATTACCCAAAACAGTAGATATAATGGTCTCACTACAGTAAGGTACACAAAAGTACAGTAGTTATTGAGGAACTAATGAGTAAGTTCCAAAAATGTAGAGTAGTTACTGAGTAACTAAGGTGTACAAGCTTAGAGTAGTTACTGAGGAATAGTGATAGTAATACTAACGAAGAACTAATGAGTAGTGGTTAGGGTCAGGTGGGTTTGTTGCTCATTAACTGCTGTAAAAAGAGGAGAAAATAAGACATACGAGATATAATACAGTCCTACACACATACCCCTAGCATGCTGACTTAGTAACAATACCTACATGTACATTATAATTACTACAACGCGTCTGATAATGATGCTATAGTGCACACGCTGCGTTGGTCTTTGAACACAGCATGCTTATTGACCGCCTTATTTTTGTGTTTGAGTTCTTTTAACCATTTTCATGCTTGAAAAATGCCTAATTTGGACCAAAAACGCTAAAAATGTGCTTAAATATGAACAATTTTAACTAATAATAGGCAGTAGTCAACCGCAAAACAGCACGGAATCGCAATATGATTTTTTCAATGATTATTAAGGATGTCCGATATCGACTCGTTTGCCGATATCCGATATGCTGATATTGTCCAACTTTCAGTTTCCGATATCAACCGATACCGATATGTGTAGCATCACATATCTCCTGTCGTGGAATCAACACATATCTGTTGATGCTAATGCTGATGCATACAGCATCAGCAATTAGCTTCCTAAAGTGGCTGTAAACAACATTGTACAACACGAGGAAGCAAAGGGTAGGCTTGGGCATGGCCAAGCGTGGCTCGAGGAACTCCACAAGTTTGATTCGATCGATAAGGGCTGGTTATCCAATGCGATGCGCTCCGTGATTTTCCGATTAATGGCTTTTTCACTCTGGGAATTGGATGTATTGAAGGAAGAAGTCTTGGTCCTGCCTCACAAATCGCAAGTTTAATATCCAAAGAAGACACCACAGACATGACGTTAGTCGGGTACAAAGAGCACCCCCAAGCCCATAGACCTATATACACAGCATTTTTTTGAATCGGTATACCGATATTGACCGATATCACATTTTTAGGCCAATATCAGTTTGATCGTGTCTGTGGGCCGATATTATCGCACATCCCTAAAGAATGTACCGAGTGAAGCCGCGAAAGTCGAGCCATGAAGTGGCAACTGTGATGGGAATATAATCTGTTCCAAGGTCAAGTTCAACTGAATGTCCATCCACCCAGTGTCGTCGGGGGACGCTGGAGCCTACCCCAGCTGACTTTGGGCGAGAGGCGGGGTACACCAATGGCAGTGTTAACTGAATAGGCCAGCATTTAAACCTTCTTGGATTCAAATCTCGGATGAGACTTTGGCATAAAAACAAACTATGTGTCAATATTAATCGGCAAAAAGAAGAAGCTAGAAGAAGGGCGTGCGTATCACGAGTTTGCACTCATCTGTGAACGTGTGTGCCTTAAACACCGCAGGAAACTTTCCCAGTCGACTAAATTCAAAATCCAGCTGGGCGGCCGTCAGGAGCCAACGGGCCGGAAGCTACTGGAACCGAATATTTTTGGTTTTGGTTTTCTCCGCCCATAATGATAATTCATTCTGTGAGATGGCTGAGTCACACACGCGTGCAAAGATGATATCACGTATGAGGAATTTGGTGTACATCCGTCAAGTAGGGAAAGTCAAAGGAAGAGTTCAGTGCCAGAGACCATAATGTGTAGTCCCAAGCCTTGCAACCCAATCACCATTTAGCAAGGCTGGATGCAATTTAGTTGAAGATTAGTAGGGTTCTGACACGGGAGGACTATCTTTGTCCCTGGGAATTCTAGGATGCTGTCCCACAGGCTCCTGTGGACATGTCAGCGTGAGGACAGAACACATCAATAAACTGCCGAAGCGTATTTGGGGGTCAGTGCATTTCAAGGGTTTGCCCATAGCCTTCACGTTTGGATGTTGGCTCTTTTTGTAGTAAGTGTGTCTGTGATTGGCTGGCGACCAGTCCAGGGTTGCACCCCGCCTGTTACCGGCCTTATGATACATGAAAAAGAGAAACCATAAAATCACCTTCATTTAGTTACTTACTTTTTGTGCAAGGTGAAACTTCCAGAGGATGACACGGCTTTTTAAGGAGACTTTGGATGTGAGCGTACATTGGTGGAACTGGGTGAAAAAGCACTCCGCGTTTTCCGCTGCTGTGAAAGGCTGCTCATCTCGACCGATTAATTAAATTATTTTTCAGGTTATTAGCTTAGCCTTCTGACAGTCGCACACATACGCGTGAGCGTTAGCCTCGTGGTGATCACACCATGGTGAGCCTCCCAAACTCATCGCAGTCCGTCCATTGTCTTTGAAGGTGCTATCGCGTGAGATGGTTTCCGTGGCACGTGTTGGCAGGTCATAGCAAACATGTCTGCCGCGTGGAACTTGTTTTGTGGGAGGGGAGAGTGGGGAGACGATGCCAAAGATGTTAGTTAGGTGAAGATGCTACACTACACCACACAATGGTACCTGCGCTAGCCACCGCTGATGGGCTTTTGGGATCATTTGCAGACATCCCTACTACGGATCAAATATTCCATTTACAAATATTATTCATATTGAATTAAACTGGTATGAACTATCTTTGCTGCCAGCATCACATTTGCCCAAATATGTGGAGCTTAAATGGTAGCAGGCGTTACGATGAAGGTGACGAGGGAGCTGAGCCAGAACACAAAGCGTTCCTACCCTCACTTGCGCTCATGAGCTTTGGTGGCGACTGAAGGGACAAGAAATGACGGCAGAAATGACTTTTCTCCATGGCTGGCCTTTCCCTTAAAGATAAGAGATCCGGGAGAAAGTCTGCACTGACAGGAGCCAAATGAGGTGGCTCCTGGTCATGACGCCTCCCTGGGGAGGCCTCGGGGAACACCCAGGACACGTTGGAGAGATTATGTCCCTCAACTGGCCTGGGGAAGCCTCAGGACCCACCAGGAGCAAGTGGATAAATCATTTATGTTGACCTTCTTTCCCCCATTCTTGTATGAGAGTCAGTAACGTTAAAAACTGTGCAGATAATAAAGGTTTTGTCAAGGTGACAAATGATTTCCCACGACTCTCCTTAAGGAATCGTGGTCCGTCCACGCCAGAAGATTTGACATCTGGGCCATCATCGCGTGAGAATATTGCATTGTATGTGGTTTAGCAGCTCGTTGGGAAGAACTGGATCCATGTTGGTTTTGGACGCCGACGCTGCAAAGCAGCGAGGCGGGCATGAGAGTGCATAACCACACGCCATGTAACGGGAAACTCTGGCAGCTTAGATTCTCGAGTCTTCTTGCGGCGTCCGCGGCTTTGCTGTGCATTCGTGCAGTTGCAGAAGAGGGACGCGCTCCCCGGCTCATCCTGAATGCAGACCTCCTCATCTGTCAGGATTTGGGGGGGTGTATGTCTGCATGATCTCCTCACCGATGCTGCACAGGATGGGGGCGCAATAAACACAAAGAAAAAGGAGATGAAGTACAGTTGGCGCTAAAAAAATGAAGCAAAAGTGGCGAAGTATCACTCTGATCAGACAAAACAGCAACAGGGGAATCTATTATATTTACAACGCTCAATATGAGAATCTACGCTGTTGTGCAGAAACAGCTATAAAGAGTACCGAGGCACATCCGTCAGGTGACGGCGACGATCGCCCGAAGATACGGCGGGCGTGATGAGCACTTCCCGCACGTGATTACACCCCGCATGACAGGGTACTATTTTATAGTATTTCCATAGTCTTGTACTTCGTGCAGTTACTTGCTTAATTGATGGGTGAATTTCTGCAAAGTAGGATTCCTTTATGAATGGAATGTTTTCATAGTTAGAGCATAGAAAACCTGTTCACAATCTATTAAACATGGGTTTTTAGCATTATTAGAGCCCTCTAGACATGGAATAACATCCCTACAGTCACCTTTACACTCATATTACCCAATATAATAGACACCATTAGGGTAAACAAGCCATTTAAGACCCAAATTAGACTCGTGCTGGTGTGTGTGTTCCCTAAGGGACCAGAAAGCGAGGCGGAGAGGAAGTGAAACTGGCGGTACAGATTAGAATTTCAGCTGCAAAAGTGCAAAATGGCTGCAAAAGTAGCGTGTGTTTTATTAGAGGATTACTATGCCTGTTGTGAGATCCTTCAAACCTGCAATAAAAGCCTGTTGTTCCGTCAGGTCTGATCCATGCGCGTTAATCCAACATTACAGTAACTTTACTGACACCTAGTGACCAGTGGAGAATACTACACTTTATCAACGCCCTTGAATGCCTCATATTTATACTTCATTTAGCTTTTTTCTATCCTTGAAAATGCATACTCTAAGGAAAGTAAAGTTCTTAAGTATGCATATTTTTGGACTACAAATATGCCAGATTCACCACAAAACAGCATGATTATTAGATTTTTAGATTAGCGAGCATCAAAACATAACCTCCGAGCGTGCTCTGCTTTTTCTTTGCTTTGCGTCTTAGTCCAGAAGAAGACAATAAAGTAATGGACCAGCAGTTATTCAAAAGCAATAAGGCTCTTGATGAAGGAATGGCATTCATCCATCCATTTTCTACGCCGCTTATCCTCATCAGGATCTCAGGGGAATGCTGGAGCCTATCCCAGCTGACTTTGGGCGAGAGGCGGGGAACACCCTGGACTGGTCGCCAGACAATAGCAGGGCACATATAGACAAACAACCATTCTCACTCTAATGGACAATTTAGAGCGGCCAATGTAGCTAACATGCATGTTTTTGGAATGTGGGAGGAAAGCGGAGAACCCGGAGAAAACCCACACAAGCACGGGGAGAACATGCAAACTCCACAGAGATGCCCAAGGAACAGCATAAATACTGAAATGAAAAAGTGTACAGTATACTGAATGATGGTGGAATGCGTTTTTTCCCCCAATAAATACATAAAAATAGACTGATGATGAAATTAATATTTAAAACTATACATTTCATAGATTTTTTTCCGGGATTTTTTTTTAGATGGCACTAGATGGTTGTTTTCAAATGACGGATTTTGGCTGATTTTGTCTACCTAGCGTCAGACATCAGCCATATTACATTTTCCATAAAAGCCATAAGTGCGTTTGTGGACAGGTCCTCGCTTTGTACCGAAAGCCTGCTGGGTCCAGATCCGGACTGGATTCGGGACGATCAGGCAATTTTATGACAAATGATGTCGGAGCCACAACGTTGGAATTGGGGTCATGAAAAGTGTGGCATTTTCACTTTTTTGGTAGGGCCTCCATTTCAAACACACATTTTCTCCTGCTAAGAAGTCTTCTTTTAGCCACTGGAACTCTTCCTGGAGGTCCAAGGGCTGGAAAGGTGCCGGTGAAGCTTCATCCGGGAGTACTGATGTCAAACACAATTAGCAAGCTCCAGTAACAACAAGCAGTGTTCCAGTAATAACGATCGATATGCATATTCCAGCTCCAGGGGAACAGTGGATTGTTCTTGTTGCAGGACGAGGAGCAACAAAGAACGCGTTTGGGGAGTTGATGAACGAGTGGATTGTTTGGGCTTCACTGCAGGAGAGACATTTCGTGAAATAGACGCCGTTTCGATGACAGTTTGTTCAGATGAACTTCTTACTTTGGCCACTTTGGGGGGTTGGATGCACACACACACACACACACGCACGCACACACACACACCACATGTTCACTCAATCTGCCTGAACTTGTGCTGGCTTTAAAATGTGCAGGTGGTGTTTGCAGGGAATTGCTCTTTTGCTGAATCACTAAATTCCTAAATGCCCGGAGGAACAGAAGAGGCGGGAGTATAATTTAGTTCATCCGTCATCTGTCCTAAACAACAACAGGGGCAGCTTTCTTACAGGAATGCAGTCAGCTGTAATCATTTCCAAAGGAGGCCTGATTATTATAACTTCGGGCACTTTTGTTTGAAAGTTTGCTATTACTATTATTATTATTATTATTATAACCTCTTGCAACTTCTTCATTATTATTCCAAGGCCAACAAAATTACCTTTAGGGGGTTTTAATATACCCATAAACTCAACAATTTTTTTTTTGCATGCTCACTTATCCTGGTGAAAATGTTTCCAATCATAAAAAAGGCTTAATACTAAAAACTAAAATACAAACATAAGCCATTCAGGAGATGCATTCAAAATTGCTGTTATGGTATGCAGTATTGTACACTGGTCAGGAATGTTGCTGTAATGTTTGGTAAGACACACAAGCACCTGATTACTAGTCCCGGATAAAAATCCCTAAAAACAACACGGGATACTGTTGTGTCCGTAACTCACACCATGCTAAAACTCAACTCTGAATCCCCAACGTCACTTCCTGTTTGCCTCTCACTCATTTATAGCAATAAGTACACGTTTTATTTATGTCTTAAATGGCTTATTTTTACTGTTATTAGGTAAGACGAGTTAAAGTTGACTGTAGGGATGTTAGTTACTGTCTAGAGGGCTCTAATAATGTTAAAAAAAACTTATTTAGAAGGTCGCAAACAGGTTTTCTATGCTACGACTACAAAAATATTCCATTTATAAATAAGGAATCCTACTTTCTAGAAAGTCTAGAACCAATTAACCGCCAGCCATCAGGAAATTCAGTAGACACGGTTATTGTGACAAAATGCATCAAAAAAGCCTTAAGAACGGTCAATTTGCCCAATTGTTGTCAAATATGGAGTACTTGATTGATTGACGATGCTAAATAGCAAAACATTTGAATTTGTGTTACTGCACTTGGGCAAGGCAAAGTTGGACGGGAATAGAATAAAGTCTAAGAACCCCCAAGCTGCTGTTAAATCAACACTTGTTTAAATACCAACTCAGTATTAATGAAAAAAATATTCTTACTGTTAGAAAGACTTTTTTGGTGTAGCTAATTTCCGGCTTCAGTTTCTGCGTTTAATGTATGAATCAAATTTAGATAACGGCCATTTTCGGAAGACTGAACTTACCGACCCAAAGCACAAAAAAAGCCTGTCAATGTCAAAGGTCAGGTGTGATGCTAATTGACTAAAAAATGTCAAATAAAAAAATGTTACTTCATCTGTGCAGCCGCCCAACGTCTGGATGTTACTCTCAGGTCTGAAAACAGGGGAAAAAAGACCATTAGCCACTATGCTGATAACGTAATTTCAAACTCAGAATCATCTGATATGCAGCCTGCCAAAGAAGTGACATACTGGAATCGAGCCACATTGATCTCCGGCCCTTCCTCAGGACCCATCCCCTGAAAGCTCAAGGCACATCTGCACTGGGTTATATGCACGTCACGGGAATGAGAAACTAAAAAAAACAACTCCTGGCACAAAGCAGACAAAAAGCTGCTTGTGTGTTTGCAGCAACAAAAGCATGAATGCTTCTCACAGAAACTTGACGATGACCACACTCAGTGAGGTAAAAGATGAACTGGGATTAAAGCTGCCTTAGATTATAAACCAATAAATCAGAGAGTTGTAATAATTATGTACTGAACTGAAGTCATTATTGAACACTTATTGAATAAAAAGATGCTATATACTGTATTATGCTGTTCATTATTATTATAAATTCTATTATTTAAAACACAAAAACAACAACCGTGTGTTTACGTTGACGACTTACATTCGAATGCAGTGTTTAAATATATTAGTAAATTTAAAAAACAATGCATGTAAAAAATGGTGTAGTGTGCATGCCAGGCCTTTAGGGGGCAGTCATGCATCTGATTGTTAATACAAATTAAAGAGTGAAACATACTGATGGTCTGGAAGAAAATGTGGAGGATTGAAAGAAGCAAAATGGTGAAAAAGGACTGCGTTATGTTGCAACTGATGTTCAAGATTGATGCTTTGGAACAGGACACGCATGATAACCGAGGGGAACAAGCTGATCGGCTTTCTACAGAGCAGTGAAAAAGGGGGTGGACGTGCATGTTGACAACATCCACACATGCATTCCCGTGTCTGGCAGAAACAACATCACCAACATTGCCGAAGCAGGGAAGCAAGCTGCAAGGAACCAAGGTCTACATTGATGAGCCTCTACCAAAACACAATGCTGAGCATCCCAAGAAAGCATGCAACTTACAAAAGCAGGGGAAATTTCAAGGGGATTAAATGTTCTCTGCTTCCTTCTACTCCTTTTCAACCCTATGTGACGTTCCTGAATGTGACTTGCTCAATCTGTTATGACTAAAAGAAACCAAACCCATACTATGAATTCATGTCGAGTTCTTTATCGTTAGTTTGCTCACAGTATCAGTGACGTGGCATCACTCTATCACAGCTTTCCCAAAACGGTATTATTTGGTGAATCATGCTGCTTGTGAATACAGCCTATTATTAACTATAATATAATAATATAGAAATGGCCAAAAGGCAGTAAAATAGAACAATAAGGCACTCAGAAGACGTATTCAAAGACACCTGCACGATATGTAGTGTTTCTACACCGATCACTAGGTGTCCACGACATTACTGTAATGCCTGGGGAGACACACAAGCAACAGACTTGATGGCCGGAACAGGCTTTAATGGCCGGGTGGATTAACCTCACACCAGGTACAATAATCCCTAGTAAAAATTCCTCATGAAAAACACGGGTTACTGTTGCGGCAAGATGAAACTCAACTCTGATCCCCCCGCGTCACTTCCTGTACGTCACTCAACTTCCCTAGGGAACACATTTAGAGTAACACACACAAGCACAAGTCTTATTTATGTCTTAAATGGCTTATTTTCTCCTGTTATGTCTACTATACTGTGTAGTGCAAGTGTAAAGGTGACTATAGGGGTGTTATTTCATGTATAGGGGACTCAATTGATGTTAAAACCAGTATTTAAACCAGGGATCTCAACTCAACTTACCCTGGTGTAAAGAAGTTGTGTGCAAAACTAGTAATAATGATCAGTTTTTCACTCATCGAAAAAATTTTCTCTGCTTGCATCAAGCCCGGTCGATGTCACGCCCCTGAGAGCCATACACCCCACCGTGATTGGTAGGTCCGTCAGCTGCGCACACAACACTGTAAAAAGTGTCAAAAACTCGGGGGCCGTGCTAACATTAAACTTTCATATTAAGGTGGGGGCCGCAAGTTATCGGGGGGCCGCAAGTTTGAGGCCCCTGATTTAGATGGTCGTAAACAGGTTTTCCATGCTCTAACTCATAAAATGTTTGATTCATCAGTTATCACGGTCGGCCAATTACTCACAATAAATGAGGGATTACCTTATGCCAACAAACGCTGGGTTTCCGTACCTCCGAGAGGAGCTGCAGATTTAATTTGGAAAACATTCGGGAAACCCCGCTTTAGAGTGTGAATTTGCACTTGAAAAGTCAAAGTGAACACTGAGGCAACAGTATCAAGGGATTTGAGAGCTGAAAAACATACCGAAGCTCTACTTGAAACGCTGCAGAGACCTCATTGTCAGTCTTGACCTTGAGACGAGATGGAAGGACCCTCGACTTAAGACACCCAGCCACCCTCCCATCTTTTTTGGGGCGGTGACCTTGGTCGTCTCCTTGTTGCAGCTGCTCCTGATGCCAGCCAGCCAGCCAGCCAGCGAGCTGCCGGGACGGCCCACCTGCTGGGAACAGTTGCAGATCTCGGGGCCAAAAGATCAGCTTCTTTCCATCCGTCAAGGCCCTGCAAATACAAGACGTTAAAAATGAAACATCTGATGTTGCGTGACAGCCCTTTAGATCACCCAGTGGCATAAAAGCAATCTGCAGTGGCCTAAAAAAGAGCCCAGGGACTGGGATTATCATCAGTAATAAGTCAAGCCCCGTCTCGTCGGTCAGTAGAGATGAAATGGCGACACAATTGGAGGCGGAGGAGTCGCACGTGATGGAAAAGTTTTGCCTTTAAACATGTATTTAGTGCAGAAAGGACTTTAAAATGCCAAACCCAAACCATACTCATTGCCCTTCAGCAATAACAAATGGCTACACCAATACAGGGTTTGAAAACCATAGTTTACCTGTCTTATGCTGCCACCATGCGGTCAACACGGGTATGGGTCTCCCCCGGCGTCACAGTCACACGCCTGCAACTAAATAAGCAATTGAATTCAATTTCATGCATAATTTCCACTCATGCTGACTTATGAATTCATTCCACTGGGACGAGGACGCGACTTCCATTTAAAGTCGTTATTACAACATAATGGGAGCTAAACTGGCAGCCGAGGGCTTGTCTTTTCTTCTCACTGCAAAGAGAATGAAGAGCAATTGAATCACAAACAATTATACAGTTTTCTACTCACCTGGGGAGTCACTGAACAAAGGCGTTGAATACACAGGTGGAGTAGTTTGGCGTACTTGGTCAAATATTGTTTAATAAGACTGATGACGTGCAGTAAAAAAATAATTATATCAAGCTGAACAATATTTATTGGGAAAAAAAAAAGTCTGGTAAAATGTGAATTTAGAATAACCGGAATTTAGTATAAATATATATATATTGTATTTTAATGCAATGCTCGAATCCCTCGCTTCAGAACAGCATTATGGGAAAGGTGTGTGTACGTGCGTGTGCATTTAAAACATTCATGGCTGCTATTAAAGTCAAATCTTAAGACATAAAATACATTTCCACATGTTTTTATATGGCTGAGCTGCATTCTTTATCCATTCCTGGCATCATTCGAAGGAAACATCTCAGGAAAAGCATCAAAACATTGTGTAGTATACACATATACATAAAATACAGTACAGTAGCGGTAATGGAAACATATAAAACTACCACTGGGAGCTTAGAGTCACACCAGTGTTTCAGGAAGTGCGTCTCCGTTGTTGTTGGACAGAATCTGCCATATGTGACACCTGTCAGTCTGACGCTTTGCTTTCCGGGTGGCCCGTTCCGGCCCACTTCCGGGGGTTCTGTTCCGTGTTTGTGCTTCGGTGTGATGCCTGATAAAGGACGGCGCGGAATGAGAAACGTGTATCTTCCTGCCAGGTGGAAACAAACAGTCCCCTCCGCCTTGTAGGGTCATATCAACAGGGCGTCCTGTCCTGTCTGCCAACTTGTCTGAGCTGACGGCTCCTGATTGGCTGATGGGTCTCTGATGTAATGAGGGTTCGGGTTGCCTCGGTTCCATCTGGTCGCCAGGGCTGTCACCGCAGCCTCCGCTGCGAGACACCAGGGGGGGTGGCCGCCATTCGAATGCATCCAATGAGATTTGTGTCGTTGGGCTGAAGGGCAGCTTGTTGTTACCTTGGCGACCGTTCAGCCCCTTCGATGATCCTAATGACTTCCATTCAGACGCGTCTCCGAGGACGCCTGAAAGAGAACCGATTGGGACATTTGAAGGTTGAACTGCATCTTGGCTCCTTTGAGACAAAAAAAAGTCGGTAAAATAATAAAAAATACATATTTCTTAGGTGCATGTCTCCAGGTAAGTGTACGTAAGTGATAAGAAGAAAAGCTCTGACTCGCTTGGGGCGCCACCTGTTGGTTTGCATGTACATACAGTATCTCTAGACCTTTTTCTAGGTTAAAAATCCCGACCTATATTTCGGTCAGTCGGGTAATATTAAAAATGTAGAAACCAATTCATATATTACCGCTGAGGTCAAAAACGTTGTTGCTGAAAAAAAGCTGATGCCAGGTGTCCCAGAACTGATCATCTTCTGACGCCTCCTCTGGCACAGATAAAAGGAGGAGGAGGATAAATGACTTAAAAATAAATAATTACTTTACACGAGGGTATAATTACTGTTGACTTCACAGCATGTCGGGAGCGTAGTCATTCTAAATGAACGCCATTAATCTCGGTTACAAAAACGTGTCAGAGCCTAACGGGAGCTGCTGTTTTACCTTTAGGAAGATCTACAATGGAGGATTTAACATTACCTATTGTGAAGGTGGGCGGCGTGCTTCCAGATGCCGAGTCACAACTGAGCTCACAAGCGGGTGTGGTGCTGTCGTCCTCCAGCAGCGGCCGCTCAGACAGGACAGGAGAGCTGTTTTCATAGGGAGAAGCCTCCCCGCTGGACATGGACTCATTTGAGGAGCACCTCTCCATCAGGGAGGACTCGCGTGGTCCAAACAGACCTGAAACGCTAACGGATGCAAACCATTACAGTATGTAAGATGTTCTAGAGCCTCATGACCACCTTTATCAAGATGTGAACATTTTTGAACCGGATTTACGTAATTCAGGAGTATTCATGGCTTCGGGTCAAATGTTTAAAGGTAGCCCACTGGTCTAGAGGTAACTGTTGATTGATTAGCTCACGGTATTACTCACCGGTAACAACTATCCTTCCGCCGCAATAAGTAGTCCACAACGTCTGGATCGGTTTCCAAAACACTCAGCAGGACCTCATTCTGGAGCTCAGCAGGAACCTGGATGTGGATTTTCATGTATATGATTCAATGTACTGTTTACTCAATTTGCATAAAGACAATGGAGATATTTCATGTTTTTACATTACCCTTCTCACCGAGCGACATACAAGGCCTTAAATCACTAAATGTGTGTTTTTAACATTCTACCCTGCATTTTCTGTGTTGGTAGGTATTTATGACAAAGTTCAACATTTAAATGGGTATGAAAAGGCCGGCCTTTTCCAAAACCATTTTTTAACTCATCCATCCATCCATCCATTTTCTTCCGCTTATCCGAGGTCGGGTCGCGGGGGCAGCAACCTAAGCAGGGAAGCCCAGAGGTCCCTCTCCCCGGCCACTTCGTCTAGCTCTCATCCCAGCGGATGCCGAGGCGTTCCCAGGCTAGCTGAGAGACATAGTCTCTCCAAGGTGTCCTGGGTCTTCCCCGAGGCCTCCTACCGGTTGGACGTGCTCTGAACACCTCCCCAGGGAGGCGTCCGGGAGGCATCCTAACCAGATGCCCGAGCCACCTCATCTGACTCCTCTCAATGCGGAGGAGCAGCGGTTCGACTACGAATCTCTCCCGGATGTCAGTGCTTCTCACCCTATCTCTAAGGGAGAGCTCAGCCACCCTGCGGAGAAAACTAATTTTGGCCGCTTGTACCTGCGATCTTGTCCTTTTGGTCACTACCCAAAGCTCATGACCATAGGTGAGGGTAGAAACGTAGATCGACCGGTAAATTGAGAGCTTTGCCTTTCGGCTCAGCTCTCTCTTCACCACAACAGACCGGTGCAGAGTCCGCATCACTGCAGATGCTGCACCAATCCGCCTGTCCATCTCACGTTCCATCCTTCCATCACTAGTGAACAAGACCCCAAGGTACTTAAACTCCTCCACTTGAGGCAGGACCTCATCCCCGACCTGGAGATGGCACTCCACCCTTTCCCGGGCGAGAACCATGGACTTACATCCCAGCCGCTTCACACTCAGCTGAGAACAGATCCAGTCAGAGTTGAAGGTCACTGCTCAATGAAGCCAACAGGACCACATCATCTGCAAAAAGCAGAGACCGAATCCTGTGGCCACCAAACTGAAACCCCTCAACGCCCTGGCTGCGCCTAGAAATTCTGTCCATGAAAGTAATGAACAGAATCAGTGACAAAGGGCAGCCCTGGCGGAGTCCAACCCCCACTGGAAACGGGTCCGACTTATTGTTGGCATTGCGAACCAAACTCTGACACCGGTCATACAGGGAACGAACCGCCGGGATTAGGTGGTCCGATACCCCATATTCCCGGAGCACTCCCCACAGTATTGCCAGAGGAACACGGCCGAATGCCTTCTCCAAGTCCACAAAACATATGTAGACTGGTTGGGCAAACTCCCATGCACCCTCAAGGACCCTGGACGGGGATTTAGAGTTGGTCCACAGTTCCACCACCAGGACGAAAACCACACTGCTCCTCCTAAATCCGAGATTCGACTATCCGACAGATCCTCCTCTCCAGAACCCCTGACTACACCTTACCGGGAAGGCTGAGGAGCGTGATCCCACGAGAGTTAGAATACACACTCCGGACCCCCTTTTTGAAAAGTGGGACCACCACCCCGGTCTGCCAGTCCAGGGGCACCGACCCCGATGTCCACACGATGCTGCAGAGCCGTGTCAACCAAGACATGCCCACAGCTTCCAGGGCCTTAAGGAACTCCGGGCGGATCTCATCCACCCCCGGAGCATTGCCACTGAGGAGCTTTTTGACCACCTCGGTAACCTCAGCCCCAGATATAGGAGAACCTGCCTCAGAGTCCAGAGTCGGAGGTGGGAGTTGAAACTCCTTCTGACAGGGAACTCTGCCAGACGTTGCCAGCAGACCCTCACAATGCGTTTGGGTCTGCCAGGTCTGACCGGCATCCTCCTCCACCATCGGAACCAACTCACCACCATGTGGTGATCGGTTGACAGCTCTGCCTCTCTTCACCCGAATGTCCAAAACATGTGGCCACAAGTCTGATGACACAACCACAAAATCAATCATCAAACTACGGCCCAGCGTGTCCTGGTCCCAAGTGCTCATGTGGACACCCTTATGGTTAAACATGGTGTTCGTTATAGACAATCTGTGACGAGCACAGAAGTCCAATAACAAAACACCGCTCGGGTTAAGATCATGGGGGCCGTTCCTTCCAATCACACCAATCCAGGTCTCACTGTCACTGCCAACATGAGTGTTGGTGGAGTTTTCAAAAAGCTCAGTTTTTAGGGGCAAAAACATCCGTTTGTGTATGGATGAGAGACCACAACGCATAGAAAATATCTGTTTAAAATGGGCGTATTTGCGTGGACAGGGCCTTAGTCCAGGAGTTGCATAGGTAGTGTAGTAATGTAAATGATACCTTGTTATTGAACAGGCAGGAGTGCAGTACCGTGTCCTTGCAGCAGGTCCCTTGCTTGCAAAGCAATGCCAGTTAAAAGTTTAAACAGATCAGGATTCACTTCCCACTGCTTTGTTTATCAACAACTATAAAAGCGCACTCGTGAAAACTAATAAACTTAATGTTTACAGTTTATTAGGCTGCTCTGTGTTCCATNGTCTGCACTGACAGGAGCCAAATGAGGTGGCTCCTGGTCATGACGCCTCCCTGGGGAGGCCTCGGGGAACACCCAGGACACGTTGGAGAGATTATGTCCCTCAACTGGCCTGGGGAAGCCTCGGGACCCACCAGGAGCAAGTGGATAAATCATTTATGTTGACCTTCTTTCCCCCATTCTTGTATGAGAGTCAGTAACGTTAAAAACTGTGCAGATAATAAAGGTTTTGTCAAGGTGACAAATGATTTCCCACGACTCTCCTTAAGGAATCGTGGTCCGTCCACGCCAGAAGATTTGACATCTGGGCCATCATCGCGTGAGAATATTGCATTGTATGTGGTTTAGCAGCTCGTTGGGAAGAACTGGATCCATGTTGGTTTTGGACGCCGACGCTGCAAAGCAGCGAGGCGGGCATGAGAGTGCATAACCACACGCCATGTAACGGGAAACTCTGGCAGCTTAGATTCTCGAGTCTTCTTGCGGCGTCCGCGGCTTTGCTGTGCATTCGTGCAGTTGCAGAAGAGGGACGCGCTCCCCGGCTCATCCTGAATGCAGACCTCCTCATCTGTCAGGATTTGGGGGGGTGTAGGTCTGCATGATCTCCTCACCGATGCTGCACAGGATGGGGGCGTAATCAACACAAAGAAAAAGGAGATGAAGTACAGTTGGCGCTAAAAAAATGGAGCAAAAGTGGCGAAGTATCACTCTGATCAGACAAAACAGCAACAGGGGAATCTATTATATTTACAACGCTCAATATGAGAATCTACGCTGTTGTGCAGAAACTGCTATAAA
This sequence comes from Oostethus manadensis, assembly GCA_024372805.1. NCBI lineage: Eukaryota > Metazoa > Chordata > Actinopteri > Syngnathiformes > Syngnathidae > Oostethus > Oostethus manadensis. The sequence continues at coordinate 2,928,694 of QODF01000165.1, forward strand.
GAGTACCGAGGCACATCCGTCAGGTGACGGCGACGATCGCCCGTAGATACGGCGGGCGTGATGAGCACTTCCCGCACGTGATTACACCCCGCATGACAGGGTACTATTTTATAGTATTTCCATAGTCTTGTATTTCGTGCAGTTACTTGCTTAATTGATGGGTGAATTTCTGCAAAGTAGGATTCCTTTATGAATGGAATGTTTTCATAGTTAGAGCATAGAAAACCTGTTCACGATCTATTAAACACGGGTTTTTAACATTATTGGAGCCCTCTAGACATGGAATAACATCCCTACAGTCACCTTTACACTCATATTACCCAATATAATAGACACCATTAGGGTAAACAAGCCATTTAAGACCCAAATTAGACTCGTGCTGGTGTGTGTGTTCCCTAAGGGACCAGAAAGCGAGGCGGAGAGGAAGTGAAACTGGCGGTACAGATTAGAATTTCAGCTGCAAAAGTGCAAAATGGCTGCAAAAGTAGCGTGTGTTTTATTAGAGGATTACTATGCCTGTTGTGAGATCCTTCAAACCTGCAATAAAAGCCTGTTGTTCCGTCAGGTCTGATCCATGCGCGTTAATCCAACATTACAGTAACTTTACTGACACCTAGTGACCAGTGGAGAATACTACACTTTATCAACGCCCTTGAATGCCTCATATTTATACTTCATTTAGCTTTTTTCTATCCTTGAAAATGCATACTCTAAGGAAAGTAAAGTTCTTAAGTATGCATATTTTTGGACTACAAATATGCCAGATTCACCACAAAACAGCATGATTATTAGATTTTTAGATTAGCGAGCATCAAAACATAACCTCCGAGCGTGCTCTGCTTTTTCTTTGCTTTGCGTCTTAGTCCAGAAGAAGACAATAAAGTAATGGACCAGCAGTTATTCAAAAGCAATAAGGCTCTTGATGAAGGAATGGCATTCATCCATCCATTTTCTACGCCGCTTATCCTCATCAGGATCTCAGGGGAATGCTGGAGCCTATCCCAGCTGACTTTGGGCGAGAGGCGGGGAACACCCTGGACTGGTCGCCAGACAATAGCAGGGCACATATAGACAAACAACCATTCTCACTCTAATGGACAATTTAGAGCGGCCAATGTAGCTAACATGCATGTTTTTGGAATGTGGGAGGAAAGCGGAGAACCCGGAGAAAACCCACACAAGCACGGGGAGAACATGCAAACTCCACAGAGATGCCCAAGGAACAGCATAAATACTGAAATGAAAAAGTGTACAGTATACTGAATGATGGTGGAATGCGTTTTTTCCCCCAATAAATACATAAAAATAGACTGATGATGAAATTAATATTTAAAACTATACATTTCATAGATTTTTTTCCGGGATTTTTTTTTAGATGGCACTAGATGGTTGTTTTCAAATGACGGATTTTGGCTGATTTTGTCTACCTAGCGTCAGACATCAGCCATATTACATTTTCCATAAAAGCCATAAGTGCGTTTGTGGACAGGTCCTCGCTTTGTACCGAAAGCCTGCTGGGTCCAGATCCGGACTGGATTCGGGACGATCAGGCAATTTTATGACAAATGATGTCGGAGCCACAACGTTGGAATTGGGGTCATGAAAAGTGTGGCATTTTCACTTTTTTGGTAGGGCCTCCATTTCAAACACACATTTTCTCCTGCTAAGAAGTCTTCTTTTAGCCACTGGAACTCTTCCTGGAGGTCCAAGGGCTGGAAAGGTGCCGGTGAAGCTTCATCCGGGAGTACTGATGTCAAACACAATTAGCAAGCTCCAGTAACAACAAGCAGTGTTCCAGTAATAACGATCGATATGCATATTCCAGCTCCAGGGGAACAGTGGATTGTTCTTGTTGCAGGACGAGGAGCAACAAAGAACGCGTTTGGGGAGTTGATGAACGAGTGGATTGTTTGGGCTTCACTGCAGGAGAGACATTTCGTGAAATAGACGCCGTTTCGATGACAGTTTGTTCAGATGAACTTCTTACTTTGGCCACTTTGGGGGGTTGGATGCACACACACACACACACACGCACGCACACACACACACCACATGTTCACTCAATCTGCCTGAACTTGTGCTGGCTTTAAAATGTGCAGGTGGTGTTTGCAGGGAATTTCTTTTTTGCTGAATCACTAAATTCCTAAATGCCCGGAGGAACAGAAGAGGCGGGAGTATAATTTAGTTCATCCGTCATCTGTCCTAAACAACAACAGGGGCAGCTTTCTTACAGGAATGCAGTCAGCTGTAATCATTTCCAAAGGAGGCCTGATTATTATAACTTCGAGCACTTTTGTTTGAAAGTTTGCTATTACTATTATTATTATTATTATTATAACCTCTTGCAACTTCTTCATTATTATTCCAAGGCCAACAAAATTACCTTTAGGGGGTTTTAATATACCCATAAACTCAACAATTTTTTTTTTGCATGCTCACTTATCCTGGTGAAAATGTTTCCAATCATAAAAAAGGCTTAATACTAAAAACTAAAATACAAACATAAGCCATTCAGGAGATGCATTCAAAATTGCTGTTATGGTATGCAGTATTGTACACTGGTCAGGAATGTTGCTGTAATGTTTGGTAAGACACACAAGCACCTGATTACTAGTCCCGGATAAAAATCCCTAAAAACAACACGGGATACTGTTGTGTCCGTAACTCACACCATGCTAAAACTCAACTCTGAATCCCCAACGTCACTTCCTGTTTGCCTCTCACTCATTTATAGCAATAAGTACACGTTTTATTTATGTCTTAAATGGCTTATTTTTACTGTTATTAGGTAAGACGAGTTAAAGTTGACTGTAGGGATGTTAGTTACTGTCTAGAGGGCTCTAATAATGTTAAAAAAAACTTATTTAGAAGGTCGCAAACAGGTTTTCTATGCTACGACTACAAAAATATTCCATTTATAAATAAGGAATCCTACTTTCTAGAAAGTCTAGAACCAATTAACCGCCAGCCATCAGGAAATTCAGTAGACACGGTTATTGTGACAGAATGCATCAAAAAAGCCTTAAGAACGGTCAATTTGCCCAATTGTTGTCAAATATGGAGTACTTGATTGATTGACGATGCTAAATAGCAAAACATTTGAATTAGTGTTACTGCACTTGGGCAAGGCAAAGTTGGACGGGAATAGAATAAAGTCTAAGAACCCCCAAGCTGCTGTTAAATCAACACTTGTTTAAATACCAACTCAGTATTAATGAAAAAATATTCTTACTGTTAGAAAGACTTTTTTGGTGTAGCTAATTTCCGGCTTCAGTTTCTGCGTTTAATGTATGAATCAAATTTAGATAACGGCCATTTTCGGAAGACTGAGCTTACCGACCCAAAGCACAAAAAAAGCCTGTCAATGTCAAAGGTCAGGTGTGATGCTAATTGACTAAAAAATGTCAAATAAAAAAATGTTACTTCATCTGTGCAGCCGCCCAACGTCTGGATGTTACTCTCAGGTCTGAAAACAGGGGAAAAAAGACCATTAGCCACTATGCTGATAACGTAATTTCAAACTCAGAATCATCTGATATGCAGCCTGCCAAAGAAGTGACATACTGGAATCGAGCCACATTGATCTCCGGCCCTTCCTCAGGACCCATCCCCTGAAAGCTCAAGGCACATCTGCACTGGGTTATATGCACGTCACGGGAATGAGAAACTAAAAAAAACAACTCCTGGCACAAAGCAGACAAAAAGCTGCTTGTGTGTTTGCAGCAACAAAAGCATGAATGCTTCTCACAGAAACTTGACGATGACCACACTCAGTGAGGTAAAAGATGAACTGGGATTAAAGCTGCCTTAGATTATAAACCAATAAATCAGAGAGTTGTAATAATTATGTACTGAACTGAAGTCATTATTGAACACTTATTGAATAAAAAGATGCTATATACTGTATTATGCTGTTCATTATTATTATAAATTCTATTATTTAAAACACAAAAACAACAACCGTGTGTTTACGTTGACGACTTACATTCGAATGCAGTGTTTAAATATATTAGTAAATTTAAAAAACAATGCATGTAAAAAATGGTGTAGTGTGCATGCCAGGCCTTTAGGGGGCAGTCATGCATCTGATTGTTAATACAAATTAAAGAGTGAAACATACTGATGGTCTGGAAGAAAATGTGGAGGATTGAAAGAAGCAAAATGGTGAAAAAGGACTGCGTTATGTTGCAACTGATGTTCAAGATTGATGCTTTGGAACAGGACACGCATGATAACCGAGGGGAACAAGCTGATCGGCTTTCTACAGAGCAGTGAAAAAGGGGGTGGACGTGCATGTTGACAACATCCACACATGCATTCCCGTGTCTGGCAGAAACAACATCACCAACATTGCCGAAGCAGGGAAGCAAGCTGCAAGGAACCAAGGTCTACATTGATGAGCCTCTACCAAAACACAATGCTGAGCATCCCAAGAAAGCATGCAACTTACAAAAGCAGGGGAAATTTCAAGGGGATTAAATGTTCTCTGCTTCCTTCTACTCCTTTTCAACCCTATGTGACGTTCCTGAATGTGACTTGCTCAATCTGTTATGACTAAAAGAAACCAAACCCATACTATGAATTCATGTCGAGTTCTTTATCGTTAGTTTGCTCACAGTATCAGTGACGTGGCATCACTCTATCACAGCTTTCCCAAAACGGTATTATTTGGTGAATCATGCTGCTTGTGAATACAGCCTATTATTAACTATAATATAATAATATAGAAATGGCCAAAAGGCAGTAAAATAGAACAATAAGGCACTCAGAAGACGTATTCAAAGACACCTGCACGATATGTAGTGTTTCTACACCGATCACTAGGTGTCCACGACATTACTGTAATGCCTGGGGAGACACACAAGCAACAGACTTGATGGCCGGAACAGGCTTTAATGGCCGGGTGGATTAACCTCACACCAGGTACAATAATCCCTAGTAAAAATTCCTCATGAAAAACACGGGTTACTGTTGCGGCAAGATGAAACTCAACTCTGATCCCCCCGCGTCACTTCCTGTACGTCACTCAACTTCCCTAGGGAACACATTTAGAGTAACACACACAAGCACAAGTCTTATTTATGTCTTAAATGGCTTATTTTCTCCTGTTATGTCTACTATACTGTGTAGTGCAAGTGTAAAGGTGACTATAGGGGTGTTATTTCATGTATAGGGGACTCAATTGATGTTAAAACCAGTATTTAAACCAGGGATCTCAACTCAACTTACCCTGGTGTAAAGAAGTTGTGTGCAAAACTAGTAATAATGATCAGTTTTTCACTCATCGAAAAAATTTTCTCTGCTTGCATCAAGCCCGGTCGATGTCACGCCCCTGAGAGCCATACACCCCACCGTGATTGGTAGGTCCGTCAGCTGCGCACACAACACTGTAAAAAGTGTCAAAAACTCGGGGGCCGTGCTAACATTAAACTTTCATATTAAGGTGGGGGCCGCAAGTTATCGGGGGGCCGCAAGTTTGAGGCCCCTGATTTAGATGGTCGTAAACAGGTTTTCCATGCTCTAACTCATAAAATGTTTGATTCATCAGTTATCACGGTCGGCCAATTACTCACAATAAATGAGGGATTACCTTATGCCAACAAACGCTGGGTTTCCGTACCTCCGAGAGGAGCTGCAGATTTAATTTGGAAAACATTCGGGAAACCCCGCTTTAGAGTGTGAATTTGCACTTGAAAAGTCAAAGTGAACACTGAGGCAACAGTATCAAGGGATTTGAGAGCTGAAAAACATACCGAAGCTCTACTTGAAACGCTGCAGAGACCTCATTGTCAGTCTTGACCTTGAGACGAGATGGAAGGACCCTCGACTTAAGACACCCAGCCACCCTCCCATCTTTTTTGGGGCGGTGACCTTGGTCGTCTCCTTGTTGCAGCTGCTCCTGATGCCAGCCAGCCAGCCAGCCAGCGAGCTGCCGGGACGGCCCACCTGCTGGGAACAGTTGCAGATCTCGGGGCCAAAAGATCAGCTTCTTTCCATCCGTCAAGGCCCTGCAAATACAAGACGTTAAAAATGAAACATCTGATGTTGCGTGACAGCCCTTTAGATCACCCAGTGGCATAAAAGCAATCTGCAGTGGCCTAAAAAAGAGCCCAGGGACTGGGATTATCATCAGTAATAAGTCAAGCCCCGTCTCGTCGGTCAGTAGAGATGAAATGGCGACACAATTGGAGGCGGAGGAGTCGCACGTGATGGAAAAGTTTTGCCTTTAAACATGTATTTAGTGCAGAAAGGACTTTAAAATGCCAAACCCAAACCATACTCATTGCCCTTCAGCAATAACAAATGGCTACACCAATACAGGGTTTGAAAACCATAGTTTACCTGTCTTATGCTGCCACCATGCGGTCAACACGGGTATGGGTCTCCCCCGGCGTCACAGTCACACGCCTGCAACTAAATAAGCAATTGAATTCAATTTCATGCATAATTTCCACTCATGCTGACTTATGAATTCATTCCACTGGGACGAGGACGCGACTTCCATTTAAAGTCGTTATTACAACATAATGGGAGCTAAACTGGCAGCCGAGGGCTTGTCTTTTCTTCTCACTGCAAAGAGAATGAAGAGCAATTGAATCACAAACAATTATACAGTTTTCTACTCACCTGGGGAGTCACTGAACAAAGGCGTTGAATACACAGGTGGAGTAGTTTGGCGTACTTGGTCAAATATTGTTTAATAAGACTGATGACGTGCAGTAAAAAAATAATTATATCAAGCTGAACAATATTTATTGGGAAAAAAAAAAGTCTGGTAAAATGTGAATTTAGAATAACCGGAATTTAGTATAAATATATATATATTGTATTTTAATGCAATGCTCGAATCCCTCGCTTCAGAACAGCATTATGGGAAAGGTGTGTGTACGTGCGTGTGCATTTAAAACATTCATGGCTGCTATTAAAGTCAAATCTTAAGACATAAAATACATTTCCACATGTTTTTATATGGCTGAGCTGCATTCTTTATCCATTCCTGGCATCATTCGAAGGAAACATCTCAGGAAAAGCATCAAAACATTGTGTAGTATACACATATACATAAAATACAGTACAGTAGCGGTAATGGAAACATATAAAACTACCACTGGGAGCTTAGAGTCACACCAGTGTTTCAGGAAGTGCGTCTCCGTTGTTGTTGGACAGAATCTGCCATATGTGACACCTGTCAGTCTGACGCTTTGCTTTCCGGGTGGCCCGTTCCGGCCCACTTCCGGGGGTTCTGTTCCGTGTTTGTGCTTCGGTGTGATGCCTGATAAAGGACGGCGCGGAATGAGAAACGTGTATCTTCCTGCCAGGTGGAAACAAACAGTCCCCTCCGCCTTGTAGGGTCATATCAACAGGGCGTCCTGTCCTGTCTGCCAACTTGTCTGAGCTGACGGCTCCTGATTGGCTGATGGGTCTCTGATGTAATGAGGGTTCGGGTTGCCTCGGTTCCATCTGGTCGCCAGGGCTGTCACCGCAGCCTCCGCTGCGAGACACCAGGGGGGGTGGCCGCCATTCGAATGCATCCAATGAGATTTGTGTCGTTGGGCTGAAGGGCAGCTTGTTGTTACCTTGGCGACCGTTCAGCCCCTTCGATGATCCTAATGACTTCCATTCAGACGCGTCTCCGAGGACGCCTGAAAGAGAACCGATTGGGACATTTGAAGGTTGAACTGCATCTTGGCTCCTTTGAGACAAAAAAAAGTCGGTAAAATAATAAAAAATACATATTTCTTAGGTGCATGTCTCCAGGTAAGTGTACGTAAGTGATAAGAAGAAAAGCTCTGACTCGCTTGGGGCGCCACCTGTTGGTTTGCATGTACATACAGTATCTCTAGACCTTTTTCTAGGTTAAAAATCCCGACCTATATTTCGGTCAGTCGGGTAATATTAAAAATGTAGAAACCAATTCATATATTACCGATGAGGTCAAAAACGTTGTTGCTGAAAAAAAGCTGATGCCAGGTGTCCCAGAACTGATCATCTTCTGACGCCTCCTCTGGCACAGATAAAAGGAGGAGGAGGATAAATGACTTAAAAATAAATAATTACTTTACACGAGGGTATAATTACTGTTGACTTCACAGCATGTCGGGAGCGTAGTCATTCTAAATGAACGCCATTAATCTCGGTTACAAAAACGTGTCAGAGCCTAACGGGAGCTGCTGTTTTACCTTTAGGAAGATCTACAATGGAGGATTTAACATTACCTATTGTGAAGGTGGGCGGCGTGCTTCCAGATGCCGAGTCACAACTGAGCTCACAAGCGGGTGTGGTGCTGTCGTCCTCCAGCAGCGGCCGCTCAGACAGGACAGGAGAGCTGTTTTCATAGGGAGAAGCCTCCCCGCTGGACATGGACTCATTTGAGGAGCACCTCTCCATCAGGGAGGACTCGCGTGGTCCAAACAGACCTGAAACGCTAACGGATGCAAACCATTACAGTATGTAAGATGTTCTAGAGCCTCATGACCACCTTTATCAAGATGTGAACATTTTTGAACCGGATTTACGTAATTCAGGAGTATTCATGGCTTCGGGTCAAATGTTTAAAGGTAGCCCACTGGTCTAGAGGTAACTGTTGATTGATTAGCTCACGGTATTACTCACCGGTAACAACTATCCTTCCGCCGCAATAAGTAGTCCACAACGTCTGGATCGGTTTCCAAAACACTCAGCAGGACCTCATTCTGGAGCTCAGCAGGAACCTGGATGTGGATTTTCATGTATATGATTCAATGTACTGTTTACTCAATTTGCATAAAGACAATGGAGATATTTCATGTTTTTACATTACCCTTCTCACCGAGCGACATACAAGGCCTTAAATCACTAAATGTGTGTTTTTAACATTCTACCCTGCATTTTCTGTGTTGGTAGGTATTTATGACAAAGTTCAACATTTAAATGGGTATGAAAAGGCCGGCCTTTTCCAAAACCATTTTTTAACTCATCCATCCATCCATCCATTTTCTTCCGCTTATCCGAGGTCGGGTCGCGGGGGCAGCAACCTAAGCAGGGAAGCCCAGAGGTCCCTCTCCCCGGCCACTTCGTCTAGCTCTCATCCCAGCGGATGCCGAGGCGTTCCCAGGCTAGCTGAGAGACATAGTCTCTCCAAGGTGTCCTGGGTCTTCCCCGAGGCCTCCTACCGGTTGGACGTGCTCTGAACACCTCCCCAGGGAGGCGTCCGGGAGGCATCCTAACCAGATGCCCGAGCCACCTCATCTGACTCCTCTCAATGCGGAGGAGCAGCGGTTCGACTACGAATCTCTCCCGGATGTCAGTGCTTCTCACCCTATCTCTAAGGGAGAGCTCAGCCACCCTGCGGAGAAAACTAATTTTGGCCGCTTGTACCTGCGATCTTGTCCTTTTGGTCACTACCCAAAGCTCATGACCATAGGTGAGGGTAGAAACGTAGATCGACCGGTAAATTGAGAGCTTTGCCTTTCGGCTCAGCTCTCTCTTCACCACAACAGACCGGTGCAGAGTCCGCATCACTGCAGATGCTGCACCAATCCGCCTGTCCATCTCACGTTCCATCCTTCCATCACTAGTGAACAAGACCCCAAGGTACTTAAACTCCTCCACTTGAGGCAGGACCTCATCTGCAACCCGGAGATGGCACTCCACCATGGACTCGGATTTGGAGGTGCTGATTTACATCCCAGCCGCTTCACACTCAGCTGAGAACAGATCCAGTCAGAGTTGAAGGTCACTGCTCAATGAAGCCAACAGGACCACATCATCTGCAAAAAGCAGAGACCGAATCCTGTGGCCACCAAACTGAAACCCCTCAACGCCCTGGCTGCGCCTAGAAATTCTGTCCATGAAAGTAATGAACAGAATCAGTGACAAAGGGCAGCCCTGGCGGAGTCCAACCCCCACTGGAAACGGGTCCGACTTATTGTTGGCATTGCGAACCAAACTCTGACACCGGTCATACAGGGAACGAACCGCCGGGATTAGGTGGTCCGATACCCCATATTCCCGGAGCACTCCCCACAGTATTGCCAGAGGAACACGGCCGAATGCCTTCTCCAAGTCCACAAAACATATGTAGACTGGTTGGGCAAACTCCCATGCACCCTCAAGGACCCTGGACGGGGATTTAGAGTTGGTCCACAGTTCCACCACCAGGACGAAAACCACACTGCTCCTCCTAAATCCGAGATTCGACTATCCGACAGATCCTCCTCTCCAGAACCCCTGACTACACCTTACCGGGAAGGCTGAGGAGCGTGATCCCACGAGAGTTAGAATACACACTCCGGACCCCCTTTTTGAAAAGTGGGACCACCACCCCGGTCTGCCAGTCCAGGGGCACCGACCCCGATGTCCACACGATGCTGCAGAGCCGTGTCAACCAAGACATGCCCACAGCTTCCAGGGCCTTAAGGAACTCCGGGCGGATCTCATCCACCCCCGGAGCATTGCCACTGAGGAGCTTTTTGACCACCTCGGTAACCTCAGCCCCAGATATAGGAGAACCTGCCTCAGAGTCCAGAGTCGGAGGTGGGAGTTGAAACTCCTTCTGACAGGGAACTCTGCCAGACGTTGCCAGCAGACCCTCACAATGCGTTTGGGTCTGCCAGGTCTGACCGGCATCCTCCTCCACCATCGGAACCAACTCACCACCATGTGGTGATCGGTTGACAGCTCTGCCTCTCTTCACCCGAATGTCCAAAACATGTGGCCACAAGTCTGATGACACAACCACAAAATCAATCATCAAACTACGGCCCAGCGTGTCCTGGTCCCAAGTGCTCATGTGGACACCCTTATGGTTAAACATGGTGTTCGTTATAGACAATCTGTGACGAGCACAGAAGTCCAATAACAAAACACCGCTCGGGTTAAGATCATGGGGGCCGTTCCTTCCAATCACACCAATCCAGGTCTCACTGTCACTGCCAACATGAGTGTTGGTGGAGTTTTCAAAAAGCTCAGTTTTTAGGGGCAAAAACATCCGTTTGTGTATGGATGAGAGACCACAACGCATAGAAAATATCTGTTTAAAATGGGCGTATTCGCGTGGACAGGGTCTTAGTCCAGGAGTTGCATAGGTAGTGTAGTAATGTAAATGATACCTTGTTATTGAACAGGCAGGAGTGCAGTACCGTGTCCTTGCAGCAGGTCCCTTGCTTGCAAAGCAATGCCAGTTAAAAGTTTAAACAGATCAGGATTCACTTCCCACTGCTTTGTTTATCAACAACTATAAAAGCGCACTCGTGAAAACTAATAAACTTAATGTTTACAGTTTATTAGGCTGCTCTGTGTTCCATGAAAAAATTTCCCTTGCTTGGTAGTAAAGCGTTTATAGTGAGGATGACTTACCAAAAAGAGAGATTCACACGCATTGATCATGCTTTGGACCACGCTGATGATGGCGCTGCTCTCCTCAGCACGTGCTAAACTCTGGACCGCAAACTCCTTGTCGGGGTTTTTTTGCTTGTGCAAGAGATTGGGTCCCAGGATGGTGGCTAAATTCAACGAGGTCATCTTGTTTCCTGGTTTCTGAACACATCAACCACAACGTTTTGCAGAGCTTTACTCAGCTTCAGGGCGGTGGTTTGAAACAATAATGCGAGCACTGAATCGCGCTGTCTATTATCCGTGCTAACCAAAACGCATCTGAATCATTGGACTGCTGCAGAAAAAGGATCCCAGATCCTCTGTTCAAACACCCCACTGTGACGTCTTACACGGAGAGGTTAATTACACACATTGTAGGCGCGGGGCCCCGCTCCGCCACCTTTCATTTATCACTAATCACCGGGGGGTTGACAACGACCTTCTCGGAGGCTAACAAGTTGAAGCACAGTTTTCACTTGTAATTGCTTGCCCTCGTCATTCCGCTAAATAGGGTCACCAAAATATCAGAAAAAGGTTGCACTACGATGCGCTGCGGCTGTACACCATTGCAATGACAGCGCTGACTGCAACAATAAAGCATAACGTCTGGTTACTGTAATTCCCATGTAATAATGTAATAATAAGATGCTTATTTACTCAGCTGCAGAAAGTACCAGGCTGCTATTTGGGATGAGACATTTATTAGAGCAGAGGCCGTTATTGCTACCATGCATTCTAATAATAATTACAAATGTAGATTGTAGATTTTTTTATACTAATACATAATTAACTGAAGCATAATAAATTGTGTAAAATGATAAATACAATATACAGTAATTACTTGTTTATCACGGTTAATTGATTCCAGACTTGACCGTGATATGTGAGTTTCCACGAAGTAGGATTATTTATAAATGGAATATGTTCATTGTTAGAGCTTATAAAACCTGTTTACAAACTTCTGCGTGGGTTTTTTTTTTAATGCTACTAGAGCTTGTAGCTGTTAAATAACACCCCTATAGTACCTATACACTCATATTACCCAATGTAGTAAATATTATCAGAGAAAATAAGCCATTTAGGACATAAATAAGCCTCATGCATGTGTGTTTTTCAGTAAAAGACCTCCAGATGTGTGGACACAAAGTGATGTTGGGGTTTTAGAGTTGACTTATTTTTGGTGTACGGACACAACAGCAGCCCGTGTTAATATTATCATGATGAAGAATATTATGATTATATTGTGTTGTACCTGATAATTCAATCCTGTGGTTCCGGTAATTAGGTCTAGTACGTGTGTTATGATGACTAATGGCCAGTGTAGACTACTGCTCAGCAACATCTTTTAATGCCTTAAACTGTATTTTATATTAGTTTGTGGAGCCATTTTTATGATTGAAAATGCTTAATTTAGGCCAAGAAAGCGCAAAGTTTGCTTAAATATGCATTTTTTGCTAACACTAGGCTTTAATAAACCACAAATGACTTATTAGGTGAGGGCGCAGTGGTGTGTGTTGTAATGACATCCGCCGCGGCACATGTTGGTATCAGTCAACAGAAGCAGCATCTATTTGTGCAGGTGGGTGGCACACCCAGTAATTATGTGGAGCATGGCCTCTATTAGAGCAGAGGCCAATATTTGATGGTGTCAATCAAAAATGAACAACATTATCTTTTTAAAGCCTGAATTTTGGATTCAGCCCTTTTGTTGTGTCTCAGTATAAGAGTTTAAACAACATGCGGCTTGGCTTTACCTTGTTCCCCGACTCATCCAGCATGTCATCAGCGTGTACAGCCACGGACGACAGCAAACATAGAAGGCGCTGCAGCGTGTCACAGTTGCAGGGAGGAAGCAAGAACACCAAGAGCTGAACGGCCTTCTCTTGCGCCACCCGGTCCAACGCTGTCGTCATCATCGCCAGGGACAAATAAGACTCATTGACGCTCACTTGCAGCTTTCCGTTCGTCGTATTTGTTGATGTTCGCGGTGTGCGCCTCACATGTCGTGTTGATAAAGGCCGTGTAGAGCTCTCTCGTCAAAAGCGGGTCGGGCATGTCTCTGAGAAATTCTTTCAGCAAAGCCGCCACCTCGTGAACGCTGCGCTGCTCATCCAAATGGAGCTCCCATCCCTGATCGAGCTCGTCACGCAGCTGGAGGAAAGCGCGGGTGGGGGCAAACATTTAAAGACAATGCCGTAAGAGTGGTGGCGTCATCCATCTCCAGAGATGCTTTGAAAAAGTTCAGGAAAGCAGCCCTACCTGCCTCAGTCTCTTCTTGGAACTTCCCACACGGAAAATTCCAACAGTCTGTAAACCTACACAGGAGGGAAAGAACTCTTAGGTATGCAGTGCCCTACTGAAACAATGAGGTCAATTCGCTAATTGAAAAAAAATAAAGAGAAGCGGCCCAATTTGATTTGTTTTTCATGCATCCCAGAAACCTGCAAATGGGTTTTTAAAATCACTTAGACAAAAACACATTTTACTTATTTTTTCAAGTAACAAATTTCCCCCGTGAAACTTAATGAGCTTGAGACACCTTCTTGAGAGAGCAGTTGGCAAAACTGCTCATCCGGCCCGATATCCATCCATCCATTTTCTATACCGCTTATCCTCATTAGGGTCGCAGGTATGCAGGAACCTATCCCAGCTGTCTTTTGGCAAGAGTTGGGGTACACCCTGGACTGGTCGCCAGCCAATCGCAGGGCAGACATACAACCATTCACACTCACATTCACACTCTAATGGACAATTTAGAGCGGCTAATTAACCTAACATGCATGTTTTTGGAATGTGGGAGGAAAGCGGAGTACCCGGAGAAAACCCACACATGCACGGGGAGAACATGCAAACTCCTCACTGAGATGCCCAATGGAGATTCGAACTCAGAACCTCCTGACTGTGAGGCCAACATGCTACCCACTCATCCATCCGGTCCGACAAATCCAAGTATTTTTTGCGTTATTATTGAGCAAGTTTTTTTCCCATCTATTTCCCATCTACCTCTTCAAGGACAATGGAGGGAAGAGTAAGGGGTGAGCTAATCTATCCATCTATCCATCCATTTTCCTCGGCTTATCCGGGTCCGGGTCGCGGGGGCAGCAGTTTCAGTAGGGAAGTCCAGACTTCCCGGTCCCCAGCAACCTCTTCCAGCTCTACTGGGAGGACACCAAGGCGTTCCCAGGCCAGCTGTGAGACATAGTCCCTCCAGCGTGTCCTAGGTCTTCCCAGGGACCTTCTCCCGGCTAGGCATGCCCGAAACACCTCACCAAGGAGGCGCCTAGGAGGCATCCGGACTAGATGCCCGAGCCACCTCAACTGGCTCCTCTCGAGCCAGAGAGGCTAATCTATTTATATATTAAAAAAGGTCCCTGCATTTGAAAAAATGTATGCATTTTCTCTACGTCCACAAAATACATCAAATCATTCATCCACTGTGCATGGGTCCTTCCATTTAAACAAAATGGCCCTTCTTGCTACAAACAGGGAAAATGGGAGAACCTTCAGTTTGGGAGGTATGTGTCTGAAGTCACGCCAAGAGCGGATTCGGTACAATTTGGATCTGCAGGACTGAGGAGCAAACGGTCTAAAAACCGAGCTCCAGAAATGTCTCACTGGTGAACAGGACCAGTTTGGTGAAATAAAGTACCAGGAGCGTTGTCACACGTTGCGCAGTTGGGATCCACATCAGGGTGCATGCAGCTGGTATAGCCTTGGACATCTTAAATTGAGTGCATGTGGCGTGCTCACACTTCATCGGTAAAAGGAGTGCTCAAGTCTTGTCCCCATTTAGATCTAATAACTGTCAACAGCGTAATTGAAGGTTTAGAGGGGAACTGTGCTGCCATACTCTGTACTGCCTAGCAACAAAAAAGAGGGAATACTAAAATTTGCCATTACGAGCCAGTTTTGCACAGTTAGCTGCGGTTTGATTGACTGCTGCTGCACCGTGAGCCTTGAAAACTTGCTATGCAGTACTCTGTCAAGTGTACTGCTAAAGTACTGCTATTTAACGTGTTACACATGCAGGTCATGTGTTTCCCGATGCAAAGAAATTGTATGGTGTGAGTTCAATCACGTTTTTCCACTGAAATTGACCAGTTGGTGGCCTATCAGTCGGAGCACACCTACTGAAAACATTTGTATTGGACAACAAAAGACGAATATGAGACCAGGGAGCAACATTTCAGCAAAGTTTCAGTTCTGGTATTTGTATTGTATTGGTGACTGACGGGTGTGTTTTGCTGCCAAGGTGCAACCCAATACTTGCTTATTCAATCAATAAGTAGCGCTGGATGTCTGAGCTCGGTTTCAGATGGGGTAGGACAGGTCCTGCCCGTGTCGAGTGCATTTAGAGGTGAAAACAACATAAAAACCTGAGAGCTTTCTATGGGTGAAAAACAAACAATTGTGAATCTGAGAGAAGATCTATCATGGATGATTTGTCAAAATCCAGCAGTGCCTTTCTATTCTTTTGCCAACGAGTGGTTTGCATCTTCTGGGTCAGCCAACTACTTTTGTTCATGATGGTTTCTATGAACAGTAGCAAGTGATACTCGCACACCCGCTATGAGCAATGGCTCTGATTCATTTCCATCGCTCTGATTAACAATTGCTTGTTTTTCACCGATAGAAAGCTCTCAGGTTTTTATGTTGTTTTCACCTCTAAATGTCCTACCCCATCTGAAACCGAGCTTAGATATCCAGCGCTCATTGACTGAACAAGTGGGACACGCCGGTGAGTCACATGTGTTACTTTTGCTCGCATGAAAAACGCCTGGGTTCAAACAAAAGGTGCTAATCTAATACAGATGTAAATACCTGGAAATAGACGCTGATACTTCTGGAGAGCACTCTAAGACACTCGTTCATGTCTGAAGTGTACGGATGGACTGTGCCAAGTGTCTCAGCAGATAGAGGCTGCACAAGCTTTACATTTTACAACATGAGTACCGTGACTTTCCAGGTGCTGGCAGCAAAGCTCCACTATCCTGGGCACTTGAGGGTACATGGGGTTGAGACTCAGCTTTTTGTCATCTCTCTTCTTCCGGCTGTCCACCGCATTGTCTACTGGCATAGACAGCTGGAGGGCCTCCAAGAGTTGCGACTGGTTATCGTCCAGGTCAGTGATGCAGTCCACGGACACGCCCCCCTTTAATGAGGATGGATGACAACCAGAAGGTTTTGAGTCACACTTGCAATGACGGGTCTGGGCTAGACAATATCATCAAAGACTTGCAGCTCGACTTGAACATTGGCATCGGGGACTCAGGACTTGACTGGGACCCAAGTTTGATGACTTGAAAGCAATTTGGATTTTCAGTGAGCCTCTTGAGTACAATGTGTCCCCATTCAAAGGAGGCGACTAATCTGATCCTTATTCTGTCAGCAAAACAACACATTTTCCCACAGAATCTGCCTCATCCAGGGCATCTCTTAACATCTCAAATTTCCTCAAAGGCTTCTGTTGTTGAAATGGCATTTTGAAACCACTAAAACCACCGAAACACTGCTTATGACTTGCATGACAGGCAAAACTATGACTTCAGAATTGACTCCACATCTCTTGTCCTGACTTTAGACCTGACTCGATACTTGCGATTAAAGACTTGAGACTTACTTGCAAAACACCGACGTTTGATGCAAGAGGCATTTATTAGAGGTACGGGACTTATTAGAGACGCCTTATGTATTTGAGTGCTTACGTAATATTAGATCTTTCGTAATAAATGATTACATAACACAGTCAATGATATTTCTAGCATATTCAAACATATACATATACAGTACATTTATGTTATTGTGTAAATGATTGTACCAATGTGCTGTGATGTATAAAATACTTTTCTATATTTATTATTGCATGGTTTTGCATCCGTGTATTGCAAAGTTTTATTCAAGCAAAAACACATTCTCAAACTGTATACTAGAATGTACAATATTTTATTATTATGACATATATTCATACGTAGAGACACTTTTTGAAGGGATCTATTGGAGGTATTTATTGAGCGAACTAGATGCATCGGGCAATAAGTGTGCCTAAGGCTTAAGCGTGATGTGGCGTCTATTAAAGCGGTAACAAGATAAAGTAACAGATTTATGTTTACCCTCCTGCGCGTCCGTGGGGCTGCATCAGATGCTCGGACAAAAGGCGATTTATTCGAACTCTCTGAGTTGGAGCTGAGGGACGAGTTGCTGCTGGACAACTCCTTGTTGGCTCTCTTGAAGGTGGAGGTGAAGTGGAGGAAGGACAGCACCAGTTCAGTGGGGTCACAGTGCTGCTCCGGCGGCGCATCCTGCCGCTGCTTGTGAGTGCGGTCGTTGGAGATGACTTGAGGCAGCGGGATGCTAAAAACCTGCGGTGGCGCCTCTGTGCAAAAGTCAAGGCCAAAGGTTGATGTCAGTAAGCGTGTGATGTTCTGATTTGTCACCATTGGTGCAAGAGCAGGATTACAATGGTTTCCATGAAGCTTCATGTGGGGGTGAGCATCCGGATGCTGATATAGCAGCATACGTACATATTTTTACATTTCATTTAGATTTAGACAAAATGTAGTGCTGTGAATTTCACAACCTTTTTCCTACAATAAAGTACAGAAAACTAGAAAAAAAAATTCTGGTGGGTGTATACGAGGGGTAGAGTTTCCGTATGTTTTTCTAAATGCATTTATAGTTTTTTTATTAGTTGTAATTATTAAATGTTTTTTTTATCAAATGAAGCAAGAAAATGAACTTGATTGTTATCATCCAATAAATAAAATACTCAAATTCAAAATTAAAATATTGATATAGCATCCAGAAAAAGTGGCAAATCATATTAGTGCAATATCTAACATAGATGGATACTTTACTAATGTCGAAAAGAAAGCCACATTTTCATTCACATGTCATTAGAAAGAACAAACAACCTGCAAACCAAAAACTCCCCTGGTTTACAGTGTGTCCTTTTTTGGACGCTGTCGCCTATTTTTTCTACTCTCTAGCTTAATTCCTCGCCTTTTAAACAAAAATAGGCAGATTGTGAACTGTCCCGTGCAGGGTGGACCAGGAATTAGGGTGTGTGTCCATGTTGCAACCAATAGGCTGTCATTTCAGACTGTTTTTGTTTATCTGTCGGTTCATTTATAGAGATTCTTTTCAAGTGTCAGAGACCAAATGAAAAGAGGAAGAGGGAGGAGGGGTAAATACCGTCCTCTGGGGAGAGCAGGCTTCAAAAATGCTGAAAATAGGAGAAGCGTGTGTGTTTCCAGACACCACTAATGTATCCTACTAGCTCTGAAAGTCAAAGTGCGAATGCTAGAAAGCTTTCTCCGAAACAAGTACTTCACACGTATTACCTTTGTCTTTACTCTTTTCCTTGGAAAGTGAATCCAGCTTCCGCCTGAAGGACTTCTTATATTTATGACCGTCTAAAACAAAAGGAAGGAATAGACAAAGCATTTTGTAAGTCTGCGTCTGTGTGTGCATGTTGCTTTAAAGCAGGGGTAGGGAACCAGATGTGGCTCTTTTGATGACCACAAGTTTCTAAACACTGTGACATTTATTTCTTTTAATTTAGTTGTTTTCCTAAAATATATTTAACAAATCTTGCATTAAACAGAAAATAGCAAAACCAGCAAAAATTGAAATTTTACAAAAAATAAAGTCAAAATATCAGGACAAAAAAGTTGTACTTTAACCCAAAAAAGTTGTAGTTTTTGAAAAATTAGGTTGTGGAAAACGTTGTAATATTAGGGGAATCAAGTCTAAATATTACAGGAATAAAGTCACAATTATGAGAAAAGTTTAAAAAAATTGAAAATTAAATTTTTTTTTAAATTGCTGTAATTTTACAAACAGAAAGTCAAAATTTTAAGACAATTTTACAAGACTGAACTTGTAATATTATGAATCAAAACAATGTCATTTAAGTAACAGCAATATTAAGAAACAAACAAAGCAATATAAAGTTGTAATTTTTGGAATATTAGATTAGGGGAAAAAAATGGGGTATAAAGTAAAAATAATGCGGTAATAAAGACATAATACTACATTTAAAAATATCATTTTTGTTTTATAATGTATCATGTTTTGTGTCATTTTTTTGCTGACATTTCAAGGTAAAACATGACAGGAATCAGTGTTAAAATAACACTCCCAAAATAAAACCTTCTCAGCACTTTCATCCATCCAATGCAGACTTATTTTCTAAAATTGTTGGCGCACTTTTAGTTGTATTCATTTTTTCAAAACTAGTTTATGGCTCTCACAAAAATACATTTGCAAATATGTATGGTATGTGGCTCTCTTAGCCCAAAAGGTTCCCGACCCTGCTCTAAAGGATCACTAGCATAACAGTAACATGTAAAGAGGATAGGGAACATAATATGGCGTGTGTTTGTGTGTGTACATTTTGGGATGGTAATGTGGCAGCCCAAGTTAGGATCTCGGAGAAGTCTTCTGAAGGCGACATCCTGGAGACGAACCCTCTCCAGCTCGGAAAGACTTTGCAGAGGAACGGGCTTCAGACCCACAGAGCGTCCCGACACGCTGCTCCAAGTGAAGCCTCCCTGAGGACACAAACGCACACGCACACAAATTAGAGGGCATTAAAATGAATGGGGAATCATTTCCTGAAGACTCAATTACACCATTTCTACGGGGATAATTTTAGCCTAACGAGATAGAGGCACGGTTCCGTGACAGTGCTCTGTTCTTCAAGAGACCCAACATGCGTACCAGCGGGCTGTTCCTTTGCTAGTGGAGTTAATTCAATGTGCCGAAGAAGAGTGATGGTTAAACCTTTGCAGCTCTCACAGCTTCCACTTTTTGTAGGAAGAAAACGAAGATCAGCCGGTGAAGGTGTAGTGATTGGGCCCACGAAAACAAGACGAGATGAGATTTTAACACTCGTTTTAAGAAAAGCACAAGGAAAGAATATGACTGGACAAACAAACTTTTATGTACAAAAATTTCAAATGATAATTGTCCTGCAAACTGATGCTAAACTGTTTTTGTCAACATTTTTTGCGGCCAAAGAAAATCCCTGTTATGACAAAATACTGTATGAAAATAACAATAATAACAATAAATAATAGTATATCATAATAATGTAATAGTTACTTTACTATGTGATCCTTCACTCTGTCAAGTTATGGAATTGCAGTTTGTGACATGTATTTACTTGCACTGTCTGTCAAAGGTTAGCAGCATTTCTTGTATTGCTGGCTTTGTAACTGTATTAAAGACTGAGCATTTCCTTTGTATTCACGTTGCCGACCCAACGTCTCGGTGAGGATTGACTGTCGGGACAAAAGCTCTGCATCTCAGTGTAGGTTTTTTTTGTTGCTGCCAATTTTTACATGCTGGCTCGTTGGTGTCGATGGGCTCACTTGGCTCATTAATATTCCCACCCGGGGGCTGCGGCATTTGACTTTGCAAGCATCTTTTTCCCTTGTCCTTTTGACCTCACCTTGCATTGCTCATCACCAGGCGCCACTCTTTTGCTGCGTGTATGCTAGCGCCCCGCCTCCCCCACAGAGACAAAGGGACTGTGTGACTGACAAGAGGTCTCACTTTGTTCGTCGTTGTTCTATGAAGCGACTAGGTACTGAACCAACGCACAGGGCAAGCCCTTGCCTGTTTGGATGCGAGAGAGACGAGAGTGCAATGCATAAACTTGGCAATATATGGCATGATATTGTCATGTGATTATTGAATTTATTTATTATTGCAAGACAGTTTTTTTTTTTTGCAAGATCTTGTGACGCGCTTACGACAGGGTAAATGTCATAGTTTTAAAAAACCTCTTAATTTAAACCTGAGAGGCTAAACTTTTTGTTTCAAATCCACTGAAACGGTGGCGTATGATTGGACAGCCAGAAAGACGTGGGTCGATATTGGCATAAAAATGAATATTCGATCATATCTGCATTGTGCTCCACAGAGAAACAAGTTTTCAAGTCTTTCTGCGGTGAGCTATTCAAGTTTGTCTTCGGATTGCAAACGTGCAAAATGCGGCGACTGTTACGCGTGTTAAAACCCCACGTCTTAAAAAGTTACGACTTGAAACATGAGCTGTCAGTGTAATGAATGCTTAATATTGATGACGATGGCCCATTAATCTCATGCAAAATCATCAACCTTGTTGAGCATCGCCGTGCGGCAGATTACCGCTGCCCTGATCCATCCAGCGCAGTCAAGATAATCGTATGAGCCGTGTAGGAAAGCGGCTTAGTCGCTCGTTATCAGGATAAGGCTTACAGTACATTAAAGTGGCTCGCATTAAATGAGAATCATAGGCCCACGCCACAGAGTAGCAAGCATCTTTGTTGGATTGTTTAACTGTACAACAATATTTACTGTAAGTCACACCCCTCTACAAACAGCAGGTGTCCACCTCGTAACATGGAATATTTATTACGCAATGAAATTTTCTTCACTTTTAACAAAATAAATGCTTTTTCCCCCCTGGTTACACAGCAACTTTCCAAAAAAGTCATCCTTCTTTCTCCTCCTCCTCCTGGGGACTAAAACCACCGAAGTCGTCTTCTTCAAGTGTCGGAACCAAACAGCAATTTTATCGCCACACACTTTCCGTTTTTTTTACCTTTTATACTTATTTTACCATGCCTTAAATGCTTGTTAATTCAACACAAAAATCCTTACATTTATCGATGCAACACATCATCGGACAATTTTGCCAGATATGTCAGAAATAAATGTAGTTAAAAATCCTCAAAGGTGGCAAAAAAGTGGAATAATCACGGATTACCTTGTGCAAGATCACAACTTGAGCTCAGTTGTCAGTTTTCTGCACTCATCCCAGGACTAGCTGCTCTTTTTTAGCACCAAAATGAATATACTATATTCCCTGTACTCATCACACCAAAACAACTCCATGAAGCAAGCATGCCTGTCAAATTGCCTTTACATCAGTTTAACCCTGGAACAGATTATTTCTATTTGTATTGTTTTTTTAAATACAATGTTTTGACAGATTTGTGTTGGGCTTGTTGCTTGTTTCGCAGTAAATCATATCAGCTGAAATCCATCCATCCATTTTCTATGCTGCTTATCCTCGCAACATAAAAGTCGGGGTGCTTTTTTAGGGAAGAATGGTTAGCTTCGGAAAAGAATGCTCTAACGGATAACTGTGCCGTAACGCTGCACCTGTTGACGTGATCACTGTCAAAACGCAGACGACATTAGAACCACTATAAATACGTTGGTGTGTTTGTCCCCTTCCGGATTGCTTTTTTTTTTGCATGTTTGAGTTCTTATAATTGTCACTTAAATGTTTGACATTATCAACCAAATATTAATATTAGTCAACCAAACACAACTTATTATTAAGAGAGAAAAAATCCAAACCTACATGGCCCTAGAAGAGATTCCCTCCACCCCCCGTTAAAACATAACTTTACTGAGATTAGTTGAGATCTATCAGTCTGGAAAAGTTTATAAAGCCATTTCTAAAGCCTTGGGACTCCAGCAGACCACAGTGAGAGCCATTATCCACAAATGGAAGAGTAGTGGACCTTCCCAGGAGTGGCTAGCCGACCAAAATGACCCCAAGAGTGCAGTGACAACGCAACTAAGAGGTCACAAAAGACCCCACAACAACATTCAAAGAACTGCAGCCCTCACTTGTCTCAGTTAAGGTTCATGACTCCACCATAAGAAAGACACTGAGCGAAAAAATGCCTGTGTGGCAGAATTCCAAGAGAAAAATCGATGCTAAACAAAAACAATTAAAATTGTCAATATTGACAGAAAACACCTTGATAATCCCCAAGACCTTTGAGGAAATAGTATGAAACAAAAGTTGAACTTTGTGTCCTGTTATGACTGGCATAAAAGTATTTTTATTTATTCATTACAGAACAAGAACATTATACCAGCAGTAAAATATGGTGGTGGTAGTGTGATGGTCTGGGGCTGTTCTGCTGCTTCAGGACCTGGAAGACTCGCTGTGATAAATGGAAGCATGAATTCTGCTGTCCACCAAAAAATCCCGAAGGAGAACGTCCATCCATATGGTCATGACCTCAAGCTGAAACCAACTGATCCAAAACCTACCAGCAAGTCCACCTCTGAATGGCGAAAGAAAAACAAAATGAAGACTTAGTGGCCTAGTCAAAGTCCCGAATCCTACTGAGATGCTGTAATTTTGGCCTTAAAAAGGCGCTTCATGCTATAAAAGCCCCAAATGTGACTGAATTACAACTATTCTGCAAAGATGCGTGGGCCAAAATTCCTGTAAGAGCCTCATTGCAAATGCTTGTTTGCAGTTGGTGCTGCAGAGGGTGACCAATCCAGTTCTTAGGTTTCGGGCAAAATCACTTTTTCACACAGGGCCATGTGGGTTTGGATTTTTTTTCTCCCTTAATAATGAAAGGTTACATTTTTAAACTGCGTTTGGCGTTCCCAGCCCACCTGTGATCCTGATAGCCAGGAGCATTATGGAATAGATGGATGGAGTTCTAGGGAAATACATAAACCATAAAAGAAACGTAGCAACAGCGATGCTTTCAAGTCTTGACAGTTAAGACTACTTTGTCCAAACACGTCCACACTGACAGGGCGGCAAAACAAAGCCAGCACACTGCACAGTACAGTACTTTGTACCTGCTGCACTTTCCCTAGACCTGTAGAACACCTAACCCCAATTAAAAGCTTTGTTGAGATGCAAAGCCTCAGTCGGCCCTCCCTTGGAACACAAAGACAGGAAAGCTTCAGAGAAGCTGAGGCAACACAGAGAGATGGAAACATGTGACCACAGCAAAGAACCCACCCTGGAACCAGAACCACATGGGTGGCCAATGCAATTCGACAGACCCCTGTGTCAGCCGTTCCCCTCTCTCCTTGCACTTTGATCTCGTTTTGGTTGGTTTTCCTCGCAGGTTTTGATTTGTGCAGGACGTGACATTAAAAATGCAATCATTATTTACACGATTGGCTTTGACACAGCAGCGGGGGGCGGGGCGTGGGGCGGGGCTAAACGTCCCTACTGACACAAGCAAGTTAGCTTAAGAGTACTTACACGCGCCATGATGACGACTCACCCCTCAAACTTGACATTCATTAATAAATACGTTTTATCCCCGCGTCGTTTAACGAGCAGTGAAACCGCCTTCGACGGGGAAAAAAACCCCAAAAGTAGCAGAGCGGGAAACTCTTCCGCCACAGTCCGAATCTTCGTGACAGAACAGAGGGAGACGGCGTGGTGCGTTCAGGGACGAACAGGAAAACTACATATCAGCCGAACGGCACGCGACGGCGGCGGTAAAAGTATAAGCACAAATGATGCATGTCGGGTTGTAATATCTCATACATTTACTCCACATACATGAGAGCGTTTTTTTTTAACGGGCGAATTATTTGAGGGTATTTCTAATGGCAACGCCGATTTGAACGGACCCCAAACGCACCGATACCCGTGAGTCTTTGCTACGGTTGCCATGGAGATTACCAGAAACCACTTTGTCCTAAAGAGAACGCGCTTTTTCTTCTAACATTTTTCCGACTGAACTGTATGTTTTATATTGGGTGGTTTGTAGTCCCTTGTTATTTTAAAAGAAACAAAAAAGAGGAGGAACGTTTTCAAACCATAAAAACCAAAAAGTATTTACTTATGAAACATAAATACATCATCAAACCATCTGTCTTTAACATAACAACACACAACTGTGATGGGAAGCTGCATTAATACAACAGTCTGACAATGACGTACAAGTAAGTGCACTCGCTTATACTGATATTTTTGTTGTATGTTTGTAATTTTGAAGGCATAATTCCAGTCAAACATATACTGTAATGGTGTTCTATAATGGCACGTGCAAGATTTCGCCTTGGGGCATGAGCCAAACAAACCAACCTGTATTTCGGGTGCTAAACAGGGAAGTTAAGGCAACATTTTAGCAAATATTTTCAAATGTTGACCAAGTAACCCCAAAAATCGGGGAAGGCTTTCACCAAATTGAACTAATACGGATTATAGAGTGAGAAGCAGTGGCGACTGCTCCAAGACTGCAAGGCGTCCCCTAAAATGGGAAAAAGTGGTGAATATGTACTGCTGTGTGTACATTTCATTGACTAAACATGTGCTAGAACAGCTTCATCTTTTGTTCAGCGCAGTCAGATGCTGAGCGTCTACTGACTTTGACGGGGAAGCAAATAGTGGGATGTTCCACTGCACAAAACTGGACGGTCATTGGATAAATGCTGGGATTTGTCCCACCCATCGGACGCTCAGAATCTCTGGCAGTCTATGGGAAGTGGGCTGGCCACTTGATTGGATGATCTGTCTGAGGCGGAAGCCCTTTTTGATTGACAGCGAAATGATCGAATCAGCGATCTTTTTCATGTTCCAAGTTTTTCAACTGACCCGGAGACTCTACTGATCTCCAGCGACTTTGTCTATGGCAAAAACCCTTAAGAACAGAGGGTAGGATATACAGTAAATAAATAAACACATTTATGATGTAGGCCGGAAAAAATGAGCTTCCTCTGCCACCACCGGTGAGAAGTCACACGTTCTCCCCGACTTTTTATAATCATTACCTCTGTAAGAGCTGCAATTGGCTGGTAACCAGTCCAGGGTGTACCCCGCCTCTCGCCCGAAGTGGGCTGGGAAAAACTCCAACATACCCTAGTGAGGATTAAGTGGCATAGAAAGGGCATGGGTGGATCTGTGTAAGGCAGGATGCACTACCCATGCTGTATCATAGATGGATATGCATGTATAGAAATTCATATCTAAACTGATTTTAGATATGAATTTTTTTTTCAAATTTAATAAAATTTTTGACAGTTGCAATTTTTGCCCAAAATAAAGGCCCTAGGTCTTCAATGGGTGACACCTGGGTCGCATACAGTGACCTCTTACGTAGTTCACTAACCATGATATATACAGTACATTTGTATATGACTACAATGAAAATGGTGCACTTCTCACCTAGGATAGCCTCTTTGGAAGAAACGTGAGATTTGAACAAACTGCTTATGACCCCCGCGCTAACATCCACCCCACGGCGCATGTTTTGCCCTGCTCCTCCCGTCTCAAGAGCGCAGTAGTTGCCATAGTGATGCATTGGCAAGTCAGCAGGCTTCATTCCAACGCGCTGTGGGAAGAAATACGGGCCCGGAGGAGAGCGAAGCCGCGGATCAAGACGTGCTGCCCCGCTATGAGAAGTCAAAGTTGAAGCTCTCCTGCAAACCCGATGACTCAAACTCGGGCTACTGAAGCCTCGAGCAAGAGCACACTCGACCAGGGCCAGGAGCTCATACCGAGCAAAGACCACCATTACATGCAGCGGTGATGACACTCGTTGTTCTGCTAGAAACGACCAAAGAACCATAGGATGACCACCATATGTGACATGTGATTGGTATAATCTCGCATTTCAAATTGTCGTGATCAGACCATCACAGACACGTTCAGGAAGTCAAAGAAAACTTCAAAACACCATCATGACGTAAACGTTGTAAGTGTGTTTTGCTTTTTCCGTTTGTCCTTTTGTGTTTGTTTTTCTTTGATGGCACAAAAAATCATGATAACCGGTTGGTACTCACTCACCAATAAACACTTTTCATTAACTTCTTCTCTGTACACAAAAAGCCTGGGTCCCATCAGATTGTCCGAAAATCTGCCCAAATAAGTCATCCTCCTCACTGCATATCAAGCTGCTGATTAGACAGCATATTTTTTGCACTGGTATGCCGTAGGCTGGCTCCAGTAAAAGGCCACTTCAAAATGTGTAGTTTTACTGTATTGGGGTGTGGGGTCTAGTCAGTATCTGGTGTGACCACTATTTGGCCCCACACAGTGCAACACACATAGAGTGTTGGTCCACTCCTCTTCAGTGGCTGTGCAAAGTTGCGGTCATGTACGCAGATCCAGGGCCTCCCACGCTTAATGGTTGACATGTCCGAAAGAAACTGGCATATTAAAGACCTGGAATGTATTTGTTGTGTACAGGTCCTCGTAACGCTGTCACCAGCAAACTGCTCGCCCACACAAAGCCATCCGCGTCGCACAGTGAAACCGAGATTCCTCCGCCAAGGGAACACCTGCTCAAAGTGCCAGACGCCCTCAACACGGCCAATGAGGATAACAAGTACCCGAGACAGTTTTGACACTTTGTACAGAAATTCATATTTTGGAGTGGCCTTTTATTGCGGCCAGCCCAAGACACACACGTGCAACAATCATGCTATATAATAAGCACCTTGATATGCCAAACATGGATTATTTTGTGCTCACTGATGCAGATTTAGACCGATTTGAGGATTGTTTGTCTGCAGGCTGGCGACCAGTCCAGGGTGTACCCCGCCTCTCGCCCAAAGTCATACTGGTATAGGCTAATTGGGACAAATGGTAGAGAAAATAGCCATAGTTTGACCCTGAAACAGATGAATTCAATTTCCAGTCCCATCGCTTTATGTCAATTATCAAGTGAATTAGCTCGAAAACGCTACGAATCCATTTCATCAACGTTACGTAAGAGCTGTGACTGCAGAATGTGGGCTCGTGTTGGCGATCATAAGGCGGTCCAGCGATCTGCTTTTCATTACGAGCCTATTTATAACGTCAAGGTTCCGTTGCGCAAAATAAACAGTGTCACCATGAGGACTGACTGCGTAGAACAAACAGTCTTAAATTGCTCGCGTGTTACTGCCAGAGCAGATTTAGCGCTAATGAAAAAAGACGCCTGTGAGATCATAAATCAGGTCGCTGTTGTTTTTTCCCCGTTTTCATTCCGGTAAATAAATTCCAAAGTAGTGGAAAACTGTCAGAGACTGTTATAGTAGAGCCCAAAGTTCTGCACCAACAATTACAGTTAACACTGTTGGTAGTGGTGCAGTTTTTTTGGAACACGCCTAAAAAGTTGCACTCACCGAAGTTTACGCAATTCAACAAGTGTGAGAAGGAGCAGGAAGAAAGCAAAGCTCATTTCATTCTAACCCTAAATGTTACCATGGTTAGCAACATATCAATAGATAGCTTATGCAGAGATGGGAAAAAAGATCAATTAAAAAATATATAATAAACAGAAAAAGAAATACAAAAAAATAATAATAATTAGGGATGTCTTGCATTGGCTTTTTTGTCGATTTCTGATATGCGGATAATGTCCAACAGCTAATGGACAGCGTTAGAAATTAGCTTCCCGACGGGGCTGTAAACAACATTGTACAACTCGGGTGAGCAAACAGCTGAGAAATACTTGCGATTGGGCAGACTGTGGCTCGAGGAACTCCACAAGATTGGTGGAACCCATGGGTCTATGTACAGGATTTTCCGTTTTCATTATAGGGAATTATCAAACATCCCTAATAATAATATTGGAATCATTAAAATAATGTCTTTCTATGCCACTTCTCTAGGGTTGCGGGGGTATGCTGGAGCCTATTCCAGCATTCTTTGGGGGGTTAACAGGATACACCCTGAAGTGGTAATAAGTAAATTCATAAAAAAACAAAAGTAAAAAACGGGCCAAAATGCAGGATATAGGCTAAGCTAGGGGTGTCAAAAATGCGGCCTGTGGGTCATTTGCAGCCCGAGGTTGTTTTTTCATTGTCCCGCGGCCCATTGTAATATAATTTAGACCTTTAGACAATGTCTAATATATAAATAATATATAAATATTGTTTTTTAATGAAAAAACAGCAACAGCAAAAAATGGAAAAATCTGCAGTTATTTACAAAAATGATTTTAAAATATTAAGAGGAAAAAACCGAAACATTAACATTTTACAAGTAATATTATATTGCATCATTGTGATTAGCACGGAGGCGAAATATTAAATAAAAATATTTTTAAAAATTTTAAAGTCGTAATATTATGAGAAACAAACAATGCAAACTAAAGTTGTGTTTCAGGAAAATTTGCTCGGGGGGAAAGTTCAAAATCATAATACTATAATAATACAAAAGTACACAAATTTGAAAAAAAAAAAAAAAACATCAGCAAAAATGAGATACAAGAGAAAGAACTATAATATGCTTTTTACTTCCATCAGAAAGCTGAAATGCAGTTTTTTAAAATAAATAAATATATAACTCCTTAGCATATCTGCACGTGTTGCTCGGGAAAATATCAAAGTGAGCCTTGCTTCCTTTCATTCCTCCTCTTGGGGCACTCCATTTGCTGGAGCCTATCCCAGCTGGCTTTTATATAATATATAGTGAGTTATATAATATAATATATGACTATTATATGAATATATTTATAATATTATCAATAATATATATATATGTATGTATCGTGATATATTATATCATGATAATGTCACTTCAAGAGTTTCTTCTCCTTTGCGCGAGTAAATACACATAAGGCAAGAGTTAACTTTTTTACTAACTTTTTCCAGATTCCCCTCATAAAATATGACCCCGCGAAGACGCTTCTGCATCCAACGGACTTGTCGATAAACGCGTAAGCGTGTTTGCATGCGGCGACACCCCTTTTGACGAATGCCACGTCTGCTGACGTAAAAAAGGTCCACCGTGACGATTAGTCACGGTCTCGGTGATGTTGCAATGGCCTCACGCGGGAAGATTACACGGAAAATGCATCGTTTTTGTCTCCCACCGAAGACCGCAAGAAGTTTCATTCACGCTCTTTCAGTCTTACCTCCACCTTGTTCATCAGTGCAATTAAAACGACACCATCAGCGTAAACGTCCTATCTTAAAGACATAGCACCAATGAATTGTCTGACCTGATAGGACGTGTTCTCCACCCCGTAGTGCCTCATCAGTACCGGGTCCAAGCTCCTGGTCTGCCTAAGGCCACGCTTGGAGATGGTCCTGGGGCTGAGTGAGCAGGAGAAAACGCTGCTCAGAAGTCCCTGAGCGGACATGTTTGTCTTCAGGAAGCCAGCAGAGAAGACACGGGCTTCATCTGACTGCACGACACGAGTCCAAACCTGAGCCGGAGAGAAAGTCGATCCCAAACTCATCACTGATTATGAAAGACACACACACACACACACACCCCAACCCCCGGAGTCTGACTCAGGACCCGAGGCGGAACTTCTTGTTTTTTTTCCTTGAAGATCTGCAGATAGACAAAGCTCATCCATCATTTTTCTGTAATTCCCCCGCCTACAAACTGCTGTGACAAACTAGAACAGTTGAGGCATGAACTCCCCTTCACAAGGTTCTGGTAGGTGTAGTGGATGAACAGTGTGGTTCCAAACTTAAATGTCCCCAAAATCAAAACAA
Organism: Oostethus manadensis; assembly: GCA_024372805.1. Lineage (NCBI taxonomy): Eukaryota > Metazoa > Chordata > Actinopteri > Syngnathiformes > Syngnathidae > Oostethus > Oostethus manadensis. The sequence continues at coordinate 2,959,261 of QODF01000165.1, forward strand.
TTGGGAATTCAACCAAAGCTTTCAGGGAAATGTCGCCCTTAGACATTCATTGATTCTTTATTTTGAGCCACACAAAATAAAAGCACACACTGTACAGGCGTGTCCCATGCTACGCATTAAAAGAGACAAGATTTTGCCGGTCTGCTGCATAACCCCCGGGACCTCACGAGCGTCACAGGTTTTATTCTATGCATGTTGAGCTTTTTCTTTGGCTGGTTTGCTAAAGTTTCCCCCCCAAAAAGGTCGTCGTCACGGATGAGTTCAAGTCAGATGTCGGCAGGTCGCGCAAGAGCTCAGTTCAGAGAGCATCAAAGGCAAAAAGAGCATTTATTAGACCAGTGGTTCATTACTGTCACGCTCTCCTGGCGGGCCAGATATGTTGCTCTAATGTCTTTTATTGCAGGCTTCAACTATCTCACAACACGCACAATAATCCTTAATATAAGTACAGAATAAAAATACGGGATACTGTATACACAAGCCAAGCTAAAAATCAACAGAATCTCCGCCACAAGTCTGATTTATGTCTTAAAGGGTTGATTTACTCTTATTATGTCTACTATATCTGGTAAGACTAGTATAAAGGTGGCCATAGGGGTGCTATTTCATGTCTAGAGGACTCTAATACTGGTAAAAACTGTATTTAGAAGGTTGTAAACAGTTTTTTAATGCTACAAGTACAAACATACTTTATGGAAATGAAGTTCTGGAACCAGTTAACCGCAACGAAGGAGGGATTACTGTGCACAGGGAGTAGGGGGTGTGCACAAGTTGTGTCGTTTTTCCTTTAAACGCTGGTTAACTTTTTTTTTTAAACTTGTGTGATTCATGCAGTGTGACTGTTTACGCGGCGCGACGTGCCACAATGTTAATAAGGGACGAGGACCTCGAGCGTCACCGCGTGCGTCGCCACTCGTTAAAGTTATGGCGAGGAGTGTCTTGTTGTTTTTACTGTGGCGGACCTCCCAGCCCCGAAGGCTTTGTTTAGCATTTTTTAATGTCTGTATAAGAAAGGGTTATAAAGTATAATAATTCTCTTCGTAGCATGAGAACAAGCCAATAACGTCGGTGCAGGATTGGTAATATGCAAATTCTATGATGTACTGCTTCTCCTGTTATGGTATATGTAGTTCATGCTGCGTTCATGCAGCAAAATAACTGCGTGTAAATTAGTGTATTTATAATATCAGTCCCGAGAGCCACGCTTTGCACTTGACTTTGTTCTTATACGGATGTTTGTGCCGCATACAAACACGCAGCTTCGACATTTTGCAGTATTTGTCTTATTCTGCACAAACAGTGCTTGTTTGTAAAATGCATCCGGTGGCGTCACAGTAACGATGTGATGTCGCCTCGTTTTTGACATTGGGTTAAAAAATTTGGCAGTCCATACACGGGGGCTCATCAAGCTGAACGACATGCACGCTCACGGCGCAACAAACCAAAAACGCAACACGTTCACAGCAACACGCTGAACATAACACGTAGCTGACGCCCGCAAGGCATGCTGGTTAGTCCGACTTGAACTACGAACGATAAAACAGTAGAAATCAGGAGTATGTTAACTCCTCCGTCTTTGCTTCTCTGACGACCACCCCAACATGTTTTGCAACCAAGCAAAAAATAGGTAGCGCAAGCTACCCAGCATGCCTTGCGGCAAGAATATGTGGGTGTTTTTATGGCGTGGCTATCGTGCGTAGATATTTATTTGCACGCCCCCATGGTGCAGTAGGTAGGGTAGCTTTTGTGCGAGCTACCAATGGCTTCCGACTATTATGGGGACCACAGTAGCTCTAAAACCTTGAATTTGGAAATGCCCAGTGGGCCGGATGAAGATGCTTGGCGGGCCTGATGTGGCCCACGTGCCGCAGTTTGCCCACCCTTGCAGTAAATTTAGTCAAATGTGTTCAGGCATTACCAGAGACGGTATGATATCATTACAGATAATAAAGTGCCGTTATGTCCGATATCGCTAGGAAATCACATGAGATCTTTACAGTGCTGCACTTGAGCGGCAGCCTACTAGTAGACTTGCCTCTCTCCTAATTAGGCCTCGACTTGCCTTGAGTGTCATTAGTGTCAACTCAACATGACAGAAATGCGAGGCAGACTTCCATCGGTATACATTCCCGGTCCACTTTGGCCTGCACTGCATCATCACCCCCCCCCCCCCCCCACCCCCCACCTTGTTACTGGCCGCTTGAGATCCTTGGCATGCAGTGCCCAGGGAACCGAGTCTTCCTGTGGGAGCCGCGGGGAAAGGACCTGTGTGATAACGTGACATGTGAACCGGCGCTGTACGGCCACGATAAGACCCCATCAGATACGGGAGTCTACCAAACAGACAGGGGAAGCGGTGATAAGAGGTCGGCTTTGTGTTTGATCCACTCCTTTGGCCCCGGTGCTCATGTGGGCAAATTCATCTACAGCTTAAGTACAGCTCGGGCTGGTTCTTCACAGGAGAAATTGAACAATAACAATTAAAATGTCGTGTTTAAGAGCGTACTTTCACGGCTGTGCAATTTCAGGGATATGTGGACCAGATTTCATTTTGCTGGCAGCCTACTTAGGATTGTTTGTGTGGGTTTATTTTTATGTCCGTGGGAGGTAACGGTTCCGCTTTTTTTTTTTTTTTTTAACTTGGCCAAACATCAAATCTGATGTGGTTTTGGAAGAGAAATGAAAACAGTTGCTGCATTTCAGCTCTCTCTCTATAAACTTGACTTTGTCTTATTCTTTAATGACCGCTGGTGTAGAGATAATTTCGGCGGACTTATTGCAGCATTAGATAACAAACAACAGCAAGGCCACTAGACGGTGCTAATACACTGTTCCGAAGGTCTCCATGGTCCCAAAGAAGTCCCAAATGTAGAGCAAGAGGCAGGAGAGATGCACATACTTAAGTCAAACTCTACTGGCTGAAGCCCTTTGGTCTTGCATTTTCACGTACGACCAGCAGGGAGCGACACTGACCCAGTGGCGCAGCACTGGTTGCCAGTCAAATACATGGCAAACAAGTTACCAGTAGGAGCAGTAGATTATCAGAAAACAAACATTGCACAACAGCCAGCATTTTTGATGTCACCCCACAAGTTCTCCATGGGATGAAGGTCCGGGGATTGGGCTGGAGACTCCATAACATTCATTTTGTTGGTTTGGAAAGAAGATGTTGCTGGTGTACTAGTGTGTTTGGGGTGATTGTCTTGTTGAAACCGCCATTTCAAGGGCATGTCCTCTTCAGCATAAGGCAACATGACCTCTCCAAGTATTGTGACAAATGCAAACTGATCCACGATCCCTGCTATGGGATAAATAGGCCAATACCATAGTAGGAGAAACATGCCCATATCATGATGTCTTCACTGTGTACTGTGGCTTCAATTCAGAGTTGGGGGTCCTCTCACAGTCTCCAGCCCTTGGACCCAAAAAGAACAATTTTGCTCTCATCAGTTTACAAAATGTTGCTCCATTTCTCTTTTGGCCGTCTTCTAAAGATCACAGTACTTACAGGAAAGTCCAGACTGTCTTTGATCGTCCTGGAGCTGATTATTGGCTGAGCCTTTGCCATTCTGGTTATTCTTCCATCCATCGTGTAAAATAGTAATAGGGATCTTCCATTTTCTGCCACGTGTTTCTGGTTTTGCTCTACATTTTAAGACGTTGGAGATCATTTAAGCCGAAAAGCCGCAAAATCTTTTGCACCTCTTCATAAGGTTTCCTCAACTTTGGAATCAAAGTATGCTGTTCTGAACAATGTCTTGAATATTTTCCTCAGGCTTTCAAAGAGAAAAGCACGTTCAACCACTGCTGGTTTTCACTAAACTGATCACTGATTGAACATTGAATGCCACACTGTTATTTTTTTAACAGCGCCTTTCCAACTAATTGCCTTAAGAGCGTGCTTATCATGAATGCTGGGTCTTGTTTGTTTTCTGAGAATCTACTGCACCTACTGATACAGTACTTCATCTGGTTAGTCGCAGTGCACTGCTATTATTTTGAACACTACTGTATATAGCTGTCTAAGGCAATGCCTGTAACATCAAGTTACTACTTTTATTCTAGTAAATTTACGGCTTTACTCTCAAAATCAAGACAGCTATAAAGACAGGGGACGTTTGCGACCTTTGGCCTTGGTCAGAGGTAATATTGCAAGTTTTATTCCCGTACAATTGTTTTAGTACATTTTTTAGTTTTATTCTTGTGAAACTATGACTTTTTTCTCGTAAAATGACAACTTTTATTCTGGAAATGCTGCGATTGGCTGGCAACCCGTCCGGGGTGTACCCCGGCCTCCCGGCCAAAGCCAGCTGGGATAGGCTCCAGCATACCCGCGCCCCTAATGAGTATGAGCGGCATAGAAAATGGATGGATGGAATCTGGAAATTTCAAATACTCCGCGGTCCATTTCTAAGCCAATATTGGAACATCACTACAACAAATGTAGCGTTCTGAAAGCGTGGCTCCGGAACCATCCCGGCACGAAGGCGCCGCACGACCTCATGAAAGACCAGAAATGCTAGGAAACGTTGCCTTGGCCCCTTTCAGGTTGCATTGTTCATCTTTACAAGAATATCTGCAAACGTCTAAATGCATCAGCAGCCACGTACATTGGTCGGGTATGCCGTGCGTCGGACCCCAAGGAGTGCGTCCTTAGCAAACTACTCCTGCATGCTGCTGCACGAGTGCTGCTTTTTCCTCCTCTGTGCTTATGCCGTCCTGTCTCGTCGGGTGTTTGTTAGCACCTCATCCGCCCAGCGATGGGGGGAGTGTGTGAGCAATGCAGGAAAGAGCTGCCGGACGAACACTTGATTTTTCAGCAGCAGTGTGCAGGTCCTCGCCGTCTTGCGTTCCCACTCAGCCTCAAACACGCCCGGCCACGAGGTATTGATTTCTCGTTTTTCTCCGTATCGCCTCGCTGCTGATAGAATTGACACCAGGCCGTGTTTCAAGGAGACCTCCACCCGGCCTCCCTTTGCAGCACTGCGGTCGCCCGGTTCTAGATGTGCTCGGGAGCGTCTGCCCAAACATGGATGACGATCATGGAGCGGCAAAGGACAAGAGTGGCAAGACGTGCAAGGACCCCCGAGAGAAGTCCAGTTACGTCTGGTTGAGATTTCGGTTTTGAAATAGTGTCACTTTTTTATTTTTGCTGTCGCGTGGAATCAAAAGTACGGTGTTCCCGGCTGACTTCCAAGTTCAAAACTAATTCCAAACAACTGTGTAAAAAGTGCATAAAAGGTGTGAGATTAAATAAAACTAAAATGGAGTACAATAAAGAATAATGCGGAATAGGACGGTGTTTGCAGAATGATAGTCAACCCTCCTTTATCGCAATTAGTTGTTTCCAGGCCGAATTGCTTCTACGCCGGTAAGTAAGCCTGTTTACAACCTTCTAAATACACTTTTTCACATTGTTAGAGCCCTCTAGACATGAAATAACACCCCTACAGTCACCTTTACACTCTGATTACCCGATGTAGTAGAATTAATAATCAAATATAAGACAGAATATAAACTTGCAGATGTTAGCATTGGTGATAGTTACTTACTTGTTGTTGTTTTTTTTTTTACTTCCGGGACTTCTGATGTACTGACACTACTGGCCAGTGTAGAATACTACATATCAGCGTGTCTTTCAACGGGTTTTCTGAATGTCTTATATTTGTATTTTTAGTTAATTTAGGCCTTTTTATGCCTAGAAGTGCTTAATTTGGGGCCAAAATACATACAGTTTGCGTAAAGATGCATATTTTATTATAAGCTGTAGTCAACAACAAAACAACAATGGTATATTAATTTTTAAAAATGTTGAAAAAAACGTTTGAAGTGCTTTGTGGGATGACTGGACTGTCATGTGGCATTTTACAGTATAGGTATTCCTAGAATTGTGTACTGACATTTAAATACTGGATGGCCCAAAATATTGGACAACCGTGTGTATTAATATTTATCGACTGTGTTGACCAGGATATGAGACGACCCATGCGTTCATACTTAATTATTGCATGAACCCAAATATAAGACGATCCTCGTCTACTGATAAGGAATTACTGTGTGGACACAAATATAAGACCAATGTATTGATATTTCATTACTGTATCGACCCACGTATGGGTTTGGGTGTGACCAGGATGGACAGGACTTTTTGGGCTTAGAGAGCCATGAAAGTCACATATTTGCAAATGTATTTCCTATTTTTTTTACAGTGATTACAACTAAAAATGTATTTTTAAGCGCGACCAATAATTTGAAAAGATAGTAAGTCTCTGAATTGGATGGATTCAAGTTGCTGAGAAGGTTTAATACTTGGAATGTTATGTTTATCACTGCGATTTCTGTCATGTTTTACTTACACATTACACCAAGCATTATATGTTATACAACAAAAAGTATACATTTAATTGCAATAACATGACTTTATTCCCACATTATTCTAACTTTATTCCCATATTATTTTTCCCCCAACCGAATATTCCCAAATTTACAACTTTATATTGTTTTGTTTGTTTGTCACAATATAATGACCAAAAAAATCAAAAATAACTTTGTGCTACTAAAAGGAAATTATATTTACCTTTTTATTCTCGTAAAATTGTGACTTTTTTATCACTTAATATTCTGACTTTTTATCAATTTCTGTTTTGTTTCTTTTAAATTTTCCCAAATGTTCAACTTTTCTCGTAATTATGACTTTATTCCTGTAATATTTTGACGTTATTTTCCTAATATTATAACCTTTTCTGCAACCTAATTTTCCAAAAAATATATAATATAATATATAATGTTTTGACTTTATTTTCGTAAAATTACTGCAGATTTTTTCCATTTTTTTGCTGTTTCCATAAAGTTTTTTGTAAAATTCTATTTTAGAATGCCAATAAAACGGACCACACTTTCAAGACTTGTGTTGTAATAAAAAATATGTTACATATATAAGTAAAAAAAACTACATTAAAATAAATAAATATTAAATAAATATTATGGTGTTTTCATACGTGGTCATCAAAAGAGCCACCTATGGCTCCCAAGCCACAGTTTCCCTACCCCCGTTCTAGCGGGTCTCCGTGTTGTGGCTGTCCAGGTTGCTGGTGTTTGGATGTGAGTGACCGGGGAAAAAAGCTCGGGGAAAAGTCATTTGTACAGAGCATCCAGACCCTTTCCTACATGCCACGGGAAGCTCCTTTTGTAGTTCTATGGTTATCGCAAGACTTTTCCTCATCATTAGTACCGATTGGTATTTCCGTGGTGCTTGAACTGAAACAAACAAACAAACCCTTTTATATTGATTGATGATTGATTGGCAGCCTATTTTGGTGAGCAATCATCATCGCCAATCAAATAATTAGGCTACTCCGTGACGTTACAGAATGAAGCTTGACCGAGCCGCTCGCAGCCGCGCACGCCGGCGCCTAATCGGAGCGCCGGCATTGGCCCGGTGACCTTCGCAAGCCTTCCACGGACACATTGATTTTTTCCTCCCACGTTCCAGCTAATGGCCGGGTGCCGCGAATCCTATCCTCCCATGGTAACACGGTGGGGAGGGGGAGGGACTTGTTGACGCGGGAGCGGCTGTCTGAGTTGAGGAATGTGATATCCCGTGATCGCATCGACTGAAAGTGACCGACTTCTGTGCACTTCCTGTGTACGGGATGAGCATATTTAGCGGCACATCGGGAGGGGGGGGGGGCGGGGGTTGTGGCCTTCGGCCTTTGTCGTTTCCTGTCTGGCTTTCAGAATGAGAGCGGCATCTTAAAATGAGTGCACTCTAAGTCTTTGTCCAGCGCTATTAATCGCTTTCTGACTAATTAACGCTGATTAATGGGCTACTTAGCCTTCTGCTTTGATCGCAGAGGAGTCCGGTACGGGCGTTGCAACGTTGATCATGTTCGTACGAGTTTTTTCACCCTTTTAACGCAAATGAGTTTGCCGCGCATCATGAAATCATATGAAACTTCTTTCTGCTGCTGAAATCTTTGCTGATGGACGAGTCCCTCCCTCGCCAGTTGTTCCGCAATTAATTGCACATTTGGTTTGTTTGCTTTCGCGGGCTTTAAATTCACACCGGAACCAAGAAAACTGCACTGCGCTGTAGATGCCATTTTTTTGCCGTGACCATCCCTTAAAGAGAAACAAAATGAGCCGCCCACCCGCGGACGCACAGCAAAAAGCCCGCTAAGTCAGATAAGTCTCCCAACACACCCCGGCCTATCAGCCTTGTCGCAAATTGTCACTGTTATGACCCCGAGACGGCATGGTAATTGTGGTTCACCGTCGTGCAACACAAGGGCCCGTTCGTGCGCAAAGTGCTGTGACCCGTGTGTCACCGAAAAGCAGGCCACGGATGCGGTGTGTTGTGGCCCGGGGGCGGGTGCTGCACATTGGAGGGATTCATGTGCGGTCTGCTTTACACGCATGACCGCCACGCACCACAAGGACTATGTGGCTATTAAAAAAGCAAATATACACATATAAATACGTACAACTATAGATAGATCTATCTATCTACACCTAATTGCAACATAAACCACCCACGAGAGAGATAAGAAAATAGAATAAGAATAAATAAATACAAAACATAACACTTCAAATATGTACCTAATAACATAATTATGTCAAAACATTCAGTCCTTGTGTGTTTTTATCCCCTCCCCCCCACCCTGTTGTGTTGAAAAGCCGCACAACATGAGGGAGGAATGACCTCCTCAGTCTTTCAGCAGGACAGGGATAGTAATCTGCTCTTCTGTTGGGAGAAATGTTTGTAGAAAACCTGATTTTCAAAAAAACCGTGTAAAAAGTGTATAAAAGCTGTGATATGACATAAAACTAAAATGGAGTCAAATAAAGAATAACGTGAAATAGAAAGGTGTTTGCAGAATGATAGTCATCCCTCCTTTACCGCAATAATTGTTTCCAGGCTTAATTGGTTCTACACCAGTAAGTAAACTTGTTTAAAACCTTCTGAATACAGTTTTAACATTATTAGAGCCCTCTAGACACAAACTAACACCCCTATAGTCATATTTGCACTTGTATTACCCAATATGGTCAACTTAACATGTTTAAAACCTTCTGAATATTAGAGCCCTCTAGACACAAACTAACACCCCTATAGTCATATTTGCACTGGTACAACCCTATATAATAGATAAAATGAGGAGCTAAGACATGCAAAAGACTCATGCTTGTGTGCTTGTGTGTGACATTATTGTTATCATTGTGCTTGTTGTGAGATCATTCAAACCTGCAATAAAAACCTGTTGTTCTGGCAGTCATGTCTGGTGCGTGTGCGGTAACAAATAAAAACTCTAACCCAACCGTTCGGGACAGACGGCCGCCCCACATAGCCTGGGTTCTGTCCAAGGTTTTAACTTGCCTTTGTGGCCAAGTGCTTGCTCATCTCTGTGACCTAGAACCAGCGAGCAGCGTAAAGTACTACAATTAACAATTTGAACGCATCTTCTTAATGCCTTGTATTTGTATTTTAGCTCATTTAGCCGTTTGTATGCTTGAAATAATTAATTTAGGCAAAAAATACATACCATTTGCTTACATTTGCTTTTTTTTTGGCTTAGTGGTTAGCATGACGGCCACACAGTCAAGAGATGTGGAAGATGTTTGAATTTGTGTTCGGCGTCTTTATGTGGAGCCTGCATGTTCTCTCTGTCTGGCAACCAGTCCAGGGTGTACCCCTCTTGACCCCGAGGCAGCGGGGATAGCTTACCCCTGCCACCCTGGTAGGGATGAGCAGCATCAAAGATGAATGCAGGAAAACGCCATCCACATAATTCCCTTTTATGAAGACAAACCCAAGCTGACATGCTTGTCTTAGTGGTCCTGGTTGCATGGGAACTTTGAGTGGCGAAAGGCTGCCGCGTGTGCAAGCATGGGGTGTGTTATGCAAGCAGCTCCATTTGCTTGCGGAGGCAAAGACACGCGCCTTCGCTCATAACTAATGTATGCCATTCACGCTTGGGTGACTCTGCATGCGTGAAGCACCATGATGTCAAAGCACCGCGGCACTACAGGAGATGCCTTTTAAAGTAAAAATAAACAAATCGTGGAATGAGGAACGCAGATCCCAAACATATACAGTATATATACATCAGCCACTGCTACATTGAGGTTGAGATCTAGTCCCATGGTTTATATAGGATTTAGGTTTGGCTCGTTTAAGGTTGGCAGTTGGCAGGCAAATACCGATGGAGTTGGATTATGTGCGCAGCTTAATTTTAAGCTCTCCTGCCTGCCTGAAACACATGCCATCTTTAAAAGCCTCGTACCGGGATCAGATTATTATGTCAGCTGTGGCAAATTGGCGTGCAGGAATAATGTCAAAAGCGCAGTCCTTCCCTCAGTGAAACGTGTCGGGCCTAGTAGGGCGCAGGTGAACTTTCATGGAGGCAGCCGCACAGGAGTCCAGCTGTTCGCCATTGATCCCTCTGTTTTCTGACGCACTGGCCTGGAATGTGATGCTATTTCATTACCGAGGCAGAAGCGACGGGCTCGGACTCCTCCCCGGGGGCGCTGGCCAGTCACTAGGACGGGGCCGCGGTACGTAATCATCACTGAGCGGGCTCAGTCAGACCGGCTCACTTGTCTATGGAAAGTCCGAACAAAAGCAAGGGGGTGGCGAAGCCCGCGGAGTCAGGAGCGAGCTGAGTGCATTTCAGCGTACGAGGGGCTCTAAATGCCTTGACGGGAAACACGGGAACCGAGCGCCGCCTCCGAGAACCTGTCACCAGCAATGAACCTGGACGACAACGAACTGGGCATCTTCACTGTCATTCAGTGAGTAGAGCTCTGTGGGTTTGTTGTTGTGCTGTGATGTAACTCAGTCAGAGCTGATCACTCGCTTGCTGGTGGAAATTTGACAAACATTACTTCAGACAGTTTTAATGCATTGTTGAGAAGCGGGATTCGTGGTCCTGGTGATGCTTTCCCTTAGAAAAATGAAACACTTTCCCTTTAAAAGACACAGTATTAGATATCTAAACCGTTACTGTCTCCTCCCCTGAGCCACCACTTCATCGTGGTGGAGGAGTTTGCGTGTCCCAATGATCCTAGGAGCTAAGTTGTCGGGAACTCATGCCCCTGGTAGGGTCACCCATGACAAACAGGTTCTAGGGGAGGGACCAGACAGAGAGTGGCTCAAAAGACCCTGACGATGATTGAAAACATTGGACTTTGTTTTTCCCTCTCCCGGACGCAGGTCACGGGGGTCCCACTCTCTGGAGCAACGCCTGGAGGGCCCACTCGTAGGAGGGGCCAAAGGGGTCGGGTGCTAAGTGAGCTGGGTGGCGGCCGGAGGTGGAGGCCTTGGCGGTCCAATCCTCGGCTACAGAAGCTAGTTGTCGGTACGTGGAATGTCCCCTCTCTGGCGGGGAAGGAGCCTGAGCTGGTGCGTGAGGTGGAGAAATTTCGGCTAGATATAGTCAGACTCACCTCAACGCACAGCAAGGGCTCTGGAACCAGTCCTCTCGAGAGGGGTTGGACTTTATTCCACTCTGGTGGAACCCCTCGTCTCCGGCAGTACGAGACGATGGGAAGGGGTGGCAATTCTTGTTGCCCCCCGGCTCCAAGCCTGCACGTTGGAGCTTAACCCGGTAAGCAAGAGGGTAGTTTCCCTACGCCTTCGGGTGGGGAGACAGGTCCTGACTGTTGTTTGTGCTTATGCACCAAACAGCAGTTCAGAATACCCACTCTTTTTCCCTTGTTCTATTGGGTGACTTCTACGCTCATGTTGGCTGCGACAGTGAGACCTGGAGAGGTGTGATTGGGAGGAACGGCCCCCTTGATCTTAACCCGAGCGGTGTTTTGTTATTAGACTTCTGTGCTCGTCACGGATTATCTATAACAAACACCATGTTCAAACATAAGGTTGTCCACATGTGCACTTGGCACCAGGACACTCCGGGCCGCAGTTCGATGATTGACTTTGTGGTTGTGTCGTCGGACTTGCGGCCACATGTTTCGGACACTCGGGTGAAGAGAGGGGCGGAGCTGTCAACCTATCACCACCTGGTGGTTGGTTGGTTCCAATGGTGGGGGAGAATGCCGGTCAGACCTGGCAGACCCAAACGCATTGTGAGGGTCTGCTGGGAACGTCTGGCAGAGTCCCCTGTCAAAGGAAGTTTCAACTCCCATCTGCGGGAGAGCATTGACCAAGTTCCAAAGGAGGCAGCGGGAATTGAGTCCGAGTGGGCGATGTTTCTTGCCTCCATTGTCAATGCAGCTGATTGGAGCTGTGGCCGTAAGGTGGTCGGTGCCTGTCGTGGCGGTAATCCCAGAACCCGTTGGTGGACACCAGCGGTGAGTGATGCCGTCAAGCGGAAGAAAGAGTCCTATCAGGTCGTTTTGGCCCATGGGACTCTGGAGGCAGCTGACAGGTACCGGCAGGCCAAGCGGTCTGCGACTCTGGCAGTCACTAAGGCAAAAACTCTGACATGGGAGGAGTTCGGAGAGGCCATGGAAAACGACTTTCCAGATGGCTTCAAAGAGGTTCTGGTCCACCATCCGCCGTCTCAAGAAGGGGAAGCAGTGCGCAGTCAACACCGTGTATGGTGGGGACGGTGTGCTGCTGAACTCGACTCGAGATGTTGTGGACCGGTGGGGGGAATACTTTAAAGACTTCCTCAATCCCACCGACACGTCTTCCAACATGGAATCAGTGCCCGGGGACTCTAAGGCGGGTTCCCCTATCTCTGGGGCAGAGGTTATCAAGGTGGTCAAAAAGCTACTTGGTGGCAAGGCCCCGGGGTGGATGAGATCCACCCGGAGTTCCTCAAGGCCCTGGATGCTGAAGGCGTGTCTTGGTTGACACGACTCTGCAGCATCACGTGGACTTCGGGGTCGGTGCCCTGGACTGGCAGACCAGGGTGGTGGTTCCACTTTTCAAGAAAGGGGACCGGAGGGTGTGTTCTAACTATTGTGGGATCACACTCCTCAGCCTTCCCGGTAAGGTCTATTAAGGGGTTCTGGAGAAGAGGATCCGCCGGATAGTCGAATCTCGGATTCAGGAGGAGCAGTGTGGTTTTCGTTCTGGTCGTGGAACTGTGGACCAACTCTATACTCTCGGCCGGGTCCTTGGGGGTGCATAGGAGTTTGCCCAACCAGTTGACATGTGTTTTGTGGACTTGGAAAAGGCATTTGGCCGTGTTCCTCGGGGAATAGTGTGGGGAGTGCTCCGGGAATATGGGGTATCGGACCACCTAATCCAGACAGTTCGTTCCTTGTATGACCGGTGTCAGAGTTTGGTTCGCATTGCCGGCAATAAGTCGGACCCGTTTCCAGTGAGAGTTGGAGTCCGCCAGAGCTTCCCTTTGTCACCAATTCTGGTCACTACTTTCATGGACAGAATTTCTAGGCGCAGCCAGGGAGTTGAGGGGTTTCAGTTTGGTGGTCACAGAATTCGGTCTCTGCTTTTTGCAGATGACGTGGTCCTGCTGGCTTCATTGAGCAGTGACCTTCAACTCTCACTGGATCTGTTTGCAGCTGAGTGTGAAGTGGCTGAGATGAAAATCAGCACCTCCAAATCCAAGTACATGGTTCTTGCCCGGAAAAGGGTGAAGTGCCATGTTTGCGTCGGGGATGAGGTCCTGGCTCAAGTGAAGGAGTTCAAGTACCTCAGGGTCTTGTTCACGAGAGAAGGAAGGATGGAAAGTGAGATGGACAGGCGAATTGGTGCGGCGTCTGCAGTGATGCGGACTGTGCACCGGTCCGTTGTGGTGAAAAAAGAGCTGAGCCAAAAGGCAAAGCTCTCAGTTTACCGGTCGATCTACGTTCCTACCCTCACCTATGGTCATGAGCTTTGGGTAGTGACCAAAAGGACAAGATGGCGGGTACGAGCGGCCAAAATGAGTTTTCTCTGCAGGGTGGCTGAGCTCTCCCTTAGAGATAGGGTGAGAAGCACTGACATCCGGGAGAGACTCGGAGTAGAACCGCTGCTCCTCCGCATTGAGACAAGCCAGATGAGGTGGCTCGGGCATCTGGTTAGGATGCCTCCCGAACGCCTTCCTGGGGAGGTGTTCAGGGCACATCCAACCCGTAGGAGGCCTCGGGGAAGACCCAGGACCCGTTGGAGAGACTGTGTCTCTCAGCTAGCTTGGGAACGCCTCGGCATCCGCCGGGAAGAGTTGGAAGAAGTGGCCGGGGAGAGGAACGTCTGGGCTTCCCTGCTTAGGTTGCTGCCCCCGCGACCCGACCTCGGATAAGCGGAAGAAAATGGATGGATGGATGGAACTGTTGCTGTCTTTTGCCCAACATAAACATCATGTAGTGCCGTGGTTTTCAAACTGGGGGAGTCCGGCGTTTATTATTACCATATTCTTCGGGGTGGGGGGCCTCTCTATTATCAAATATTAATTGCTTAATATATTATTAAAACTATTCTATCTAATAAATGAATCACATTCAGATTTAGTTGGACACAAATCCTGTTTTTCAGTTGATTTTGATGGTTTATGTTTTGTAAAAAATCCCACAAAATTAGAAATTTCACTTACATCTGTGAGTGGATGAAAACCAAAATATGTCAAAAAACTGGCTGTATATTAATCACTTTGAAGGTGGTATCCCTCTTTGGCTCCAAATTCATTTTTTAGTGGTTTACAACGCTGGTTTGTACAAAATATTCTTCACAATTACCAGTTAAACTGAATAATTTTGGGGAGCGGCGTAAATGGCCGTCACTCAGTCGCGGCTCGTGCACAGGCAGTCCCCAAAAAGCAATTGATTGTCAGATTAGAGTGAATAGTGTAGAAATTCTTTGCTCCAACTGTGTGAGTGTGCATGGTGTGTTGCAGAGAGACATGGAAGTACGCGGCCCTCAGTAAAAAACAAAAAGACTGGACACATTTCAAGTCACTTTAAATGTGAAAACTTAACAACATCAGGCATAATTACATATTTCCCTTTTATCTGTGCATTAAAAAAAAACAAAATAGACTGTTATTAGATATTCCACAGGTGCTATTCATTTTTGTCTCCAAAATATTTGTTTTCACCCAAATAATTACCAAAATACCACCACTGGCAAGCACATCTTACCAATATTGCTAGCCTGGAGCCTGCTACAACACTGTATTTCTAGAAATATTTGTTTTCCTCAGGTACAGGTGTGTGTACGTGTAGTCTAGCACTAATGACGAGAGCATCGTGGGTATAACTTTGCATCACAGGTTCCAATATGGCTGGTGCAAACTTTTCCCCTTCTTTTATATGTCACTTTTCCATAGCATTTTCTTGTGAAAGTTATCGATGTGGTATATTTATGGTGTTTATTGAATCATTGGGCACTGATACAGTCGGAGCATTTAGATGATGATGAGTTTTGCTTTATGAGGCAATTCTTTTCACCTTTTAATGAGCAATTTCAAGTTCTAACAATATTTATGTTGGTGAGAGCAGCGATGTTGTTTGGTTTAGAGACAGTGCCGCTGAGGAAAAGACAGTAGGCAGAGCTGGAGGTAGCAGAGATGAAGATGCTGAGGTTCGCTTTGGGTGTGACCAGGATGGACAGGATCAGGAATGAGCACATCAGAGGGACAGCACATGTTTTGGAGATAAAGGAGGTTTTGGAGAGAGGCCAGATTGAGATGGTTGGGACATGTCCGGAGGACAGATAGTGAATATGTTGGTAGAAAGATGCTGAGAACTGCCAGGCAGGAGGCCTAGAGGAAGAGAAAAGAGGAGGTTTATGAATGTAGGGAAAGAGGACATGAAGTTGGCGCAAGAGAAGACAGGGTTAGATGGAGGCAAAGAAGTCGCTGTGGCGACCCCTGAAGGTATAAGCCCAAAGGAAATGTATACACTGTATATAAATCGTGCTTCTTAAATAATCTTTGCAAATGTTTTGCATGTAATATTATGCCTTTATTTCTATAAAATTTGACTTTATTCCCACAGTAACACAGTATTATATTTTATTTATTATTGTAAGTTTTCTGTTCTGTTATTTTTTGTCAATTGTAGGACAACTTTAAAAGAATAAAATATGTGTGTTTTATTATTTCAACTTTATGCTAAAGTGATATTATTTACTCCTCATAATAATCAGACGAATCGATCCCCTGAAGGGATAAGCCCGAAGGAAAAGAAGTTTGTTTTAGTTCAAACTTGCTAGTTGTTGTTGTTGTCTAGCAGTAGAGGTGCAGAGCCAGCACTAAACTTCATTGGAACACACAAGCAGCAGCAGTGGCGTCAAAGTGTCTGCTAGGGGAGCAACAATCAAGTGCAATGAAGATATTTTTATGCTCTCCTGAGTCAATTTGACGGCCAAGATGCAGGATTACATAGCAAAGCTCAAAAACTTCTCCAAACAGGACTTTCAGACAACAGAAGGGGATCAGACTCTTTAAACAAAGTATTTCAGTTCTTCTGCTAGAGAAGGACAGGGTGCATGTACAGTGGAACCTTGGTTAGCATACGCCTCGGTTAGCATGTTTTTCCGTTACCGAAATGTACGCCAAAAGTTTGCGTGCGATGTCCGGTTAGTGTACAATATGCTTGATATTGATACGCCACTGTCTTCTAAATGTACTTCTATCACAAAATATTTTTACCTCAAAGCGGCCTTTTCAGCATCCATACTAGCTTGGAACTGCAAGCTATGTCCCCTGTCTGTGATGTCATCAGCAGCTGACTGTAGTTCTTTGTTAACTAACACAGTTAACCCACAAGTCTCAGGGGTGTTTCTCACCTTCTCTCCAAATGCTGGCGCTTTTTTGGCTCCATTTTGGGTTATTTTGCAGCCGTGATCAAAAGAAAGAAAAGAAAAGTGTTTTTTCAGAAACTAATTCATATGTAAATGATATATGACAAATATATGATAAACATATGATAAATATATGATATAAATGACAGTAAATGATCGCTGTTTCGTAGTAAATCTATGGTCTATTATTTACCAAAACTAGGGCCGTCAGTCGATTTAATCGAGATTATCTTGTCCATAGTTAACTCATAATTAATCGCATTTAATCACAGAAAGAAAA
The DNA here is from genome assembly GCA_024372805.1 of Oostethus manadensis. NCBI lineage: Eukaryota > Metazoa > Chordata > Actinopteri > Syngnathiformes > Syngnathidae > Oostethus > Oostethus manadensis. The sequence goes on from QODF01000165.1 coordinate 2,976,255, forward strand.
AAACGCTTTTATCTGTAATAAGTAGGGGTGTAAATCTTTGTGGGAAACGATTCCATACACAACTACAACGATAACTTCATCAAACTTAATGTAAAGGGATGTCAATTTTGGAAATATGGGCCATTATTTTATTCAAAAAACAATCTACAGTTAGACCACCCACAGTTTTTGAAGGTTTAAACCCATCTTCTATCATTCTTTCATGCTACACAGATAGACTACAATACTGTATTTATGCATTTTAATCTTTCCCGGTAACTAGGTAGTGCTTTTGTTGCTAATGCTAATGCTACTTTCACTGTAGACTTCAGCCAGGGTAACATTGGCATAAGCCCTTAAAGAGCTGTCCTCGGCTGTGCCTGCCCGTAACTAGCAGCTCATAAGCCAAATTTTAGCTTACTGTTCAAAGCAAAAAGCAGCCGATGGACGGCACGCATCTAAAAAAAAAAACACCCGCATGCCAAGGTACCGTTGTATAAATGACAATAAAAAATACCGGCAGGGATCCAGTAATTTCTGGCTGGCGGCAGGCCGGTGGCAGCCGAAACAAATAAAACATAACCATCTTGTTGCGAGAACCGTCTACCAGGGCTTTGAAGCTAAACTTACCAATTTTTATAACCCTTTCTTTGTCCATTTCTGCTCAATATTTGTTCCTGCTTGTGGCTCCGCAGTCACCACTGCTTCCTCAAACGAGGTGTGGGCTAAGGGTCAAATGGGACGTGCACACGTTAATCATTGGGTAAAAAAAAAAACCAAATAGTGCCGTTAAAGGAAACTTCCGTTAATGTAACTTTAAAAGAAGATTATTCTCTCATTCTGTGTGGAAAAGGTAGTTTTTGGTTTCTTAAGTTTAGAAAGATATTTTGTAGATTAACCAGTTGGTTTAGGGTGAGGAGCTCGGCCATCCGGGAGGAGCTCAGAGTAGAGCCGCTGCTCCTTCACATGGAGAGGAGCCAGTTGAGGTGCCTCGGGCATTTCCTCCGGATGCCTCCCCGGTGAGGTGTTTCGGGCATGCCCAGTCGGGAGAAGGCCCCCGGGAAGACCTAGGACACGCTGGAGGGACTATGTCTCACAGCTGGCCTGGGAACGCCTTGGTGTCCTCCCGGTGGAGCTGGAAGAGGTCGCCGGGGACCGGGAAGTCTGGACTTCCCTACTGAAGCTGCTGCCCCCGCGACCCGGACCCGGATAAGCGAAGGAAAATGGATGGATGGTTTGCTCACTAAGTTGCTAACAAGCGAGTCCATGCGGCGTAGAGTTGCGCAATGGAGTGTAAACAATGACTAATAGGCATGTAAATGGGACTTTGGGATGACTACGGGGCTCTAATAATGTTTAAAAAAAAACTTATTTAGAAAGTCAGAAACCAATTTTATAATGCTCTAACTACAAAAATATTCCATTTATTAACATTGAATGCAATATTGTGGAAATTCATTTATTGCTGTTAAGTTTGGAGCAAATCAACATGCAATTGAACAATAGACGAGGGACAACTGCAATCAAGGTTCCACCCGGGACGATGCCGTATCAACATAAACAAAAGTCCAAAGTAGTCGGTGCCTCGCCAGCCATGAATCTCATCGCACGTCACCGGTATACAACACGAGGTGAACGTCCCAGCCCGTGTCGGACCTTTTCGGACACGTGTCGGATGCTTTTAAGTCAACATTGAGTTCATGCAGAATGGCTGCACTCTGCTTATCGTCGGCTTTTAGCCATCCGAAGGCACGGCTTGCAAAATGTAAGCCTTGTTGGGCTTCAAGTGGACCCAACTGCCTGAATTCATCTGATTTAAAAGTGACTCTGACGGGATTGGATGGTGTAAAAGCTTCAGCCATATTCTCCTTAGATCACGTTGCCGTCTGACCTTAATATCCGCTGCCACTCATGTCGGCTTCGGGCCGGCGAGCCCGAATGGCCAAACTCGACTGTCCGGAATACGCCGAGTCTCCCAAAAGCTCCCGCCAAAGGACACTGTTGCGATATTTGAAGCAAATCAGTCGGCATCACTTCATTCGCTGGCTTCATCCCGTATGCCTTTCAACAATTCTCCTTCATCACAGACGTAGCATATTGCCTTTTTTAATCCCTCAACCTGGAACATCAGATTAAAACAGAAACAGAAGGGAAAAACAACAGTGGGCTTCGCCTTTCTCATCAACCTTGCCATTGTGATATCCCGGAGAAAACAAACGCGCGCCCGACCCTGAGTCAGAGACAACAGTCTTTATTGCAAAGACACTTTGAGTCACCAAGGATGAGTTTACGAGTTGTGGCATTTTGAAAGAGGATTCTTGACTGTGGCTGGAGCTTGAAAATTGCCAGTTTTCAGCAGCGATTGCTCTAAGGCGGCAAATGAAGCTCACCTCCCCCTAAAAAGAGTCATTGGATAAATGCTAGGCTTTCCCATCGGACGCTCGGCGTCTTTGGGGCTCTATGGGGCAGTGGGCTGGCCCAGATGCTCGGCTTCTGCATGATGATTGGATGACCTGCCTGAGGGGGGGGGATCCCCTTTTGATTGACAGTGAAATCGAATCAGCCATCTCGAAGTGTAAACCTCCACCCGAGCATTTTCCAAGTTTTCAATTCCGAACTGATCCGGAGACTTTACCGATCCCCAGCGTTAAAAAAGACTGGGAATGGAATTACAAATAAATAAATACATTTATGATGTAGGACGTAAGTCGGAAAAAATGAGCTTCCTCGTTCTTCAGATAAAAAGTCTCATGGGTACTGAGCCCGGGACAATAATACATGCTTTCAGTGGTTTTCAATTTGGGGGGGCGTCCCCTGGGGGAGGCCCAGCGTTATGAGGGGGGGGGGCGTGGGGCTACCACGAACACTTTTTATTATTACCATATTTTTCAGGCGGGGTTGGGGGGTTGGGTGTTGGGCAAAAACAGTTTGGCCACCACCGCATCAATTAATCACGCCAGACAGGAAGAGAGTTCACTCTGTGCATCGTTTTCAGCACCTTGGCATGTTAGTTTCATAGAACAACAGCTTGAACGGTGTGAGCCCTGTTGTCAGTCATACAGCCTCAGGGTGGAGGCGGGGTCTGTAGGGTGCTGAAGCTGTTAACGTAGTTTGCAATATATTGTCATATATTATTTTAAAATAGCTTTTTATTGTACTCACACAGTACACAGTGAAGTACACAGTGAAGTACACAGTGAAGTACACAGTGAGGCACCTGAGTGGTGGAGGTAGTGTCGTGGGCTGGGCCGGCATGAGTACTACCAGCAGTGAAGAGCCATGTTTAATTGTGGAAAATATGAATCCCCGCATATGCTGGGACATTCTGAAGAAAAATACAACCCCCCTTGCTTCAGAAACAGGACCACATGGCCGTTTTCCAACACCAACCTAATGACTATTGGACATATTTACTGGCGTAAATATGTATTACTAGCATTACTAGCATGATAACACATTAGCAGAGAAGCCATTTTCATGGGTGAACACTGTTAGCTCTCTTAGCATGCTAGCATTAGCATGTTAGCGTGTTAGCATTGCTAGCATGACAATATTATATAATAGTCAGCTGTTTTCATCGCGTAGACACTTCTATGAACGCTTAGTGCTATCATTTTAGGTGTTAGCATGCTAACATTACCGTAGTAGCAATTTCCTTAGGTAGACACAATTATGCCAGGTGTGAGCAAGTTAGCATCACTAGCATGATAACACATTAGCAGAGAAGCCATTTACATGGGTAGACACTGTTATGCTCTCTTAGCATGCTAACATTACCGTAGTAGCAATTTCCTTAGGTAGACACAATTATGCCAGGTGTTAGCGTGTTAGCATTACTAGCATGATAACACATTAGCAGAGAAGCCATTTTCATGGGTAGACACTGTTATGCTCTCTTAGCATGCTAGTGTTAGCATGTTAGCGTGTTAGCATTGCTAGCATGACAATATTATATAATAGTAGGCTGTTTTCATCGCATAGACACTTCTATGAACGCTTAGTGCTATCATTTTAGGTGTTAGCATGCTAACATTACCGTAGTAGCAATTTTCTTAGACACAATTATGCTAGGTGTTAGCAAGTTAGCATTACTAGCATGATAACACATTAGCAGAGAAGCCATTTTCACGGGTAAACACTGTTATGCTCTCTTAGCATGCTAGTGTTAGCATGTTAGCGTGTTAGCATTGCTAGCATGACAATATTATTTAATGGTCAGCTGTTTTCATCACGTAGACACTTCTATGAGCATTTGGTACTATCATGTTAGGTGTTAGCACGCTAACATTACTGTAGTATCAATTTCCTTAGGTAGACACAATCATGCTAGGTGTTAGCATGCTAATGTTAGCATTGTTGGCATGCTTTAAGTCATTGAAACCCTGTGGGACTAATAGAAAAGGCCAAAATGACCTAAAAATGGCAAACGTAAACCACAATGTGTTGCATCCTGTGCATTTTGGGCATTTTACGTGAATCCTGCCATGATAAATGCATTTTGTGTCGACTGGACTCGGTTGTACAAACCCCTGACTGGGCGCTACCGAGTGACGTAGAAGAGGTCATGGCCTGACGTGGATATGAGACAATTTATTCCCAACATGAACTGGCTGCCCAAGTGACACAGATGCTCTGGCTAGAGGATATTTGATGTTTTCCGGCAGAGTAGTTGCCTTTCATCACATGGCAGACATGTTGCTTTTATCCAAAAGAAAATTGCCCGAGCCACGTGAGGAATTATCAGCCCTGCTCGAATCACAGACGGAGCTAACGGGCTCTTGGTGGGACAGAGGTGTCCGCGTGTCCTTTGGCTTTGATTTACGAGGGCTGATGCTTTCCTCTTTGGACTAACCGACACGGCCATTCTTCACCCGTCGTGGTTTGTTGTGTTAAACATTGAGCAGTGACGCCGCTCCACAGTTAGGATTATGCTCGACTTTGAAATGAATAATTGCACAAGAACATAAAAGTTTGTGGAACGGCGGCATAGCAAGCACCCGCTGCAATTTAGTGCGATTGCAGAAAAACCTTGGTTAGCGTATGCCCTGGTTAGCATTTCTTCTCAGGTAACATTGAATATTGACCCCAAAATTTTGCCCTGGTACATTTTCCGGTTAACGTACAATATGGCGCACATCTTGTTGGTGTAGGTGTTCTTGATGCAGGGTTTCCGCTACACGTAATTGGAACTGCAAAATAAAAGCGCCACACCTTAAAAATTAGGGGTTTTGGCATCAGATCAAACTATCCATACACGTTGTTCCTTATTATTGTGACAATGAAAACAAGCCCATAAAATGTGTAGTCGATTGACGACGGCTGCACGTTTCTCGTTCCACTTTCTGGCGTCTCTGTTTACACATTTTGCCTCGCCTTTGTGCCTGACTGGGAGTTATGTCCTGAATTCCGTGGTGTTTCTCCCCTAAAAATGTTGCCGCTCGCAACATTCTATGGCTCCATTTTGGGTTCTTTTCCAACTGTGATCAGAAGAGAAGCAGAGGCTGCCGAATGCCGTGAAAACATGGCAGTCGCCCAGCGGGGGCATGACAGAAAACCACCGCTCTAAATGGACCCATCTGTAGCTGGCAGATAGTTGGCAGATATTTTGTTTTTTTGTACGAGATCTGTATCAAAGTCTCCTCCTTTTTGTTTTTTACAAACCTGTCCTCCATGTGGTGGCGTATACAAGGGATGGAGTCATCAAATATGTAGTTAGGGACGGGTCAGAACCGGTGGTGATTGCTCTAAGACAGCTCGGGTTTCCCTAAAAAGTCCGAAAAGGTAGTACTGCTGTGTGTACATTTCATTGACTAAATCTACACCAGAATACCTTCGTCTTGTGTTCAGAATCAGGTACTTGACTGACACCACTCACTTGGGGAAGCGTAGAGTGGGTTGTTCAGCTGCGCAAAACTGGACGGTCATTGGATAAATGGTCCCGCCCATCGGACGCCCAGTATCTCTTGGGGTTTTTACGGCAGTGGGCCCGGATTCTTGGTTTCTGCATGATGATTGGATGATCTGTCCGACATGGAATCCCTTTTTTGATTGACAGTGAAATGAGCGAATCAGCGATCTTGAAGTATAAACCTCCACCCGAGCATTTTCCAAATTCTTCATTCCGTTGTTCTGAACTGATCCATAGATCTTACCCGTCCCCGGCAACTTTGTTTTAGGAACGGAGGGTAGAATTTACATTTTTCAAAAATAACACATTTGTGAAGTACACTGAATATAAAGGAGCTTCCCCTCCTTAGATGAGCAGCACTGGTCCGATCATATCCAGTGATTAGGAAATAAGTTCTCCCTTCATGACCTCAGTAAGAACTTGGAAGCAATCCTCGGAGATCTGGAGGATAGATGAGCTCCAGCATCAAAAAATCTATTTTGTACAACAGAGGGACGTTACCTGGTTGTGGTCTGCTCGGAGACTCGGTTATTGGGCTCGGCACGGTTCACCCCACCAGTCCTGGGCTGTACCATGTCCTTCCGAAGGTGGCGGCGATGGTGTTTGTTTAGGACTGGAGGCCTCTCGTCGTGCTTGGCATACCGGAGAGGAAGCTTTTAACGATTGCGAAAGGTCAGAGTCATAGATGCGACGTTCACTTCGCGGCGTGCAGCCGTGAGCTCAGTTGGGGGCGGGGTCGCGGGAGTGGGAGTTCCTCCAACCAAATATTGCACGGCGTGCCGCATGCTCCCTGCACTTCACGGCTGCACGACCTTCTCCCAACAGCAGCATGGCTGATGGATGACATCACAGCCTTTGGGGACTTCTAGGTATAGCCAACTGCATCCTTTAGGTGCCATTCTTGTGGCTCCTTCACACACACGCACCCTTTTGCGTTCCCTCCCGCCCTCCTATCCATCCATCCTCCTCCAGCTCCCTCTCTCTCGCTCACCCCTGCTTCTCTCCAAAGCTGTTGTTCCCGCACGGCTCCCGCACATAATTCCACCGCCATGGAAATTAAATGAAGGTGGCTTAACGCGGCTAACACCGGCATGCTTTGAAGGATGTAACCAGGCTGGGGGGTGGGTTCCGGGGGGGGGGAGGCTCTTACACTGCCAGATCCTTTTCCATGGGCTGTAGTGGATTTGCGAGGCGAGGACACAGCAATCACTCAGCCATGCAGAAGCCCAGACCACAGGAATAATCTCTCCACCAGACTTTTTGTTTTATTTATTCATTCCTGAATTATTCACAAAGACGGCGTCGGACGGATGGAGCCGGAGTGAGACGGTGTGGCGATTTGTCGACTGCGACCTGCAGCACGCATGGATGTGTTCAGCTTTGTGAAGATGCCAAAGCTGACAGGGTGAGTCTGCCTCCGGTGTGCTACCTACACGTGAACACGCCGGAGACGTTGGAACACAGAATTCCAACAAAATGTTATGAGATGATGCTGGAGGAGCGGGGGGGTGGGGGGTGGGGGGTGCTAGTGGGGGGGCGGATGCAGGACCTGATGCAGCTCGGGTACCCTCGAATGTCGGCATGCAAGTTTCACATTCTTGATGACTTAATTGCTTAGCAAATCGCGAATAGTCTGGAGAAAATGAGGCTACAAAGTAACATGCAGTATCGTGAGCATTTAGGGGTTTTTGGAATTTGGCCGGATAAAATGCTCTTGGGGGTTTTATGTGGCCCTGGTTTAGTTTGTCATTACTGGCAATGGGAAGTACATGAACATTTACGAATGCAGAAGAACTCACACAATTCAAGTGGGTTTGCGAGATGCACTTGATCTGCCCCCAGTGGACATTAATCCATTCCATTTTCCTCCGCTTATCCGGGTCCGGGTCGCGGGGGCAGCAGTTTCAGCAGGGAAGTCCAGACTTCCCGGTCCCCAGCGACCTCTTCCAGTTCACCGGGAGGACACCAAGGCGTTCCCAGGCCAGCTGTGAGACATAGTCCCTCCGGCGTGTCCTAGGTCTTCCCGGGGGCCTTCTCCCGGCTGGGCATGCCCGAAACACCTCACCAGGGAGGCGCCCGGGAGGCATCCGGACCAGATGCCCGAGCCACCTCAACTGGCTCCTTTCGACGGGATTTATCTCCATAAGAAACACCATTGATATAATTTGATTACAGATTCACAGGCCTACTCTGTAACATGCGAATAGAATAGCCCGGCAATGTATTGGGGAAATGTACTTAAATGTACTTAAAAATGTACTTCAAACGCAGGCATACAGCGATTTATGCAGTAATCCTTCATTTATTGCGGTTAATCGGTTCCGGACCCAAACGGGATAAGTGAATTTCCGCAAAGTAGGATTCATCACTTATATATTTTTGTAATCAGAACATTGAAAACAAGCTTTTAAATATGGTTTTAAGATTATTAGAGCCACTAGACATGAATTTGGAAGATGGGTTAAATTCGGTTTCCGGTTGCCGTGTAACAGTCGTAACGCTGTGCCACACTCCAACGTGGCAGGTGCAGTAATGCGTCTAAAAGGTGGTTGCCGCTCGAGTCCCGCCACCCGGAAGAAGAAGAAAACGCAACATCACCATGCAGACATGTCGGCGAGGTACCGTGTAAGTAAGTTGGACGCTGGATTGTAGTTACAGCGGTAGTTCCCCCTCACTGTGCCTGGACTGCTGTGTCTGTATGGAAGTTGTTTATGCTAGGGTCAATAAATTTGGTAAAATGTGAGTTTGTTTAAAAAAAGGGCATATATTCTAAATCACACAACAAATGGATTATTATGTATGTCAAATGGTTAGTCTTTCCCCTGGCGACCAGTCCAGTACCCTGCCTCTCGCCTAATGCCAGCCGGGATAGGCTCCAGCCTATCCCTGCGACCCTCATAAGGATAAGCAGCATAGAAAATTGATGGATGGAAGGTGTTTGCAAGTATTTTGCACTGCCATCTTTTATGGAATAGACTTTTATTGTATTAGGCTGAAAAACCCAACAATATTGCTGGTCATGCTGTGTAATAAATAAGTTGCATTCTTTTTGATGCTTTGAAGAGCTATTTTCATAATCATATTCACTTCCACAAATTCATGTTAGTAACAAAAGACTGCCATAAAAAATTGGATAGGATGGGAAGTCAAAACATGTGGGTTGGGTTTTAGCTTGTGGTGGGTTTTACGGCCGCAACAGTAGTCTCTGTTTTTATTTGAGATCCATCTGTCTAGCTCATTCAAACCTGTTCTGGCAAACAAGTCTGGTGCTTGTGTGTCTCACCAAGCATTACCACTGACAAATTTGCACGGGGCAACTTTTGTACATAGAAACCAATCCAGTGTAAGTCAAAATATGCTAAGGGTTATACGTGACAAAGCAAACGGTTATTACTGTTATTAATAATGCATGAATTACATTTCCTTCCTAAAAGTCCAGTAAAAATACTATAATAATAGGTTTCTTCTGGTTCAGTTTCTGGGAACATAGTGTTCCATCATCCCAGTTGCTGGGATGAGTGTGATGTAGAAGAATTGAGAGCCATGGCCACAAGCCCATTTTATGCCAGACCCTCTTTTAGGTCAAACATCAGTGACTTTAGACACCAAAAACCTACAAAAGGGTCTGTAAGCGTCACGGCCAGTTGTCTCAATGCTTAAGTCCTTGTCAAAAAGGCTACAGTCTCCTAACGCGGCGTTTGTGAGGCAACTCCCAGCGGACCTCCGGCCTCGCTGCATGCTACCGCCGTTAATAACGGAGAGGAGAGAATTTAAGTCCGCGGAAAGCAGTTTTGCTGGAGTTGATGGAGCATTTTATGGGGAATCTCCACGTTTATGTCAGACATCCAGATCTAAGAAATAAAAGTATCCTGTTGGTTATTTTCCATGCAACAAATCTGGATCGTTCCAGTTCTTTTTTGTGGTCTTTGAACCGCCAAAAAAAAGCTCAGCTCGGATGTTTTCTTGCAGAAATGGTCAAAAATGTCACATTGGCAAGGCGCAGGAGTCATGCAAGCGTATCTTCATGTCCGTATTCCAGCACATGTATTTTTAGCAGTAAATGGCACCGTTTGAATTTGCTTTGGAAAATATGGGAAAAGTCTTTTCATCCAATTAAAGAACAAATTCATATGAAAGCCACAAAAAAAGATTTGCAAACAAAAATAATAGATTTGAATTTTTAAAAAAAGGTTTACATCGAATTTTGTAAAGCAAAATTATAAAAATTCAATTACAAAATTCAAAAGAACGTTTCTCATTGTTTTATTTGCGTTTGTGGAAGTTCTTTAGAATTGTGTTTGTGTTTCAACCTCATACCTGTGGGCGGGGCCTCCTCTGGTCAATGAAGCCTTTTTATTGGTCAGTCTCCAATGCTGGGCTGACAAATCCATCTTAGTTACGGCTCGGGAGATGGATGATCCATCCATCCATTTTCTATACCGCTTATCCTCATCGTGGGTATGCTGGAGCCTATCCCAGCAGACTTCGGGCGGGAGGCGGGGCACACCCTGGACTGGTCGCCAGCCAATCGCAGGGCAGACAAACAACCATTCACACTCTAATGGACAATTTAGAGTCGCCAATTACCCTAACTTGTTTTCTGAAAAGTTTGATTAGAGATGTCTTCATTTGCACTGTGGATTTGATTTGCGGCTCGCCAGGCCTGTCAGGAACCCCGCCTCCGCATCGCCATCACCACCTGCAGTGGTGTCAGTGCAAAGTGTTTCCCGTGTGTATTTTTATTCGTTCAGGTTAGGCGGTAGAGGTAGTTTAGGAGGTAGAGCAAGTTCTCCAGAAACCGGAAGGCTGGCGGTTCGATCCTCGCTCCCTCCACCCGGTCACTGTTTTAGTGCCCCTGGGCAAGACACGTCACCCGCTCCAGTGCGGCCCACAAAAAACGTGCCAAAGCTTGTTAACAAACAATTATCACCCCAAGCATCATTATTACATAACATTTTTGTCGTCTCACCTCTTAATTCTCGGAAGGCATTTTTGACCCGCTATAAAAGGCGTTCCTTCAACGTTGATTTCGTCCTCTTTGTTCTGATTCTCTGTGAGACGGCAAGATTCCGAGGGTGTCTTTCTCACAGTTAAATATCCGGGGCTCGTAGTGGGTGGAAGGCTTCCCAGATGCAGTTTTTTTCCCACTCGGAGATCAGCTAACAACAACAACAAAAAAGGACCACCTCGTTCTACACAGCGAGCTGCTGAGGGTACCCTGGTTGCCCATAGCAACAATATCAGCGCTACCAAAGACAAAAACAGTATTCATCCGGAAAAGTAGAGAAACACGGACATTGAGAGGGAATTGTAGGCAATGATGATATCACGCGATGTTCAACCATCTCCATAGACCAAGTGTGTCCAAAGTGCAGCCTGGGTGCCATTTGGAGCCCATGGTTGTGCTCTTATTGGCACCGTGGCACATTCCAAAAATACAGTCATTTTCTGTACCGCTTATCCTCATTAGGGTCGCGGGGATGCTGGAGCCTATCCCAGCAGACTCTGGGCGAGAGGCGGGGTACACCCTGGACTGGTCGCCAGCCAATCCCAGGGCACGTATAGACAAACAAACATTCACACTCACATTCATACCAGTGGACAATTTAGAGCGGCCAATGAAGCTAACATGCATGTTTTTGGAATGTGGGAGGAAACCGGAGTACCCGGAGAAAACCCACGCACGCACGGGGAGAACGTGCAAACTCCACACAGAGATGCCCGACGGAGATTCGAAGCCAGAACCTCCTGACTGTGAGGCCGACGTGCTAAATGTGCTAACCACTCAGCCACCGTGCGGTCCAAAAAACACAATTGAACATAAAGTTCCAGATTGAGGAGGTCGTCTTAAGTGAATAAGCTCGATGAATTTCCAGTCTTTTGCAACATATTCCAGTCCATGTAGTGGATTTTTCCCAGCAAGAAGAACAACAAATGATAGTTTGAAGGCCGACTGTAAGAATCAACACTTCTCCATGTAATCAAGTGATGTAAGAAGGCAGTAGTCCGAGCATGTACCATTGTACTGTACCAGCCTCCGAGCCGACAAAGAAGGCATTCCCGCTCGAGAATACAATTACCACTGATGGGTCAAGGTTCTACCGTTTGTGATAAACCTCCAAGACGCATGATAAACAGAGTCGATCTTACTAAGACATGGAGCTGAGGCGTTCGTGTACAATAAGCCTCCATTATCCAAAACAGATAAAAAGGTTGCAGGGACAAGGCGCTCTTTTGACATTGGAAGAAAAACCAAACTCTGTACAAAATGGTCCATATGGGGCTTAAAGGTGAGGGAGTCATCCCTCAGGTACAGCATATTTTGAGGGACCTTCTTAGCATTTGAAAACAAAATTATTTTCGTCTTACTTGCATTAAAGACTACTTTTAGATGCAGAAGTGTGTGCCGGACAATGGCTCAATGGCTTGAGCTGGACGCTAATCCAAAACAGTAAATAATAGATCTCTAGACAAATAATAGATATCAGACACATTTGTCCCAAACCATAAATATATATAACGAACAGTCCCGATATTGACCGGACCGCACGGAATGAATGAACATGCAAGATGGTAGGAGGAAACTAAAAACATGGTTTTTGCTCTTAAAAACCAAAATGAGCCACAGAGGACAAAATCCTTTAATCATCGGGGTTGCTCTCCGTCTGAGCCACTTCTCCACGGGCCTCTTTGCGGGAGGTGCTCCTCTCATCTGCTGCCGTTCCGAAGCTTTCATACTCAAACCGAATCACATTAGAGTCTATTCTGCATCAATGCCTGTCACTCAAACACGCAAACGTGGAGAGTACACTTGGGAGTCTATCCCGGATGACTCGGGACTGGTTGCCAGTCCATCACAACCATTCACACCAGTGGCGGCGGCTGGTCATTCAAGGAGGGAAAGCTCATTTTTTCCGGCCTACATTAAAAATGTGTTTATTTATTTATTTGTAAACCCAACCCTCCGTTCCTAGTCGTCAAAGACAAAAAAGTTGCTGGGGATCAGTTCAGACCAACGGAATAAAAACGTTTATACTTGTTTATACTTCAAGATCGGGGATTCGCAATTTCACTGTCAATCAAAAACAGATTCCGCCTCAGAAAGATCATCCAATCATTATGCAGAAGCCGAGCGTCCGGGCCAGCCCGCCGCCCCGTAGACCTCCGAGAGACGCCGAGCGTCCGACGGGAGGGACGAAGCCCAGCATTTATCCAATGATCGTCCAGTTTGGCATAGTGGAACAACCCGCTCTGCGCTTCCCCCGTCGAAGTCAGTAGATGCTCAACGTCTGCAAAAGCGCTGCAGGGATGAATAATGAGAAAGTGGTGTCAGTTTGTTGAGCATATATTTAGTCAGAGAAATGTACACACTGCAGTACATATCTCACCACTTTTTTGTGTGTGGACATTTTAGGGGAAGCTGAGCTCCCCTTGCAGTCCGAGAACAATCACCACTGCTTCTCACCCACGTTCACGCTTTACAGTTTCCAATTTTCCTATGTATGTTTTTGGACTTTGAGAAGAAAACCCATGCGCTTGCGGGGAGAACATGCTCCACAGAGATTCAAACCCTAGGAGAAATCGCATATCAGCAAAAAAAAAACATAGTGCATGTATAAAACCCTAGCTGCCCGAATAATACTAGGGCGCTATGATTTTTGCAAACCTGGTCGTAAAATAGTGAGAAGGAACGTTTGTGTGGGGAAGTATTTCCCCGGCGGACCGCTCATTTGTGGCGGAATCTCATCACAAATACCAGCCCCTCCCCCAAGGAAACATCTCAAAAGAGTTGACTTGAAACGCCGGCAAAATCTCTCTTACGGAAGCTTAGCTTAGTTTAGTTAGTTAGTTTAGCAGAGCATGCTCGTGCGACTGTGTGTGTGGATGGTAAAGTGTTTACCATTTGCTAACTGAAATTCAATACCAAAGACGTATTCATACATTTTTATAAACCCGAACGTGCGAGAGGCGGTAAGCGGCGATGACGCAACGGCACAATAACGGACGTCCCGGTTAGCAGTAAAATGCCATAAAATGGCCACAAGGTGGCAGAAGTGCATTCGATAATAGCTCGGCAAAGCTCTTCTGCAGAAAACAATACGCAGAAGGTTCCGCGCTGCGGGGATTTTTTTGTATTTAATTAACAACAGACAGGAAACAACTCCATCCCAGTTCAAACCCCCAGCACCCGAAGAGATCAAATTTAACACAATCCACAGATGAAGACAATAATAATGATAACATTACATTTTCAACACATCCGAGTCTATTTCATAGTTAAAATTCATTCATTCATTAATCATAGTTAATAGTCAAACGTAGGAAAACTTCCAACATTTATTCTGGTAATTTTACTATTTTACTACTACTATTTTATTTCTCGTAAAATTGCCGATTTTAATCTCAAAATCTCAGATTGTTTTTGATGTGGCCCTAAAACTCAGCCGTAGGTTTGGGACTTTATTATTTATATTTATTTTATTATCATTTATATCAAATTAAATTAAAATAAAAAATGTAATTAAAAAATGTAAACGTAAAAAAATGATATAGTTCCTTTTCAAAAAATTCATTCATTTTCTATGCCGCTTATCCTCATTAGGGTCACGGGTATGCTGGAACCTATCCCAGCTGGCTTTGGGCGAGAGGCGGGGTCCACCCTGGACTGGTCGCCAGTCAATCGTAGATATAAAAAAATAATTTAAATAAATAAACTCTGTCTAGTCCTTTGTCATTGTAGTTTTCTTAAAAATGTTGAAATATCGTCTCGTCTCGTTTTCGAGACCTCCATATCATGCATAGTCTCGTCTCCTGAGCTGAGTGTATTGCAATACCCCTAATCTCTTTATAAAATATCAAAGCGCCTCTTGCATCCTTTCATTTTGCAGTATGTGGCCCTCAGTGGAAAAGGTTTGGTCTCTCCCGATCTGGATTATCATGGCTTTAGGGTTGCTTCCCACCACAGCCTTGATGCAATGCATCCTGGGAAAGCCACAAGAGCCAGAGGTAGAGTCGTGACATAAATATGACAAAGTGGTTCTGTGCAAAAAGGAGTCACGGGGGGTTGCGCTTCCATAATGGCTTCACACAGTTGCAAAAATAATGCTCTCACATGCACAACGGGCTGCAGGTGTTTGCTGGGGTTTCATATAACTAATGGCCATAATGAGGGTGAATTATTCAAGCCGGCTTGGGTGTGCTTCCCGTGGCTGTGGCTTGTCTAGCATGCGTAGTTCCCCGTGCACACTAACAGGACTACCTCGCTTCACGGCACACGAACCAGCCTTCCTCTCAACGTATTCAAAAACAGATGAAAGCGAAAGTGAACTACAGTGATAAAGCAGGGATCACGTTGTTCATGCATACTTGATGAAGGACTGAAAAGTGATCCGTCTCCCACAAAGCGCAATTAAAACTCATTTCCTCCAAATTGTGGTCACTGATAACGAGAGGGCTTCGCCATTTGTCATGCTTATGAATGATGAAATGACTGCATTTGTATTGTGGGCAGACGTTCACGCTGAAATATTTTGTATCGATAGATAGAAACTTTGTTCATCACCAAGAGAAAATGTAAGTTTCAAGCAGCAAAATACATTTAATCACAGAATAAAACAATTACAGAGACAGGAAAGATATGAAAAATAAGAAAATAGAATAATTAAATTAATCAAACGTAACTACGTACATTTTCAAATGGTCATTAATAGGCGACTTTTACACTTTGATTTTATTTTTAAATGTTTTTTACACTTTAAGTCACTTTCATTTTTCCTAATTTTTCTCACTTTTTTTCAATTAGTTTTTACATTTTTATAAGTCATTTTAATTTGTATTTTATTTGTGTTTTACTTATTAATTTTGAACTTTTATTTCCATTATTTTTACTTATTTATTCTTTTTAATTTTTTACACTCTTATTTAAGCCATATATATTGTTTTTTTTTTACACTTTTATTGGTCATTTTAATTTCTATTTATTTTTTAAATATTTTTATATAAGTCGTTTTTATTTGTAGTTTTTTTTACACTTGTATTTATTTTACACTTTTATTTAAGTCTTTTTAAATTTTTATTTATTAAAAATATTTTTACACTTTTATTTAGGTCATTTTTATTTTTATTTATTTTTACCTTATTATTTTACACTTTTATTTAAGTCATTTTTATTTGTATTTATTTAAATTATGTTTTAGACTTTTATTTCAGTCTTTTGTATTTTTTAAATTTATTTTAGTTTTTTTTTTAAGTCATTTTTATATGTAGTCAGTTTTATTTTTTTTCACTCTTATTTGTCCTTTTAATTTTTACTTAATTTTTTGACACTATTATTTAAGTCATTTTTTATTTTTTTTTATATTTTACACATTTAAGTTTTTTTTATTTTTATTTATTTAACTTATTTATTTTACACTTTTATTTAGGTCATTTTTATTTTTATTTATTTGTACTTATTTATTTTACACTTTTATTTAAGTCGTTTTTATTTGTATTTATTTAAAATATTTGTTCACTTTTATTAAAGTCATTTTTATTTTTATGTTTTTACTTATTCATTTTAGTTTTATTTAATTCATTTATATTTACTCTGTTTTAATTGCACTTTTATTTTAAAAAATGTTTTATTATTGATTTACAATTTTGATGACCATATACCAAGGAGGAAGATAACTAAAATATTGCTGAAATTTACTTAAAAAAAAGTCAGACACGAGTTGCACATTCCATAGCTTGATGTCATTTTTGACGTGCTGTTTGCGACCGGCCCAGAATGGATCCACGACCCACCAGTAGAGAACCACTGCAATAGAGGAGTCAGTGTTGCGGCTGTAGTCAGTCAAAGGTGATGTGCAAAATATTTGAACGTGCACATCGACATCCTTGAGGGACGTCTGAATGGCGTTCATGAATTGTGAAGCACGGTTTACCTGCCTGGCCCTTCCACTACTCGGCCCGAGTCCGCCGTGCGGCCATCATTTATTCATGTGAGCCGAGGGAAGATCATTTTCACCGTCCACCGGAGGGTGAACTTCTGTTTAGCGTCTCTGGCGAGTACCCGGAGCTCAATGGCAAGCTTGCAGAAGCGAGAAATCAAAGATCAACAAATCTACGGCTCTTTTGACAAGAGAGCGGGCGTGGCGGATTTAAAGGGGCCGTTTGTCAATCGGGAGTCGAACTCCGAAGGCCGAGCTTCGGAAAGCGTAAGTACCGCGTAATCCGCTGCGTGATCTACCAGAGCAGGGTTTCTCAACTGGTGGGTTGAGACCCAGAAGTGGTTTACGGACTCGTTCTGAGAGGACAGTTGGTGGAAAATATCCATTCAAATGCATCTTTTGTACAAAGATGAATGACTGATACACCGCATTTCGTATCATTGGTTAGGCTGTTTAAAATACATTTTATACCTATAATTGGTAATTAGGTGAGCCCTCTAAAAATGTTTTGAGCGTCTTATGTACATGCTGCGATCGTGCATTAACCGGTGCGTTCACTATCACATGTCCCTTACAGTATTTCGCCGTATTTTGCATAAATTCGGGCACCATTGTTTTATGTTTATCATATATACTTTATATATAATATTATATTTTTGTTTTATGATTTGAATACCGCTAATCATTGGAACATAACATTGTTTGGTAAGCTCATTGATCCTTGGCCTACATAGACAGGTGAAGCCAATCATAAGGAAGGGTATTTAAGGGGGCCAGTTGCAAGTTGTTCTCCTCTTTGCATCTTTTCGGAAGTGCGGCAACATGGGAGCCTCAAAACAACACTAAAATGACCTGACAACAGATTGGGGAAGGATACAAAAAGCTAGCTCAGGACAATAGTTGAGAAGATGAAAGACCACAAGCACAGTTGTGGGTAAATTTAAAGTGGGCTGTCCACTCTTGGAAATGATCAGACCTGAATGAACTGGAGATGTTTTGTAAAGCAGAACGGTAAAAAAAAACGTCAGTCAGAATCCTTCCTCATTGGAAGCTATATGAAGTGTTTAGCGGCTGGTATTTCTGCTAAAGGAGGATCTACTAAATATTGATACTGTATATTCAACTGAAATTGCTGTCTCAAACAACAAATAATTTAATGGAAAATCTTAAAAATTGGGTTCATGGGGACCCGTATTCCGCATTTGGGTGATATGGAAAATGGAACCTTTTTCAAGAAATCATTGGTGAAACTTACAGAGGACGACAACTTTAAGGAGACTGAGATGTGAAATTGAGTACATTGGTGGCGCTCAAGCAGGATTTCCAGTAGCGTGTGACGGGCTCCACGCGAGAGAGCAGCCAGCAAACCTATTTTTTTTCACACTCAGACTGCCTATGACAGCTCAAGTCTGACAGCTTGTTACAACCAGTTTATTTATCCTCTAGGAGGGAGGTATTTTGTCCTTAAGCCACCCTCTTTTGGGAAAGAAAACAAACTGTAAAACTGTAAACATCCAGCAGCAGCACAACATTTTGCCACGACTACTATTTTTGATGAAAAATACACTCAACCTAGTCGACGATCCACCTGGTCAGGCATTAGTCCCGATGACGTCACGTCTGGAAATGAGACTGTGAGGCATTCAGTGTTACGCGCTCATTGATAAAATGAGAAACAATTAGCGCCTATTATAAATAGGGTTTAGAGTAGTCAGTGTGTAGCTTATTTAACAGCTTCAACCGAGTTTCATTTATATCCTATTATCCCTTGAGAAGATTTCCTGAAACGCTTGCTGAAATGTGACAGGTGAAGCCAGAAAGCCGGTCAACCGTAGGGAGCATTTATTCACCCCGGGCCTTGAATGTTTCTTTATTTACACACACAAAAGTCACCCGGGTTTTATGTTCCCGCGAACGCCGCGGAATCCACCTTTAAGTGCATCAAGAGAGATTTTCAAAGCACATTTTCTAGAAGTATGCTGACTTTCTAGAAATAAAAGCCAATTGCATGCCTGTCACAAGGGCAAGAGTGAGGCGTGCGCGTCCCGCTTATGTAACTCGTTGGTATTCTTTCCCTCCACCCCGCCCGGTTGATCACGCTTGAATCTCATCACTTGGTCCGCTTATCGACCCGCGACAGTCCACAGCTCATTTGTTTCCGTTATGCCTCAGATGTGACGTTTTTTCCCCACCAACTATTTCTGTTATGCTAAGTGGCTAGAAGAAATGTAAATATAGCGTCGGCCCGCCCTTTTTTGTGCATCTCGGCTTAAAATGGACTCCTGCGACATGCTAGGAGTTTTCCAACCATCAACATTAACAGGCTACATGCATACAAGCAGGAGGCGCCAAACAACTTATCCCCAAACAAGTAGAGCCCTCCAGACATGAAATAACACCCCTAAAGTCACCTTTACACTCATATAATACAATGTAATAGACATAATAACAGAAAAAAAGCAATTAAAGATATGAAATAAGAAGTTGTGCTTGTGTGTGTTGCTGTAAATGTGTTCCGGTGCTAGGGGAGGTTAGTCATGGGCGGACAGGAAGTGGTATTGGGGGTTCAGAGTTGAGTTTTAGCTCGGCGTGGGTTCTGGCCGCAACGGTAACCCATGTTAAGTATCATTGTGACTTGTTGCTCCGTCAATCTGTCAGTCTGGTGCTTGTGTGTCCACCGAACATTACAGTAATGTTACTGACACTTAGTGTAAAATACTACATATCAGCCATTTGCATTTTAGTTCCTTAGGCAGACATATATGTATAATTTGCTATCATTTGCATAGGTATGGACTAATAATAGGCTCTATTCAAGCACAAAACACGATTTGTCAATTCATTTCTTTTTAGTGAGGGATGAAAGTGGTGAGGAGTTACTGTATACTGAAATATTTTTGCAAAAGTTTTTGGAAAGCTGGCAATCTGAAACTGCAGGAAAAATAATGCATGAGAATAGCTGTTGCTGCCAACCACTGACACATCCCAGGGCCTAATAATAATAATAATAATAAGACAATACTTCTTGAAATATATTTCACACATTACGTATGTAGTGTGAGTATCTAAAGGACTTCTTAAAGGGATAGTTGGGATTTATTGACATGAAGTTGTATGACATCCCAATCATTAGTGTAGTAGATCAACAGTGATTCACTCCCCAATTCGTCCCGCGGGTCCAGTTCTTGTGGATTTTGGTGACGGAGAACGTAGATCCGGTTTGTTGCTGAGATCACACGGCTGTCCATTGTTGTGTGTGTGATGGCTGACGGCTACGATCTGCACATTTTCATCCGTAGCCATCTTCATCACATGCACAACACTGCACAGTCGATGGCGCTCATTAATACGATGAAAGAGAAAAGGGTTTAAACACAGTTTTAGAATATAATAGGTCTCTGAATTGGATAGATGAAAGCGTTGACAAGGTTTTATATTGTGAATGTTATTTTTAACACCAGGGTGTGCCCCGCCTCCGGCCCAAAGTCAGCTGGGGTAGGCTCCAGCATACCCGTGACCCTAATGAGACAAGCGGTATAGAAAATGAATGAATGAATGAATGAACGATTCCTGTCATGTTTTACTTTGAAATGGCAGCAAAAAAAATGACACAAACCATTATACATTATAAAACTAATACTACGACTTTATTCCCCATTAATTTTTTACCCAACCTAGTATTCCAAAAATTACCACTCTGTATTGTTTTGTTTGTTTTCTTAATATTGCGACATTTAAAAAATAAAAATGAACTCTAATTCTAAAATGACATTGTTTTTACTCACAATATTACAAGTTTATTCTCGTAAAATTTTGACTTTTTTTTATTAATATTTTGACATTTTACTCATAAAATTGCAGCCTTTTTTTTCCCATTTCTGCTTGGGTTTTTTTTTTTTTTTCCACTTTTTTCATAATTATGACTTTACTCCTGTAATATTTTGACTTTATTCTCCTAATATTATAACCTTTTCCACAACCTAATATTCAAAAAATTACCACTCTGTATTGTTTTGTTTGTTTTCTTAATATCGCGACATTTAAAATATAAAAATGAACTATAATACTAAAATTACATTGTTTTTACTCACAATATTACAAGTTTGTTTTCATCAAATTTTGACTTTTTTTAATTAATATTTTGACATTTGACTCATAAAATTGCATCATTTTGTTCTATTTCTTTTGGGTTTTTTTTATTTTTTAAATTTTTTACACTTTTCTTTCCTGTAACATTTTGACTTTATTCTCCTAATATTATAACATTTTCCACAACCTAATTTTTCAAAAATGACACTACTTTAGGGAGTTGTCACTTTTTTCTCCTACAGTCTTCTCCTACTTAGAAACATTCTGAATTTTGCAATATCGTATAATATATAACATTATATAATAATATTTCGACTTGATTTTTTATGACATTTTTGCGCAACTGTTCCATTTTTGCAGTTTCCGTAAAGTTTTTTGTTAAATTGTATTTTTAGAATGTGCGGCGGGCAAAGCAGGTCCGGAAAATGGTTTTCATTAAAAAAATGCTGCTGAGCAGCGGCAGCAAGAAACAGACGAGTGTGAACGACAGCGTAACAGAAACAATGCTCCTACAAAACAAGAGTGCGCACACCTGAACTTTAAATACCCAGAGCTAAACGAGAAGCAGGTGCACGTCATTTTTTCTTAAAATATATGAAACATATCTGTCACGATCTGCACTTTTATTGGCGTGACGGTGTACTGTAGTTTCGATTCTTATGCCTGGGTTCTTGTTATTGTCTACTTTTCGTATGTTGTTTCCTGCCGTCCTTGATTTGTCTTTTCTTATAATTACAATTAAAATACAACAACTATTTACACCTATTTATAACAATCTTCCGAGAGCCACATGTGGTCGTCAAAAGACCCACATCATCACAGGTTCCCTACCCCTGTACTACACTAATGATGGGGATGCCATACAACTTCATGTCAAAAACCCAACTATCCTTAAGGGTTAATCCACCTTTACTTATACGGTCTTGTGTACAGGTCTTGACAGACACACTCACAGCTACAGAGTGTAGCAGGCTTCTTGGACCATACGTCAGCTGGGATAGGATCCTGCACGCCCCTTGAACAAGAGAAGCTGCATAAATGGATGTTATGAATCTTATGTTCCCCGATCCTCTCTCTCTCTATCCTTCGCAGTCACAGGACCAGGTCGTCAGGCTGGCCGCCCCCTTCAGGGACGTGGAATGCCTCGCAGAGACCCCCCAATGGATGGGACATGGGCACCAATAGAGAGGGGCGTGACTGCTACATCAAGTGAGTGTTTCGAGGAGCTCCAAACCCCAGATGTTTCAGAGCACTTGGCAAAGCTAATGATTACTCCAGCAGAGTCCCTGCCTCCACGTAGTCCCCATCTGTGCATTCGGAATACTGATTCGCTTTTGCCTACCCTGCTGTGCTCGCTCTCTCTCTCTTTTTCTCTCTCTTCTGCTTTCACTTTCCCTTTGCCCTGCACAGCACACTCTCACACACACCCACCCTCCTCACACAGTCTCCCGAACGCAGAAGAGGACTTTCGTTTTTTTTTTGTTTTTTTTTACCAAATTCACCCCTGCGGGAATTTTCTTTTGGTTCCCAGCCTAATTGACCCCTTTGCCACGGTCTGTCAGGTAAAGAGCAGCTCTGCATGTGCGTATGAGTGTTGCCTGGACTCGTAACGCCATACTTGTGTACTCTATCAAGCGTACTGTATATTTTTGCTTCCCCGATGCATGCCGCACAGCCGTGTCCGGTAACGTGATGCGCCAAACAGGAGGTGACGGACTGCAGCCCGGCGTGCGTGCTGTGGAGAGGTGTTATATAAGACGCGGTGTGAGGGTGCTGGATGCGGTCGAGAGCGCGCGTCTGCACGAGGCCGTTCTGGCGTCAGACCTCCCGTTCGTCTAAAAATGGCGGGGGGACTCATGAATAATCAGATGTCCGTTTGAGTGACCGTCACTGGCCGTCGGAGCACGCCGGAGGTCGCCGGGGCTGCCGGTACGAGACGGTTACGTTCCTTCGAGAGGCGCATAAATAAAGCAGCGGGCCATTTATTATTAAGAGTGTGGCGTACGGTATTACCGAGATGGGACGCAAGTCTAGGGAGTGATTCTGGGCGAGTGTCAGGAAAACCATTTGACTTGCTTGTCGGATGGCCTTGATTAAGTACCATCAATGCACGGATGTCACGTCTCAATGAGTACGTGAATAATTGAGAGGGAGTGACAACCAGCGGCGGCTGCTGGTCATTCAAGGAGAAGCTCATTTTTCCCGTCCTACACGACAAATGTGTTTATTTATTTGTACGTGAACTCCCGGTCGTTTTCGGTAAAATCTCCGGATCCGTTCGGAACAACGGAAGGAAAAACTCCGGCGGAGGTTTGTGCTTCAAGATTGCTGATTTCCCTGTCAATCAAAAGGAGACTCGCCTTAGACAGATCATCCAATCATCATGCAGAAGGCAAGCATCCAGGCCAGCCCGCCGCCCCATAGACCCAGAGAGATGCTGAGCGTCCTGTGGGCCGGACAAAGCCCAGCATTTATAAGGATAAGGAAGTGGTGCCAGTTAAATGTGACCAGTAGCTGATGGTGAACAAAAGGTTAGGGTATTGTAGCACATATTTAGCCAGTGAAATTTACACACACCAGCACATATTTCACCACTTTTGTGTACATTTTAAGAGAAGCTGAGTCTTGTAATCACCGCTGGAGGGTACATGTCCTTAAAAATATCCCGACACTATCTGCGATTGTAGATAGTCAGGTGTGTATATCACCAGTTTATTGCTTCCAGACCCGACCGTGATTAGAGCATTTCCGCAAAGTTGGACTCCTTATTTATAAATGAAATATTTTTGTATTTAGATCATAGAAAATCTGTTTACAGCCTTCTAAATACAGTCAGAGCCCTCTAGATATGAAAAACTACCCCGATTTTCCACTCGTATACCTACTGTGGCAGGTGTAACAACAGAAAATAAGCCATTTAAGACATAAATAAGACTGTTCCGGTTCTGGGGGAGCTGAGTGAGGGACAGACAGGAAATGACGTCTGGTTCAGAGTTGAGTTTTGGCTTTGCCTGGCATATGTAGTAGGCCACGGTAGACCGTATTTTTGTTTGGGACGTTTATTAGGGGTTATTGTGCTTGTTGTAAAACAATTCAAGCCTGTTGTGTGCCTCGTCGAACATTAAAGTAACATTACTGACACCTATTGAGCAGTACATATATATATTTCTATATATTTGTATTTGAGTTCATTTAGCCCTTGGCTTGGAAATGCTTCATTTAGACCAAAAAATGCAACATTTGCTTCTTATACATACTTTTTGACTAACAATGGGTCGTAGTCAACCGCAAAACGGGTGACGATGAATTCATTTATATATTTGCAAAACCGTGATACAGTGAAGCCCCAAAATTGTAATGAGACACAGTATAATCCTCACCAATACTGTGTCTAATAAACAGGAGGTGCAAAGTTTTGACCAAAAAGAAGAAGTAGTAGTCATTAGGAATGGACAATAAAAACATTAAATGATTGATTATTAATATTGTCTTCAGGCAATTGAGTTCAAAATGGAGTGCACTACTCGATCAGAACCAGCACTATTTTGTATAGCACAGGACACCAGCTGGATACCTCCACAATGCAGTCCTCCATATGGCACATTATTCTGATTACACTGCCATTGAAACAGGAGTTCAGAACATTCATTCATTCATCCATCCATTTTCTATGCCGCCTATCCGGGTATGCTGGAGCCTATCCCAGCTGACTTTGGGCGGGAGGCGGGGTACACCCTGGACTGGTCGCCAGCCAATCGCAGGGCACATATAGACAAACATTCACACTCTAATGGACAATTTAGAGCGGCCAATGAAGCTAACATGCATGTTTTTGGAATGTGGGAGGAAAGCGGAGTACTCGGAGAAAACCCACACACGCACGGGGAGAACATGCAAACTCCACACAGAGATGCCCAACGGAGATTCCGACCCTGATTGGGACTCCTGACTGTGAGGCCAGAACATTCAGTCCTTTGAAAATACTTTAACAATGAATGTTAACTTGAACATGTAGACATAGAGTAGTAGCAAAAAAAACCAATGCAAATAAATATTTGAGTACAGTCCTTTACAATGACGTAATCCTACGTAGTACTCGACACTGTCCACTAGGTGAACTGTCTTGCAACAGGCACAAACATCCACAATAAAAATCCCTAACAAAAACGTCCGATTTTGGATCAGCATTTGCCATAGCAGTTACTGTTGCAATGAATTGATTAGATTCAGCACCAAAACATTCTCTCTTTAATTGCCATTGATCACTAGCTAGGGAAGCTAAGAAGCTAAATGCACATTCACACACTTTCTAAACATATTTTATATCATAAAATATATAGGTACTTGCCACTAATGAATGATAATGTAAGGTAATTAACAGAATGTATGATCTCAGAGCCAAGGTTTCTACAAGACCCAGGCTGATGGGTCATCCTGGCTAGCTGTCGGAGAAGGTGCTCCTCCAAACCACGTCTTCCAGTAGTAACTAGAGGATCTACAATTTATGAAGAAATTGCGTGTGAATGTGGGAGCGGAACAAAAGGAACAAGATCAATGGATCGCATGATAGTGTGAGTTGGTTGGAAAAAGAAGGCCTTAAGAGGACAAAAAAAAAAGAAATTTTAGCATGATAATGTTAATGCAACAATTTGAGAAAAAATGAGAATTCTGCGTAAAGTAAAGATTTTTTTAGTGAAGAAAAAGCAAGTAGCCTGAACGTGTTGAACAGTTTGAGAAATGTGTCAGTAGTTAGAACTCAATTACATCAAAGGCATTCAGCATTCTGGAAAAATAGGAATGTTGGGGAAAGTGGGAATTGCTATGATGTGGATCATAGCACAAATATCCTAAATTTGTCCAAAGGTTTCATGTTAAAACGGTTAGAATGTGTTGAGAAATGTGGAAGCAGTTATAACTCAAATTACACCAATGGCATTCTGCACTCCGGAAAAATGGGAACGCCTTAATCAATGTGGATTGTGCTGAATGATTTGATGCTGCAATTGTGAGAATTTGTTGCAAAATGTTGGAGCAATTAAGATCAAAGGAAATTAGTGTCATGGCAAGGTGTGAATGCCGGGAAAAAATTGTGGAATGTAGAAATTTGATCATTTGAAATCCTGAATATTTGGAATTTTGTCATGGTGATGACAAAAGATGGTTTGAATTGGTTGAAAAATGAAGGAATTGTGGAAGATTGAAAAATGGCTCTTACATTTTCAATGGGAAAAATTATGTGGAACATTGGATTTTTGAAAATCTGGGATAGTCTGAATAGGTAGGACACCTGTCCAAAGGAACTGAACAAAGTGACGCTTGAATGGTTTGAATAGAAATAGACAGCAAAAAACGTCTGAATAATAATAATAATAATAAATTGAGGAGAAATGATGGAGGCTTTTCCATGTGTCTCACAATACATCTAATAACCTGTGTGTTCACTTTTAGGTTTCACATTGGCGTCTCACAGCAACTGTGCAGCAGTGCGTTCAAGGACTGCTGCACACAGTGTGATACCTCCACTCTAGACAGAAAAACATCGTCAAGTAAAACATGTATTTATAAATAATAACCGACGAAGAGCGAATGAGATGTGCTTTCTGCAGAAAAAACAGCCTATTTTTCCGGGGAAAAACATTTTTCAACCATAAATCCAGAAGTATACATGGCGAGGTTCAAGGTGAAGCATTTTGTTCTGTGGATAAAGATTCAAACTTCCTAAGAAAGTGCAAACAAACGTAAAATTTGTGAAAGTAGGTACAAATCTGGGTTGCATGATAATAACGGGCCAATAACTTTCGGGACTTTTAGGTATTATGACCTCATACTGATAAACTGTTGTCCTGGAAGACCTTTCACCTCTCATCCGAGCAGGCTTCATCAGTTTGTGATCAAAGACTAGTTGAAACACACATCAGTCAGATCCAGTATATTTACTGTTCACTGCACTTGCTTTGTCCATTTTTGTCTTAAACCTTCCTCTTTGGAAAAGAAAACACACTTACAGTATCACTTGCTACCTGCTAACATCCAGCAGCAACACAACATTCTGGCATGACTACTACTTTGATGAAAAATATACTACCTTATGAAGCGTTTATCATCTTACAGCATCTGCCTTAGCTAAGAGGTGTCATTCAGATGACGCGCCATGAACTAAAAATGTATTTGTTGCAAGTTTACCGTTTTCTTTCAAAAACTGAATAATGTAGAACATATTTACAAAACAATATATAACATATTTAGGCAAAGTTGCATGTCAGATTACTTGTATTGTGCTGGTGAGCAAATCCAGCGCCCTTTTTTCCTCCTGCCGTTAACCACCTGCTGTAACTTCCCCTGAGCTCCCTTGTAAACAAACATTTACTGTCTCAGAGGAAAACATTTTGCGTACCAGTCGCGCCAAATGCTCTGCAAACATTCTGCTATGAAGGGAAAAAAAACATTTAGTTTATCAGCTACCTGAAAAGCCAACATCGCTACGCCTGCTGCCTGTTCCTGTTTTCGCGGTGTTTGAAAAGCACAAAAAAGCTTTCCAGAGACGACCCGAGGTTTAAAGCAATCTGTTATATCATCATGGGAATAATGGCGCTGGATGACCAGTCCTCTACCATTATTGACGGTACCGTTTTTGGTTGGCTAGTGAACCCCCCCCCCCCGAAGCCACGGTTTGTATTTCTGAACGACTGCTGCTACGGTGATGGACGGGCTGACGGGCGAGGTGAGACAGGAATCTCCACAGTCTATGATGTTTGCAGATGCCATTGTGATATGTAGGGTGGTGAAGCTTGAGGGGTGGAGGTTGGCCCTGGAAAGGAGTTAGCCGGAGCAAGACGGAGTATGTGTGTGAATGAGAGGGACCCAAGTGGAAGAGTGAGGTTCCAGGGAGAAGAGATAAAGAAGGTGGAGGATTTTAAGTACTTAGGGTCAACAGTCCAGAGCAATCGAGAGGCAAAGAAGCGTGTGCATGTAGCCCTGGTATGGGTGGAAAGAAATTGTCAGGTGGGATGTGTGGGTGTGACCAGGATGGACAGGATCAGGAATGAGCACATCAGAGGGACAGCACATGTTAGAGGTTTAGAAGATAAAGTCAGAGAGGCCAGACTGAGATGGTTCGGACATGTCCAGAGGAGAGATAGTGAATATATTGGTAGAAGGATGCAGAGTTTTGAACTGCAAGGCAGGAGGCCTTGGGGAATGCCAAAGAGGAGGTTTATGGATGTAGTGTAAGAGGACTAAAGCTAGTTGGTGCGAGAGAAGAGGATGCAGAAGACGGAGATGGAGGCAATGGATTCGCTGTATAGGGATACGCCGAAAGGAAGGCGGAAGAAGAGAATGAAGTCTCATTTCCCCAAATTTTCTGAGCAATGCCTCAGTTGCGCAAGAACCACAAATGTCCTCCCCTCATCCGTCGGATGGTAAAATGATGTCCGGGGAATGGTGCTAGCAGCTAATGGGTATGCACAGACGACTGTGTGCACAATGGGAAACAAGCCATGTTTAGCAGGTGGTAAGTGCTGAGGGAGGAGAGAGTACAGGTCCATATGGTTTGGACTTGTGCAGTCTGTTGAGTTCCTCCCTTGGGTGGGAGGAAAAAAACCCATGAAATGTTCATAGACGCTTAAACGGGAAACGTCAAAACGAATTGCATCAAGTGAGGCCCAACTTGTATTGCAAAGACTTCCAGAACCTGAACAATATTACTACTGGAAGATATGAACTCAATTCAAAGCGTTTTCTCAAAAGGATATCAAATGTTGACGTCCCCTAAGCTTTTGAGCTGCACCCCCGTCCCCTCTTTTTGTTGGAGAGTGGCGGATTTGGCTGTGTCTTTGTGCCGTGACCGCTTAATTGTTGGTAGTTAGTGTTGAGCAGCACAAGTGTCAAGAATAACCGTGAATTACACACTGTCTGCCTCGCTGTCGGGGCTTCAATTAACCAACATGTCTGCACCCGACGTGTCTTATTGTCATGTTGCCATGGAGTGAGAGAGGACTTTAAGCAAAGCACGTACTCCGGGAAATAGTGGAAGCTGCTAACTGGATCGTGGATCCCATAACTGCAATGTGAGAGTACAAACAATGGATATTGATTACCCAGATTGCACTGCGCTAGCTTCTTTATTTCAAGCCGTCACCTTAAAAAGGGCCGTCCACTCTTTTTCCACCGAGGGCCACATAGTGCAAACATGAAAGGATGCAAGGGCCACGCTGATTGTTTGTGAAGCAACACATGTAGATGTGCTAGGAAGATATATGCAGTATAATATATATATATATACTGTATATATAATATATAAAAAGAGGTGAAGAAGCGTGTGCAGGCAGGCTGGAATGGGTGGAGAAAAGTGTCGGGTGTGATGTGTGATAGAAGACTTCCAGCTAAAATGAAAGGAAAGGTGTACAAAACTGTGGTGAGACCAGCCATGTTGTTTGGTTTAGAGACAGTGCCGCTGAGGAAAAAACAGGAGGCAGAGCTGGAGGTAGCAGAGATGAAGATGCTGAGGTTCTCTTTGGGTGTGACCAGGATGGACAGGATCAGGAATGAGCACATCAGAGGAACAGCACATGTTAGAGGTTTTGGAGATAAAGTCAGAGAGGCCAGACTGAGATGGTTGGGACATGTCCAGAGGAGAGATAGTGAATATGTTGGTAGAAGGATGCTGAGTTTTGAATTGCCAGGCAGGAGGTCTAGAGGAAGAGCAAAGAGGAGGTTTATGGATGTAGTGAAAGAGGACATGAAGGTAGTTGGCGGAAGAGAAGAGGATACAGAAGACAGAGTTAGATGGAGGCAATTCAGTCGCTGTGGCGACCCCTGAAGGGATAAGCCGAAAGGAAAAGTATATACTGTATATACGTAAATCTTGCTTCTTAAATAACCTTTGCAAATTTTTTTAATATTATGACTTTATTTCCATAAAATTTTGACTTTATTCCCACAGTAACACAGTATTATATTTTATTTATTATTGTAATTTTTCTGTTCTATTATTTTTGTATGCATTTTTTGTCAATTATAGGACAACTTTAAAAGAATAAAATATGTATGTTTTATTTTTTCAACTTTATGCTAAAGTGATATTATTTATTCCTCATATTAATTAGATGAGAATCACTCGATTAATGCAAACATCCAGCAGCAACACGACATTTTGGCATGATTGCTTTTTGGATGAAAAAATGTACTCAAACCACCTTATGGAGTGTTTTAGAATCGCAAAGCGTCTGCTTTAGCTGAGAGGTGTTATTCTGATGACGCAAGAGCATGGGGTGGCGCCATGAAGTACAAATGTCATTATATAACACTATAGAATGTATATATTACATTTAATATATACAATTATTGTTTTTTTCCTAATAATTAGTAATTAGTCATTCAGACTACATACCCATAATATTTTGACTTTATTCTCGTAACTTTTTCTGAAAGGTAATTTTCCCAAAATGACAACTTTTTTCTTTGAATTGTTTGTTTCTCGTAATATTATGACTTTTAAGAAAATGTCAACTTTACGCTTTTAAAATATTGCAATGTTATTATCGTAAAAGTCTCCTTTTTTATCTGAATATTTTCATGTTCTTGTTCTTATGTCAGCGCCTTAAAAGATCCTGTTGTCTCGCTTCCACAGCCAGTTCAGCCAGAGCAGCTCCCTGGAGGAGGTCCGCCTAGATGGAGACAAGTTTGTGCCACCAGCGCCCCGGAAGGTGGAGATGAGACGAGACCCTGTGCTCGGCTTTGGCTTCGTGGCGGGCAGTGAGAAACCCGTGGTGGTCCGCTCGGTCACACCAGGTAACATTTTGCTGGTCCCGGCGCGTAAACAACACACCCTGAAGGAGGTCTAACGGTGTAAGAAAAAAGAAGGAAAATCTACTCCTGTGGTTTCAACGGATAAGTCATCCCTTTTAACGACACCCGATTAAAGTTGCTTCGCAGGAAATGTGTGTGTGTTTATCGGCGTGGTTTCTATGATTAAATGTGTCTGGTGTGTGTTAACAGGGGGCCCATCAGAAGGCAAGCTGATCCCGGGGGACGAGATCATCATGATCAATGACGAGCCTGTCAGTTCGGCACCCAGGGAGAGGGTTATTGACCTCGTCAGGTGGGACAACAGCATTATATCTGCATTAAAAGCATTTACCGCGTAAAAGCAATGACAATACAAGAATGAGAGAAGCGACAGACAGGCTGGATGGGACTAGTCACCCTGGCAGACATTGTATTGGCATTGCTTTTACCAGCACAGCTGGAGCCATCCGGTAAACGCACGGTAGAGTTAAGGGTGCTAGCAGTCACTAAAATGTCAAAAGAATGACTCTTTTAAAATCTGCACGCTGGTGCAAACGCGCTAACACCGGACATGTGCGTTCAAACAATAATATTGTTGCTGTAGCTTGTTTGATATGCAGGTCGTATTATGTAAAAGGAGCGTTGTTGGTACTTTATAAGAACGGCAGAAATGCTATGTTGACGTTAGCATGCTAACGTGCTATCGTTAACATGCAAGGTAGGGCTGAGGGTCTGCGTGTGTTAGTGATCAAGAAAAAATAAAGACAAAAATGCTACTATGCTAACATTAGCATGCCAGTACTAACGTGCTAACTCCTGACATGATAGCGTCAAGTGTTTATATAAGTTTCTACTTAAGCAAAAAGTAGCAAGAAAGGCGCTGATGTCAAAGCAAAAGAAGCAAAGCATCGTGAAAACGTGCAGAAATTTAAAACAGCTAAAATGCTACTATGCTAAAGTTAGCATGCTACCATTAGCATGCAACACCCAGCACAGTAGAGTTTAGTGTGTTAATATTCACAAAAATGTCAAAAAAAATACTACGCTAATATTAGCATGTTAGCACGTTGACATATGCAATTACACAATAATAATGCAGCTTGAGTAATATGTAGGTCACATTATACAAATGGAGCATTGTTGGTCTGTACTAATGAAAACGGCTAAAATGTTAACGTTCGCATGCAAACATGCTATCATTAACATGCAACACCCACCAAGGTAGAGCTAAGTGTCTGCGTGTGTTAATAATAACCAAGAAAAGGTCACAAAATGCTACTATGCTAATGTTAGCATGCTAACGCTAGTGCTAAGTGTTTATATAGGTAAACAAACGTAAACAAAAATGAGCAGGAAAGGCGTGGAAAAGTCCTTAAATTTAAAAAGGATGGATGAACAATACCTAGCGTGACAGCAGTAAGTGTTTAGGTAAGTCTCTACTTATGAAAATTACTAAAATGCTACTATGCTAACGTTAGCATGCTACCAATGCTGCCATGCTACTGTTATCGTGCAACAGCCAGTACGGTAGAGTAATAGACAATAATAATGTTTCTTTAACCTAACTGGAAAGTTGTTGGTCTGTACTTTATAGAAACAACTAAAATGCTACTATGTTAACGTTAGCATTCTAACATGCTATCGTTACCATGCAACAACCAGCAAGGTACAGCTAAGTGTCTGCATGTGTTCATAATCAAGAAGATGTCAAAAAAATGCTACTATGCTAATTTTACCACGTCAGCGCTAATGTGCTAACACCTGACAATGCGTGGGTGTTGGAGCAGAATAGGCAAAGCCACGCTGAAGCAAGCTGAAATGTTAAAAGGATTTATGAGCGATACCCGGCATGATAGCATTAAGTGTTTAAAGATAAGTCTCTACTTGTGGAAATGGCTAAAATGCCACCATGCTAATGTTAGCATACTAGCTAATCTACCATGCTACTGTTAGCATGCAACACCCAGCACGGTGAAGTTAAGTGTGTTAGTATTTACCCAAATGTAAACCAAAAATATTAGCATGCTATATTAGCATGCTAGCGCTACTTTTTCCAGAAGACTTTCTAGGTGGAAGAGCTGCGTCCCATGACTGCAGTATATTTTCAGAACGCACAGGAAAAGTGCTCACGCCGTAAGGATCGTGAGGGATGGGTAAACTGTTTTTTACAAATTTTCCTTGAAATACTGGAACTCGATTTCACTTGCAACACCGTCACGCATTAGAAGATCATTGTGAGACCTCATGAGTGTTAGCATGTGGTCGCTGTACAACAATTCAGGGAAAACTGCCCAGAATGGCTGCTCCTTTGCAGCTTCTGTTGCCGTCGGTGAACAACACCGAGAACTGCCAAGAGCCCAAACGCTGTCCAAGTGAACATCCAGAATGTGACATTCTTTTTAGCAAGTCCTTGCATCTCATCTTGTCGTGCTTTCTTCTTTACAGGAGCTGCAAGGAGTCCATATTGTTGACCGTTGTTCAGCCATACCCAGTAAGTGTATACTCTCAGAGCATACTCCATGCAAGTCCGTAATTCCGCCCATTTACCAGACATTCCTTCTCAAAGGAGGAATCAGGTACCTCGGTTTTCCAAAAGGCCAGAGGTCAATTTTTTACCTAGGAAGTCACGTAAATCCCCAAAATATTCACCATTTTGAAGCATAAAAAAGTAAAGTACCAGAAGTAAAATACCAATATAAGGCACGCAGAAGACCTATTTAAAGACACGGAATCAAACGTGGTACTCAAATGCCAGGCTTTAATTAACGGGCACAGTAATCCCTAATAAAAATCCCTAATAAAATCACGGTCCACTGTTACCGGACGCACCTACGCCCAGCCAAAACTGAAGCCCAGACATCACGTCTTGTCCCCAAGGGATTTATAGCAACACAACATACTGTGAAGGTGATTATAGGGGTGTTATCTCATGTCTAGAGGGCACTGTGTGTATAAGGTCGTAAACAGGTCGGACAAAATACATTTAGATTATGTTTTTGTCTTTGTCTGAAAAATTTCGCGAGATAATTCAAACCTGCAATAAAAGCCTGTTGCTCAGGTGATCGGGTCCGGTGCTTGTGTGTCTCACCGAACATTACTGACACCTATTGGCCAGCGTAGAACACTACATTTCATCTAGGTGTTTATATTTTAGTTCGTTGTGCCATTTTTGTGCTTAAAAATGGTTAACATGGGTCAAGTATATTTTCTCATATTTTTGGGCTAATAATAATAAAACTGCAGGATTTATTAATATATTTTTGAAAGGCGTGAGAGGGCAATTCAAAGAGCAACATGGCGGGGGACGACTGCGCGGCAATTCTATTTTATGTGCCGTATTTATTGCTACATTTCTTGCTTCTTGTAGGTGTACTTATTACACCGTTTTGCAAAGATTTTTGTGCATAACGTGCCCCGCAGCGTAATGCAAAACAGCAAAAATGATGCATAAAGCAAAAAATAACCTGCTACCCAAAAACGTAATACATATCGTTCTCGACGGAAGAGGGGAAATACGACCTGATGGAAAAATGTCATTTAAAACACTACTGTGAGAGCACAGCGCTAAAAGCCTTCAGTGTGTGGAATAAAACTATGGAACAAACTGAGCAAGGAAGTCAAACAATGCAATAGAAACAGTACAAGCAGTGGATGTTTACAAAATAGTCCTGAACTAGCTTTCACTTACGGAACATCACTCTTACACAAAAGGGGGCGGAGTTCTGGGACACGCCTGTGTGTGTCCACAGCTACACCCAACCACTACTAACTTCACCCTAAAATACAATTACGTAATACATGATGCTGTTATTCTAAAGAAGATACATGCATATTGAAACACAATACTGCATGGTCACTAGATGTCGCTAATGTTATGGTGATGTTCAGTGAGACACACAAAGAGGCTAATAGGCTTGTCAGGCTTTCCTTGCAGGTTTGAATGATCTCACAGCAGGCATACTATAAACTGTACTGTGAAATATACTATACTAGAAAACCCAGACATCACATCCTGTAATCTCCCCTCAGGAGCACATTTATAGTAACACATATGATAACGAGTCTTAACCCTAATGAGGATAAGCAGTATAGAAAATGAATGAATGAATGAATGATTAAAGTCTGAAATGGCTTATTTTCTGTTATTATGTTTACTGTATTGGGTAATACGAGTGTAAATGTGAGTATAGGGGTGTTATTTCATGTCTAGAGGGCTCCAAAAGGTCGCGGATACAAGAGGCGGAAATGAGTTTCCTCCGTAGGGTGGCTGGACTCACCCTAAGAGATAGGGTGAGGAGCTCAGCCATCCGGGAGGAGTTCAGAGTAGAGCCGCTGCTCCTTCACATCGAGAGGAGACGGTTGAGGTGGCTCGGGCATCTAGTCCGGATGCCTCCCGGGCCCCTCCCTGGTGAGGTGTTTCGGGCACGCCCAGTCGGGAGAAGGCCCCCGGGAAGACCTAGGACACGCTGGAGGGACTATGTCTCACAGCTGGCCTGGGAACGCCTTGGTGTCCTCACGCTGGAGCTGGAAGAGGTCGCCGGGGAACGGGAAGTCTGGACTTCCCTACTGAAGCTGCTGCCCCCGCGACCCGGACCCGGATAAGCGAAAGAAAATGAAATGGAATGGAGGGCTCCAAAAGGTGTAAGTGTGTTTGGAAGGTGGTGGGAAGAGTTTCTATGCTTTAGCTACAAAATAGTAAATTTACAAATAAGGAATCCTGCTTTGTGGAAATTCACTTATCTTTGGAACCAATTAACCACGATAAATGAGGGATTACTGTTTTTGAATCATTTACTGAATGTCTTTTAAAATGTCTCAACATCACTTTCTTCCTTTCCCTCCCAAAGTCACCCAAGTCGGCGTTCATCAGTGCAGCCAAAAAGGCCAAGTTAAAGACCAATCCCGTCAAAGTTCGCTTCGCCGAAGAAGTCATCATTAACGGCCAGCTCCCTGTAAGTCCTCGCCAAGCCTTCTCCAAGCTGATGAAATTTCATCTGCTTCGAAAAAAGTGAAAGGAAAAAGTGGGGGGCCTGACTGGCAGCTAGAGAGACCCATGCTGACTTTTTCATTTAATGTGCAATTTTTCTACATGCCTTTTCCAACTGATTACAAATAAGAATGAAATCTTCCCGCCATTCATACACATATTTTGCCTTGGATGCAGTTTCCGTAGATACCGCGATGTAACATCATCTGATTGCATAATCCTCACATTATGCAATATGTTACACCCCGACTCCCTGCACGATGCAATTAAAATGTCACGCCTAACTTATGAAGAGCTAAGAGTTCATATTGTTTAGAGGGGCTATGCTCGTTATCTCCAGGAGGACAATGTTTGTACATGAAAAGGTCACGAGCCATACCGAGACAGACCAGCGGTTTCCACAATAAGCAACTAAATCAACAAAACAGTCTCTCTGATTTTTTATTTGTTTATGTTTGTCTCTTGCCATGCCGCTCTCAGGAAACCGTGAAGGACAACTCTCTTCTTTTTATGCCAAATGTTCTCAAAGTCTACCTGGAGAACGGTCAGACTAAATCGTTTAAATTTGACAGCAACACATCCATCAAGGTAGGTGACCATTCGGTCAAATACAGTTGCATAAAAGTCCAGACTGACTTTCACTTCATAGGCTGAACTCTAGGAACCACTTCCCTGGTCCAATGCTCCTATCTCAAGTCAAATTACCAGTTCATTCTTTGCGTTGGCATCGGATGCGGAAGTAGTTTATTGTGTCTCTTCGACAGGACGTCATCTTGACCCTGCAAGAGAAGCTCTCCATTAAGAGCATCGAACACTTCTCTCTGATTCTGGAGCATCGAGCTGAAGGATCGGCGAGCAAACTCATGCTCCTACATGAGCAAGAGATGCTAACTCAGGTGAGACATTCACTAAGGTGTACATATATTTGGTCGATGGTTTGTCTTTTCAAGGTATAATACTGTAGAAAGAAAGTAAGTCAGTGTACGGCTCATATAACAGTAGAGTAATTCCTCTAAATACAGCCTATAACAATATAAGAGCCCTCTAGACATGACATAGCAACCCTATAGTCACCTTAAGAGGCATATTACCCAATGTAGTAAACATAATAACATAAAATAAGATGGATCAGGGTTTTATGCTGCCGATTCCGTTACCAATCGTCCGTAAGTGAGATCAGCCGATACCAGTCACATGGATTAACTGTACATTTTTCAGTTCAAGAGTGCTATTGACTAGGGCAAATAGACCCCTGGCAAATAGGTAATGTTCATTAAACAACAACACACAAATAGTGTTTGAAGGAGACAAAAGACAAAAGACAAAATACGTATGACATCCATCCATCCATCCATTTTCCTCCGCTTATCCGGGTCCGGGTCCCGGGGGCAGCAGTTTCAGTAGGGAAGTCCAGACTTCCCGGTCCCCAGCGACCTCTTCCAGCTCCATCGGGAGGACACCAAGGCCTTTCTAGGCCAGCTGTGAGACGTAGTCCCTCCAGCGTGTCCTAGGTCTTCCCCGGGGCCTTCTCCCGACTGGACATGCCCGCAACACCTCACCAGGGAGGCGCCCGGGAGGCATCCGGACTAGATGCCCGAGCCACCTCAACTGGCTCCTCTCGATGTGAAAGCTCCTCCCGGATGGCCGAGCTCCTCACCCTAAAGATCGTATGACAACAGACGCTAGAAATAGTTAGTACGTACCCAATAGACTTAATATCTACTTCCCCGTGGGGAAAAAACAAGCTCCAAACTAACCCCAATGCTTGTTTTTTAAACACAAGCCAGCAAAAGGTAGTTGAAAGGACACCATTACCATATGTCGAATCAACATTTAAATTTGGTTGAAAAGCGTCTATTTTTGGACTGTAGTTGGACGAAATCAAACTCAGCCCAATTTTGACAGTTTGTTTTTTGGCTAAATCAAGGCAATGACGGACGACCAGAGTCATCCCAAAAAGCACCGTCCAGATAACGATGGGTGTTGGGTGGGAACTGCGGTCAAAAAGTCACGTTTGGAGTGCAAAGACAAGGAGCTAGCTGTCAAACTGAAACCATGGAAGATTTAGTGTCGATTCACGGGGCAATGCGGGACACAGCCCGTTCCTTGTCGGCTCAACGATGATGTCGCCAGCCCTACGTGACATTCATGACGTGTTTTCGATCAGCTTTGAAATGCGTTTATCGGCATATGAAGATCGTGATCAGGCCATAAATAAGACATAATAAAGGCTCACATGTTAGCATTGGGAGAGTTCCTTGTTTCCGGTTCCCGGACAGTACTACCTGAAGTGGATATTGTCTCCTCAATGTAACATTACTGACACCTTGTGACCAGTGTAGACCATCACTTCTGAATGGGTCTTCCGAATGCCTTCCATACGCATTTTAGTTCATGTAGCCACGGTTATGTTGGTAAACCTCACTCTCTCTGCCTTAAGAGCTGCGCTGAACGCTCTGCTGACGGTCGGCGCTTAGGGTCGAATGGTCAGCGCCCTCGCATCCCATTACAAAGGTCCTTTGTTCAAGCCCCGGTGCGGCCAGTGCGAAGCAAGGCAGGTTACAACATTAATTAAATAGGGCTGTCAAAGGTAATGGATTTAACGGCACTCATTTTTTGGATTCGCACGTCCTGTTTGACCCTCGGTCTAAAAGGTACTTTGAGGGACGGCAGCAGCAGCATTTTTGTGTGGAACTAAAAGCCCGAAAGGGGCGCGCACGGTGGTTGAATGGTTAGCACACAGTCAGGAGATTTGGAAGACCTGGGTTCGAATCGTCGTCGTGTGGAGTTTGCATGTTCTCCCCCATGTGTGAGTGGGTTTTCTCCGGGTACTCCAGTTTCCTCCCACATTCCAAAAACATGCATGTTAGGTTAATTGGCAACTCTAAATTGTCTATAGGTGTGAATGTTTGTTTGTTTGCCCTGCCATTGACTGGCCATTGACCGCCCTGCCGAGGACAAGCGGCATAGTAGATGGGTGAATGGATAGAAGCCAGAACAAATATTATAAAAGGGCAAAGAAAAGGGTATTTTGAATGGCAAGATTAGCTTCAAAGCCTTGGCAGATGGCTCTTTGAACAAGACCAAAGTTATTTGTGTCGCTCTGACTTCAGTTGTCACGAAGTACGTCGCCTCTGGGAGAAGAGAGACGTTACTGGCATACTGCAGGTATTGTTTTGTCATTTATACAGTTGTATCTTGGCATAAAGTGTCCCAACTAACAAGTGTTTTTAGATGCTTGCCATCTGTCGTTTTGCTTTGAACTGCCAGCTAAAATTTAGGCGAGGAGCTGATTGTTACCGGCCGATGACAGCTATTTGGGGCACTAGTCATTGACACTTACATGATAGCGATCGTAATACATTATAGCCATCTAATTTATCTTATTTAGCAACAGGAACAACATCAAATTAAAAGCACCAAATGAATACAGAGCCACCATCCACTTTTCAAAGAGGTTGTGTACCACAAATACGCACATTAGTACTGAATGAGGTCTGATCTTACCCTTAAGCATTCAACATTTGGGAACAAATAGGTGAAAAAAAGGTAAAAATGCAGTACAAGAACAAAGGGTTCAATGGTCACCAAACAGTGCGACAAATTGCTGCTCGCATTAAACATTCAAAAACTAGGGGCTTTCTAACTGTATATTATTTTTGAATACAATAATAAAATTGATATTCCTTTACATAAAATTTGATGTAGTTATTGTACTTCAATATCAAATCCTAATTTTTACATCCCACCTTATTATACTGTGGATAAAAATGTATTTGTACATGTGATTAAATGTGATTAATTATCCGTTAACTATGGACAACATGCGATTAATTACAATCAAATGTTTCTTTGACTAACAGCCCTATTTTTGATATATTTATTGAAAAACCGTGATAGAATGAAGCCAAAGTGGTGAGCGCAAAGTGGCGAGAAATTACTTTCTAGATTTACTATCCACTAAAAATAAGTCAACACAGAGCCATTATCTCCAAATAGCTGTAACAAGTGGGTACACCTCACAGAGGTCCAATGTTGTCAGTGCTTAGTGTGAGCACTATTCTTACACAGTATATCTTAATCCTCTTGGGCATGGAATTTACCAGAGCTGCACGGGTTGATACTGGAACCCTCTTCCACTCCTTTATGAATATGAAAACAAAGGAAATTGATTTAATACGAATGGCCATATGAGCACATAGAGCGTGAGATTATGCACCAAGCGAAAATGCACAGTAGCACTGAATCTGCTTCACATGTGGTGTGTTCAAGGACCGCTGAACAAAGTGGCCTGAAGAAGACACATTATTTGTGGAAGCATAAATTGACTTACATGGAAAACAAATGACAGGCTCATGCTGCTCAGAAAAAGCACTCATTAGTCACGGCACCACGTAAGACGACCGGCTGTCATTTTGCACACAATACACGTGACCTTGAAAAATCTTCAAGACGAAACACTTTTCATGCACAACGTGATTTAAACTCACTTGTCTGTTCATCTAACGCAGACAGAACAATAAACAACGTCAAGGTGTCGCCTTTCTACAGCGCTGCTGCTGTTCACATGAGGCGTTCCGGCACATTACGTAAATCTCAGCGCTCTGCGCAATTGTAGTCAAGCCGTTTTTCTTTTTTTCCACCCATACGGCAATCTGCGTACCATTTTACCCATTAAAGGGGATCATGCTTTGCTTTACATTGTCACAGTACATGGTGGAATCCCTCAGTGAACCGCAGCTCCCCAGTGCCAGCAGCACTCATCCAGCTCCAGACCATGAGGCGACCGCCACCATGCTTGGCTTGACACTTATTGGCAGGGTGTTGAGTTATTTTTAAGGCACAGTCCACATGCAGTTCCTGCCTTTTCAATGAATGACATTAACTTCCATCATGAAAAGAACCGTTTTAACGCCACATACCTTATCAAACTCACCATTGTTGCATTTTCTTTGTTTTGCTGTCTCCTGACTGTCATTAACTCATTCAATACCAAAGACGTATTTATATGTATTATACGTATTTTAAACCTGAACACCCAATCTCAGAGACCAATGATAAGAGCTCGGCAGAGACGAACGTAAAAACACAAGCAAGGAGGAAGTGGAAGAGCGCGGAGTGTAGCGTGCAGAAGGTTACGCAGTGTTGGTAAAATTTTAATGGCATTCACGGGCCTACACGCATGCACACACACATACAATTCAGTTCCAAATGTGAAAATTGTGAATAAATTTCGTGTTGTTTATGCTGTGGTATACTGGTTTAGATATCTGAGCTGTCACTAAAGCAAAAAATGAGCGTTAAAGTGAAAGTTATGCTTTAAATGTATCTTTTCACAATAAGTTGTGGTCTGGTGATGATTACTAAAGAGCAGAAAAAGGTAGAAAATGGAGCCTATCCCAGCTGACTTTGGGCAGGAAGCGGGGTACACCCTGGACTGGTCGCCAGTTTATCACAAGGCATATTGACAAACACCCATTTCGAATCAATAATGAACAAATGATGCAAGTGACACACTCTTCCCACCCGGAATGTTGGATTTTTCTGATTTAATAACACACTCTTTATCTTGGACTGATTCTGTAGGTGACAAAGAGGCCGGGGTCACACAAGATGAAGTGTTTTTTTCGCATCACTTTTGTCCCAAAGGACCCCCTAGAGCTGCTTAGGAGAGATGCAATAGCATTTGAGTACCTCTATGTGCAGGTGAGTAACAGCTACGTTATAATTAACACAGATTTAGTAAGGTAATCAATATGTCTAGTTGGACTGT
Source organism: Oostethus manadensis (assembly GCA_024372805.1). Taxonomy (NCBI): domain Eukaryota; kingdom Metazoa; phylum Chordata; class Actinopteri; order Syngnathiformes; family Syngnathidae; genus Oostethus; species Oostethus manadensis. The sequence goes on from QODF01000165.1 coordinate 3,017,711, forward strand.
GCTGAAACGCTGAAATTCTGACCTCTCCAGAGCTGTAATGATGTGGTACTGGAGAGATTCGGGTCAGAGCTGAAATATGACACCGCCCTCCGTCTTGCTGCGCTGCAAATGTACATTCTAACCACCAACACCAAGCAGTCACAGAAGGTGTCCCTCAAGTACATTGAGTGAGTAGAAAGCAGTTTTTGCCACACGCTAATGATGTTGCCCGCCTTATGGGTTGTTGTACTGAAATGTCATCAACACTTAGTAATAATGTATTATGGGGAAAAATAACAACACGTGAGGAGCGTTATGTTGAAATATTACAGAAAAAATGTCGTAATGTTATGACAAACAAGGACAACAACAAATAAAGTTGTACATTTTGAAGTTAGTTTGCGGAAAACATTATAATGTCATGAGAAAAAAGTCAGTATGTGTGAATAAAGTCATAATTACAAGAAGAAAAAAATACTAGAAGAAACTTGGAAAAAAAACAAGAGGAAGCTGTAATGTTATGAAAACAAAGTGAAAAATAAGATAAAAAAGTCAAAATTTCAAGAGAATAAACTCATAATATTGTACGGAAGAAATAACGTCATTTTTTTTAGTATATTGTTGGTTTATTGTGTTTTTCAAAAGTCGTAATATCATGGGAAACAAAACAAAAAACCAATTTTGGGAAAATGATTGAATTTATGGAAAACTAGGTTGGGGAAAATTGTATTATATTCATTGAATAAAATCATTATATTGGGAAAATAATGTTGGAATATTTGATGATTAAACAACAGCAAAAAAGAGCAACATTCATAATGTACTAATAATAGACCTTCTTGTCTACATCACAGAACTGAGATGCACTAGCATGCACGTGTTGCATTACCAAATATCAAAGTAGTACTTGCATCCTTTCGTTTTACAGTATGTGGCCCTCGACGGAAAAGGTTTGTTCACTGGTATGGGAAGGACAGGTATCGCAGGTGTCAGACTGCTCCAAAAATCCTACACAATAACGTGCAATAACCGTGTAATAATAATGCAATTAACTGTGCAATAATCTTACAATAAACTGTGCAATAAACCAGTGGCTTGTTCAACACGCACACAGCTGTAAATAGTGTACCTTGTATATAATTAATATTACCTTGTTGTTACACTTTCACTACTATGCTCTTGTGTACTATTGTACTCCGCTCTTGTGTGCTCTTATACTTTTGCTGCCGTAAACCTGGACTTTCCGATTGTGGAACTAATAAAGGCATATCTTATCTTTTCCTTTGTAGAATGAGGAACTTCCAGGCAATCCGACTTACAGGGTTGAACTACAGGGGTTTTCAAAATAAAATCTGAAAAATAATAGCACAGGCAACACAGTACAGATGCGTGTTTTTCCAAATTTTCCCCATTTTGTGTGCTGCAAACAAGCTACACCATCGAGTATCCTAATTTATTAATGTATTCCTGAGCCTTACTACTGAAGCTTTTCACTAACAAAAGCGAGTAGTACCAAGCCCAGTGAGGTACCATTTGCTTGCTCATTGGTCAGGCAAATATGTCAGCGCCTTGCCATTTGAGGATTTAGACCACAGCAACACAAACGCACACACTAGCATTAGCTTTTCCTGTCGCTGTGCCTTAACCCCGGATGTAGCAGCTCGGATGTTACACTCCATAGTCTCCAATTTGATGCAGCAGTCTGTTTTCCGTCTCCGTCTGAAGGGTAGTGTGCGGTTGAAAAAGCGGCATTAGCTGCTGGTGAATTAGTAAGCCGGATATCCACTGATCCAATGTGAGGAATATCTTCCCATTCCCATTGATTGACCTTCTGTGAGGTTTATGAGTTGTTTGGCCCTCAGGAAGGAGTGGGGCCTAGCCTTGTTCCTGCCTCCCGCAGTGCTGTCCAGCATGAAAGAGAAGAACATCAAAAAAGCCCTCGCTCACATTCTCAAAACCAACCAGAACCTGGTTCCGCCTGGTAAAAAGGTAACATTCTCTTGTGGTTGTTGGGACCAAAACATGGCATTGCTTGCAAGAAAATCTCGTGAATCATTTCTGTGCTCGTGCTTTGCAGCTGACCGCCTTGCAGGCGAAGGTCCATTATCTGAAGTACCTCAGTGACTTGAGGCTCTATGGAGGTCGGGTGTTTAAGTCCACACTTATTGTGAGTGAAACCATCCAGTACACTCAACAGGCATGGAGTATAAAATCTACAGTACCGTCCGTATGGGGATAATAGTGAGGATGACTTTGTTTCTTTTCACAGCAAGGCGAGAAGCACACTGAGGTGACCTTGCTGGTTGGACCCAAATATGGCATCAGCCATGTGATTAACACCAAAACCAACTTGGTGGCACTTCTGGCTGATTTCAGTCATGTCAATCGCATTGAGATGTATGCAGAAGATGAAAACAAAGTCCGAGTGGAGCTCCATGTTCTGGATGTAAAGGTTGGATGGCTCTTTCCCCAAAACAGTTTGGCCATGTTATTTTATGCTTATTATCACTTATTACCTGCCTCTCATACAGCCCATCACCCTGTTAATGGAATCCACCGACGCAATGAATCTGGCCTGCCTGACTGCTGGTTACTACAGATTACTGGTGGACTCTCGGCGTTCCATCTTCAATGTGGCCAAGAACACTGAAAGTATGGGAATACTTATGTTCAAAAACTTGAATAAGTGGAGATATCGGTACGTCATTGGTTACATTCCTATTGACTCTTTGCAGATCATGCAGCGAGGTTTAAGCAAAACTACCAGCCCATCGAATGCACATACAGCACGCCCCAAAAGGGATACGAAGACAGGAACCACCAGAGGTGTAGCCAAGACTTCTCCGACCCGGAGTTTGAATGCCTGGAACGTGGCAGGTGTGAAGGCCAACCAGTCTACATGGCTGAGCTCCACCAGGCTCAGCACTCGATCCACATGTCAGAAAGAGCAGAGTTCTGCCGGTTACCGTGCTCCCAAACATACCTTAATGTCCCAAGAACCAAAGACCAAGAACCCTCTAGGAGTGCAAAGGTCTCTTTCATATTTGGAGATCCTCCCTTAGACACCGTAGATCCCCAAAATCTGGGCTACCAGAGACTGATGGACGAAGGTTTAGAGTTTATAGACAATCACAGCCCCATGTACAGGCGCCTGGAAGAGGACTACAAGATGATGGACGCCCTTGAAGACGGTGATGGGTATCACTACTCCACCAAAATGTTCGAGGAGCCGCTGCTGCATGATATCTGCTATGCAGAGACGACAGATGACGCGGAAGACGAGGACGACATCAGCTGCGAGGAGGACATTATGATGAGTGACATTGACAAGCCTGCGTTGCTCTCCCTCTCGGGGTCCAGTGATGACATCATCGACTTGACCTCCCTCCCACCGCCACCGGAGGGCAACGATGAGGAAGAGAACGACGTGCTGCTGCACTCCCTTAACCTGGCCATTGCCGCTCCTCCCCCCGGCTTCAGGGACAGCTCAGATGAGGAGGAGCACCAGGAGGTTGGGAATCAGGCCCGGGGTGGCCACAAGGATATCCCAGTGTCCCTCATTGATTCAGTGCCGGACCATAGAGCACAGAACCAGGGGGAGCCCCTCGACGAGGCCGTTGTGTCCACTTTGCAGGCACTTGAGGCCCTTGCTGCATCTGAGGAACCGACGCAATCTGAGAACAACACAGGTTCCCCTTTCACTATTGTAACATTCATCCACTGATATCACACATACTGCAGCCATTCACTTCACTCATTCATTGCTTTTCATTTTTTTGGTTCCAATAAAGCCCATTTTGTTCTATATTTCCATTTGTGTGCGTTTCTTCATTCATTTGGGAATCCACATGAATAGTTCACTCCAGTATTCATCTGTGGGAATTTGTTTTATCTATTTTGTCTTTTGCACCAAAAGAATTGATGTTTTCGAGGGGTACGCCCAACTACCATCCTTCCCATTCACTCATCCCATGTTATGATCCTTTTCTGGATTCCAAACATTTGAAGTTGTTAATGAGGGTCTTTGTCTTTCTCTGGCACGCAGGTGTACAGATATTACGGGCGTTTAGTCCCGAGTCATCCGATTCTGGGAATGAAACCAACTCGTCCGAGATGACGGAAAGTTCCGAGCTGGCCACCGCACAGAGGCACTCGGACAACCACCCGAGGACGCATGCGGCTGCGACGGATGGCCACCACGCCGCGATTGATGAAAAGACTGAGGGACTCGGTGCTGATGGAGCAGGGACTGTGCAGGGTGAGGGGCCGAAACCCGCTCCCACGGCCTCGTCCCAGCTATTCCACTCAGACGGTGGTGAGATGGAGCCGGAGACAATGGAAATCAAATCAGTCAGTGAATACTCCACTAAGATGCACATTGGCTCCATTCTAAGCAGGCAAAGAGGCAAACAGCGGGAGTCAGAGAACCGAATCCAACGTGAGACCTGTAACCCCTCTGAGAGGTGCCACGTCACCTCCCAAGAACCAGCTAAAGAGGAGGAGACGCATCTCGTCGGAAAGTTTAACACGTTCACTGTGAGGGATTCCTATTACGTCAATCAGCTTGATCTGGGACGAACTCCCCTCAAAGAGCGCCATCAAAAATGGCTGCACAGAGCGCCCGGAAACAAAATGGAGGAGGCTCTCTCTCCAGAATATGTGAATGAGTCACACTCCCACGCAGACAGGGTGACGGTGAAGGGAGGGAAGCAGGATTCGGATGAAAGAAGCCAACCGTTAAATGCCCAACTCCGCTCTCCCGCCAAGGAACCCGAGGGGGCCGATGCTTCACGGGACGTTGAGCAGCAAATTAAGAGTACGCCGTCAGAGCCTGACGTCACGAGGCTGTACGAATACCACTTGAGCAAGCGCATGTCATCCTTGCAGAGCGAGGGGGCTCATTCTCTCCAGAGTTCGCAATGTTCCTCCATCGATGCTGGATGTAGCACGGGGAGCAGCAGTTGTGTCACTCCAATGGATTCGCCGCTTTGCGCTGCGGACAACACGCATGTACTGTCTGAGTCCTCGCTAAAGGGGCTGAGTTACGTAACCGCCGCCGCTGAGGAAAAGGCCTACCTTGCCCCGGGTCAAAATAAGGACCCTGCACAACTGAGGAAAACACCCAACAGTGGAGAGGGCGGGTTTGGAAACAGCAGTCACAGATTATCCAAGATAAAAGAAACCACAGGTAGCACCAAGCTTTATGTTATGTACAAAAAAGTAATATTAAAATAGTCCCTCACTGATTTCCAACAATTTAAATCCAGATGAACTGCCGTCATCCATCGCCACCTCGCCCTTGGAATTTGGCAGCTCGGTATATACTAAATCCGTGCTGTGTCCTACACACTAATTACTAAGCACATTTTATGCATTTCTGTCCTAAATGAAGCATTTTTGTGCATACCCTCCTTGGGTGTCCTGTCTCCCACCCAAACGGTCTGTGTACTTCACTCCTCCTCCCGTCGAGCCCACTCCCCTATGATTCCACACTCCCAAGCGCTCCCGAGTACTTCCGGACAGCTGACGAACCCCACTTCCTAATTCTGGCGGTACCGGAGTTGAATCGAGGATTTATCTTTTTAAAATGTTCGTTATTAGCAGCTCCATACATGGGTGCGTTTGTAATTAACACTCCCTCTGCTCTCTGTATGTACACACTATAATGCTACACACACAACTGCATTTGTCCAATTACTTACACAAAATCAACACAGTTAGGACACTAATACATTGTTACCAAGTAACCTTGGAAAGGCGTCGGACTTCAGCAACAGTTTGGCATATTTGTATTGCTAAACAAAATGAGCTTTCCCTCACTCACACACAAACATTTCCTGCTCAATTTCCTGCCTATCTGTGTTGAAAAGAAAAACGGGTGTGAATCATAGCCTGCCTGGCCATCCCAGACTGATTTCAGGGCTCACTCTTAAATGCAGAAACCTCATTATCTGACATGTTGGTATCGTTTTACACAAGAATACAACATTGTAACAACATTTATAGGTAAGAAAAGAGGAAAAGCATAATAGGTCCCTTTTAACGGTTATTGAAAATGCTTAATTTAGGCAAATAAAAGTTTGGAGTTTGGTGAGGCTATGGAGCACGACTTTTGGTCAGCCTCTAAGAGGTTCTGGCAAATTGTCCGACACCTCAGAAAGGGGAAGCAGCCCCCAGTTCACACCGTTTACAGTGCAGACGGGGGCTTGCTGACCACGACTGAGGATATAGTTGGTCAGTGGAAGGAATACTTTGAGGCTCTTCTCAATCCCACTGACGTACCTTCCGTAGAGGAAAGAGAGTCTGAGGACACGTTCGTGGACAGTTCTATCACCGTGGCTGAGGTGATTGGGGTAGTTAAATCACTCCCCAATGGCAGGGCTCCAGGGGTGGATGAGCTTTGCCCTGAATTTCTCAAGGCTCTGGATGTTGGAGGACTGTCTTGGTTGACAAGCCTCTTCAACATTGCATGGAAGTCGGAAACGGTACCTCTGGACTGGCAGACCGGGGTGGTGGTCCCCATTTTGGCAGTGAGGTCTTCCCTCAGGTGGAGGAGTTAAAGTATCTCGATTCTTGTTCACGAGTGAGGGACGGTTGGAGCGTGAGGTCGACAGACGGATCGGTGCAACATCTGCAGTAATGCGGTCGCTGTACCGGACCGTCGTGGTGAAGAGAGAGCTGAGCCGGAAGGCAAAGCTCTCTGTTTACCGATCGATCTACGTTCCCACCCTCACCTATGGTCATGAGTTATGGGTCATGACAGAAAGAACGAGATCGCGGATACAAGCGGCGGAAATGAGTTTCCTTCGTAGGGTGGCTGGACTCACCCTAAGAGATAGGGTGAGGAGCTCGGCCATCCAGGAGGAGCTCAGAGTAGAGCCGCTGCTCCTTCACATCGAGAGGAGCCAGTTGAGGTGGCTCGGACATCTAGTCCGGATGCCTCCCGGGCGCCTCCTAGGTGAGGTGTTTCGGGAATGCCCAGCCGGGAGAAGGCCTCGAGGAAGACCTAGGACACGCTGGAGGGACTATGTCTCACAGCTGGCCTGGGAATGCCTTGGTGTCCTCCCGGTGGAGCTGGAAGAGGTCACCGGGGACCGGGAAGTCTGGACTTCCCTACTGAAGCTGCTGCCCCTGTGACCCGGACCCGGATAAGCAGAAAAAAATGGAATGGAATGGAAGTTGCAAAATTAAAAGTGTGAGGTGGAGACGAGCTACTGTACATGATTTGTTTCTAAATGCTAAACCCTTGTCTTGGCATTGGCGGTAATCGGCAAAAATGTCACGTGACTGCTTAACGGTTCTCTTTGTTTTCCTCCTCCCCCTAGTGTAGCCTGCGCACAGCAGTGGACGGCTGGAGATGAATCATCTTTAACTCTCTGTCATGAAGCCAGTAACACCACCACAGTCACGTCACCATCGTTATTACAAAGCTGCACAGAGGCCAGTAAGCCAATATGGACCGGAGCAGAGTCCTACCCACGTGCCCCGCTTTCCCCGCCGTGTGACTTTCTCAAAGGTAACCTCAGGAAGCCACGCAAGGTTCAGATGCACAGGAGAAGCTGGAGCACATTAATGCAGGGTTCCAGGAGCTTTGAGGCATTGCTAGAGAGGACCAAAGCCACGTTCGCAGGGAAGAGTGGCGGTCAGAATCCAGAGTCCCAAGGTCGATCAAAAGTCCAGCGCGTATCGTATGCCAAAACCATCCCCAAAAGTTTGTCCCACGGTTCAGTTGCCTGTAATTCAGCACGCCTGGATGCGGGTGCGTGGAGATGCCATGGGCCAGCCGGTTGCTGCTTCGTTCGAAGACAGAAGAACTTCGGGCGCGCTGACAGAGAGTCCCAGCTCGTTTTCTCCGTCAGCTCGAGTGGCGATAAGAACACGGCCGTCGCGGCGAATGGCATGAGCCTGGAGGCAAGGTTAGCTTGCGTGAATTCAATGAAGGGAAAGACCTACAGCCTTCGCACCGGGTTTTCACTCGCGCAGACGGACGCCTTGGAGATCGCGAGCTTGCTGCGTTCCAGCCACGCTTCCCGAGGCGACGGCGTGGAGGACGGCGACGCGCAGGCGTTCTCCCAGCTGCTCGTCACGCAGGCCAAAGTGCTGAGTGGCGCCTGCGGTCAGATGGCCGCGGAGTACGGCAGCCCGGAGGAGTTGTTGCTCACGCTGACGCACAGCTTCCACACGCTCTGCTGCCTGACACAGGCCTGCATGTCCTTAGCGGAAGGTCTCCGCAGCGACGCCGCGCGGCATCAGGTGGTAGCCAAGGTGGATGAGGTGGTCATCAGCTACGTGTGTCTGCTGAAAGCCGCCGAGGCGGCTATGGCAAGCGGGCCTGGCGATCCCAGCGTGAAAGCTTTGACGTACCGCTCGGCCGACATGTCTGCTATCGTAAACACGCTAATTCACTTAATGGCAACGCCGAGCATCAAGTCACTTTAAAGCCATACGTAAGAGACACGAGGGTACCTTCCAATGTGAACTGCTCTGGACATGAGAAAATATATTGCCTTGAGTACACAATATTTTATTAATGTAGAAATGAAATACAAGAATCACAGAATTGAAAAAAGAGCTGAGGTGACGCGTATTCAAGTATTAAAGACTATATACCAAGAACTATTTAGTTATTTGTAGATTTCATGACGCAGATCACAGCAAATCGACAGTACGTTGTTTATAAAATATGATATATATTATATTGGAGAAATACTGTGCACAGCTCTCGACAAATCATTGCACAGGATGCCATCAAACTGAAATAATGCACTTTTTTCCCATTTGCTGTGTACTTACAAGGACACTGTGTACACTTTCTTGTTCATTAAAGAGATGGAACTATTACAATACCCGAAACGAGTCCACTTATTTTGTTTAGCCCGTTGCAGTTGTGTGTGTGCGCGCAGGCACATGCCTGATCGGTTCTGGTTTCCAGGAGCATGACGGAGGTTTGTGCGTTATTCCTAAACCGTGTATAGTTCCATAACTAATAACTCACGGTGCCTTTGACCTTTTACGCTGGCGCTGAGTGGTGGTGATGCCTTTTGAATTAGCGACGATGATGCGCTACTTTGAGGGTGCAGAGTTAGGTGCCGGAGCGGACGAGCACGTTACATAAAGAGAATGTGTCTGGATGATGCCTGGGAGAAATTTGCACGTATTTTACTATTTCGTGGCCAGAAGTGGGGGAAAAAGTCAGACATACCTGAAAGTCTTTTAGTTGTCAGGCGTTGCATTTGTTTCATTTCATCAGAAACATGAATGTTAGCCATTTTCACACCGAGATCCCTGAAAAGTGCTGCAGTGCGACCTGCACGCCCTTTTACACAGGGGCTTTCGACACTCACAGGATTCGCTGCGTAAAGGCATCAGCGCCACCGTCTGGGGCGCCGTCTAAAATACCTGCCTGAGTCAATGTTAATACATTTTCTTCGTTGTGACTTTGTAAATACGGTTTTTAACATTATTAGAGGCCTGCAGACATGAAATAGCACACCCCTTGTCACCTTTACACTCCTGTTATTCATGGTTCATTTTTTTTACATGCAGTTGTATGACATCCCCATCTTTAGGGTAGTAAATCGACAATGACTTCCCCCCTCCCCCAGCTGGTCCTGTGAGTCCAGTTCTGGTCGGATTTTTTTTTACAAATCACTCGGCTTTAATTTTTCGGCATCAATAAAACACAAAATAAAAGTAAAGTGGAGCGATTTATGAGGTCTGATTTTATTTTGGGGGGAGGCATGTTTGTCATGCAAATGTATTGCTCTTTTGAACACATGTTTTGAGTGACTTCTGTGATCTCAGTGACTAATTACAATCTTCATCGCCAAAAAAAGAAAAGATCTATGTCCATGAACAGAGTTTACAAGAAAAGGTATGCCTTTTTCGGGATTCAGTTATTCGTGGGTCTGAAATTCTGAATTAACAACCTTCTAAATACGGTTTGTAACATTATTAAAGCCCTCTAGACATTAAATGACACCCCTATAGCCACCTTTACAATGGTATTACCCAATATAGTCACGTCTGTGCTCGTGTTTTACATTACTGGCGCCTAGGAACCGGCGTAGAACACTACACATCATCATCGCAACACCTCGGAATGCGTCTTCTGAACGCCTTGTATTTGCATTTAGCCATTTTTGTGACGGAAAATGATTGATTTGTGTGTCAAATTTGCTGAAATGTGCAACTACGATGTGTTATGACTGGCACCGAAAAATCTCTGTATTTAGGGACAAAAACCTTGCATGTGGAAGAGCAATACAGACAATACGCTGAGAAAATTGATGTAAATACATACCAACATGGCCAGGGATTGTTTTGTCGACGTTGTTGACTGTATGTGAAAAAAATAACTAAAGCTGCCAGTTGCACCAGATTGCTTTCAACTACCCTTACTTGACGCCATCATAGAAAAACAGCAAACAGCTAAAGAGGACGTGGAGAAAACGCATGCATATGTGATAATAGAGAAGTAGCACCGGGAAAATGTAGACCAAGCTCAAGCACCTGGTACTTTCATCTCATTACGGAAACGGTTTGAACTGCAGCAGCGCTCAATCTAACGTGTGAGCGGAACAAAGTGCAAATCTTATGAAGGAATCATGTTTTTTCGTCTGGTGAGTAGCACGTATTCTTACGCAAACCCTTATATCTTGGCTGAGTCTACTCACGGCACAGGACATTCATAAATATACCTGCAATATTATCCATTACAAAAGCAACTTGAACAATTTTGCTTATCCCAAAAAGTAATCATGTTCCATTTTGACCGACCTTTTCAGAGAGGTATTGATTGAACAATACAATACCTTCTGTGGCTATGCTGTAGCTTATGCAAATGCACTCACTGAGTTTCTGATATGTATTTATCTACGTATTTAGCAACATGAGTATGGCAAAATGCTAGCAACTTCTATCAAGATGCACCGCGATAATGTCATGGTTTGGACATCCTGTTTCTTCTTTGGCTGGTACCTGACACAGCCTGTAAGGTCAAAGACAAAGTGTTCAGCTTGCATCTCCGTTATTGTACGCTTTGGAGTAAGTACCACAACATGTGTGCATTGGGAGCCTTGATGCTGGAATTTATATTTTTAATAATACATTTCATTTGAAGTGTGGTGCATATAGCCATAATAACTCGAATGTTAGTCATTTCTAGTTTCCCAAGCACCCACCTATGCATTTATAATATATTAAGCTCATATAGACTCTAGACCAGGGGTGGGCCATATTAGGCCACCCAAGCATCTTAACCCAAATTCCAAATTTCCAAATTATTTTTTTAACAACAACACACAACACAACACAACAACACTCTACGCAAAAAGTAACCTACCTGCTGCACCATGCGGGCATATAAACAAATATCTACGCGCAATACCCGTGCCAAAGAAAACATGTATTGTACCGCAAGGCATGCTGGTTAGCTTGTGGTACATTTTCTCCCAACATTTTGCCATATTGGTTGCATTTTTGGATATATTGCAACATATGTAGAGGAGGTTGTCAGAGTAAGCAACAATGTTTTATTGCTCATAGTTCATAATGTTGTTGCAGCTGGGCTACCCAGCATGCCTTGTGGGCATTCGGAAATAACAGTTTTAAGTTACGTGTTACGTTTAGGGCTTATTTGTTGATTTTGTGATGCTCTCATTTGCTGTGGATGTGTTTTTAGGTTTATTGCACCGTGAGCAAATATGTCGTTCGGTTTGATGCCACCTATATATGCCGCAAATGTATTTAACCTAATGTGGCCCGCAAGTCAAAAAGTTTGCCCGCCCCTGCTCTAGACTGTTTTTATATAATGAAACACAGCCCATTTGGGGTAAAGAACGCAATTCTCCCTGACTTCAGTCACTCATGTCATGAGAATTTTCTAATTCAAAGGTTAGACTTTGCAGGGATAACAGGACTGCATGGAATTTACGAGCGGGAAAGCACGGATGAAGCCAAGACTGGACGTGTTGTCCTGGTGACGCAGAATGAATTAAGATCAAAGACTCCCCTTTCCAATCAGATGGTGTAGCTTCTGGATCAGCAGACGTTTCTGTGCAGAGGTTCTGTTCTCCCGTGTGTCAGACAATAAGCTCAAGCTGTTATAACATCATTAAAAAGTGCACTTTTTATAATAGAAGAAAGCTTGGGTTTGTGTAACCAATGTAGCAGGGGTAGGGAACCCATGGCTCGGGAGCCAGATGTGGCTCTTTTGATTGCAACATATGGCTCTCAGAAGTTTCTGAATTTAGTTTTTTCTTAAAGTGTATGTAACACATGCATGCTTTACAACAGGGGTGTTCAAAGTGCGGCCCGAGTGATTTACTGGCCCGCGGCACAATCTAAAATTTATTTAACAAAAAACTTCAAGGAAACTGAAAATGGGTAGTCCAACCATCCATCCGTTTTCTGTACCGCTTACCCTCATTCATTTTACAAAAAATAAAAGTTGTAATCTAACCAAAAAAAACTGTCATTTTTGGAATTTTAGGCTGCGGAAAAGGTTAAAATATTATTAAAATAAAGTTAAAATATTACAGGAATAAAATCATAATTACGAGAAAAGTTGAAAAAATTGGAAAATTTTAAAAAAGCAGAAATTGAAAAAAGTGCTGTAATGTTATGAGTAGTAAGTCAAAATACTACGAGAAAATTTTACAATTTTACGAGAATACACTTGTGAGATATATATTATATATGGTGGGGACGGTGTGCTGCTGAACTCGACTCGAGATGTTGTGGACTGGTGGAGGGAAGAACTCCTCAATCCCACCGACACGCCTTCCAACATGGAAGCAGTGTCTGGGGACTCTGAGTCAGGTTTGCCTATCTCTGGGGCTGAGGTCACCGAGGTGGTCAAAAAGCTCCTTGGTGGCAAGGCCCCGGGGGTGGATGAGATACGTCGGGAGTTCCTTTTGGCCCTGGAAGCTGTGGGCGTGTCTTGGTTGACACGACTCTGCAGCATTGCGTGGACAACGGGGTCGGTGCCCCTGGACTGGCAGACCGGGGTGGTGGTCCCGCTTTTCAAGAAGGGGGACCAGAGGGTGTGTTCTAACTATCGTGGGATCATGCTCCTCAGCCTTCCCGGTAAGGTCTATTCAGGGGTTCTGGAGAGGAGGATCCACCAGATAGTCGAATCTTGGATTCAGGAGGAGCAGTGTGGTTTTCGTCCTGGTCGTGGAACTGTGGACCAACTCTTTACTCTCGGCAGGGTCCTTGAGGGTGCATGGGAGTTTGCCCAACCAGTCTACATGTGTTTTGTGGACTTGGAGAAGGCATTCAGCCGTGTTCCTCAGAGAATACTGTGAGGAGTGCTCGGGAATATGGGGTACCGGACCGACTAATCCAGGCAGTTCGTTCCCTGTATGACCGGTGTCAGAGTTTGGTTCGCATTGCCAACATTAAGTCGAACCCGTTTCCAGTGAGGGTTGGACTCCGCCAGGGCTCCCCTTTGTCACCAATTCTGTTCATTACTTTCATGGACAGAATTTCTAGGCCCAGCCAGGGCGTTGAGGGGTTCCAGTTTGGTGGCCACAGGATTCGATCTCTGCTTTTTGCAGATGATGTGGTCCTGTTGGCTTCATCAAGCAATGACCTTCAACTCTCGCTGGATCGGTTCGCAGCTGAGTGTGAAGCGGCTGGGATGATAATTAGCACCTTCAAGTCCGGGTACATGGTTCTCGCCCGGGAAAGGGTGGAGTGCCATCTCCGGGTCGGGGATGAGGTCCTGCCTCAAGTGGAGTAGTTTAAGTACCTCGGGGTCTTGTTCACGAGTGATGGAAGGATGGAACGTGAGATGGACAGGCGGATTGGTGCGGCATCGGCAGTGATGCGAACTCTGCACCGATCGGTCGTGGTGAAGAGAGAGCTGAGCCGAAAGGCAAAGCTCTCAGTTTACCGTTCGATCTACGTTCCTACCCTCACCTATGGTCATGAGCTTTGGGTAGTGACCGAAAGGACAAGATCGCGGGTACGAGCGGCCGAAATGAGTTTTCTCCGCAGGGTGGCTGGGCTCTCCCTTAGAGATAGGGTGAGAAGCACTGTCATCCGGGAGAGACTTGGAGTAGAACCGCTGCTCCTCCGCATTGAGGGGAGCCAGATGAGGTGGCTCGGGCATCTGGTTAGGATTCCTCCCGGACGCCTTCCTGGGGAGGTGTTCAGGGCACGTCCAACCGGTAGGAGGCCTCGGGGAAGACCCAGGACACGTTGGAGAGACTATGTCTCTCAGCTGGCCTGGGAACGCCTCGGCATCCGCTGGGAAGAGCTNTCGGATGGAAGTAAATGGATGGATGGATGGATGGATATATATAAATATATATATATATATATATATTTATATATATATAGTTCAATTTTATTTTTTAAATGCCACAATATTAAGAAACAAAACAATGTAAAGTTATAATTTTTGGAATATTAAGTTGGGGAAAAATTGGGAATAAACTTAAAATATTGTGGGAACAAATGTATGATTTTAGTTTTATAATGTATAATGGTTTGTGTAATGTTTTTTTTCCTGACATTTTAAAGTAAAACATGACAGGAATCACAGTGCTAAAAAAAACATTCCAGATATAAAACCGTCTCAGCACTTGAATCCATCCAATTCAGAGACTTATTATCTTCTAAAATTGTTGGCGCACTTAAAAAAAAAAAGCTATGGCTCTCATGAAAACACCTTTCAAAATGTGTCGTTCATGGCTCTCTTAGGCTAAAAGGTTCCCGACCCCTGTAATAGAGTAAACCCAGAATGTACTGCACACAGCAACTTTAGTTTCTGCCCGTTCTGTTTTTCTGACAACGTTCTGTTTCTTCCTGCGCAGGTATGTGTGGCACTGCTAGACCTTTTGTGGTGGGCCTCCAAATCGCCTGCTATCATTTTGTACCCCAAAACTCTGCCTTGTAACGTGAACGAGACAGACAATGGCAGTGCAGTGATGGTGGACTGCACTGCCAAAGGACTCGTAGGCATCCCGCAAGGCATCCCAAGAGACACCACCAATCTGACGCTCACCATCAACCACATTCCGAAGCTAAACTCCACCTCTTTTGGCGGCTTGGAGAACCTGACTGAGCTTGATATGCGCTGCAACTGTCTGCCCATTAAGATCGGACCCAAAGACCACATTTGCAGTGAGAGCCTGACGATAGAAGACAATACTTTTGAAAGCCTAACGAAACTGCGAGCGCTGTATTTAGACGGAAACCAACTCAGCAGCATCCCCAAAGGACTGCCTCCTGATCTCCTCCTGTTGAGCTTAGAAGTGAATCACATCTACGACCTTTCTCATGCAAACCTCTCCGCAATCAAAAATGTGGAAACACTCTATCTTGGTCAAAATTGCTACTATCGAAATCCATGCAATTCTTCCTATCAAATTGAGGCTGGTGCCTTTTTACAGCTGAACAATCTGACACTGTTATCTCTGAAGTCAAATAACTTGTCTTTTATTCCACACCAGCTACCAACAGGCCTGAAAGAGCTGTATCTCTACAACAATAACATCGAGGAGGTCACAGAGAATGACTTCAAAAACCTGACCAACTTAGAGATACTGGACATAAGTGGAAACTGCCCCCGTTGTTACAATGCTCCTTTCCCGTGCACACCTTGCCGAAATAACTCCGCTCTTCAAATCAGCAAGTCGGCTTTCAGAACGCTGGCGAAACTGAAGACACTGCGTATGCACAGTAATTCTTTGAAGACTGTGCTGCCAGAATGGTTCAGCAGTGCAAAAGAGCTGAGAGTTCTTGATCTATCGTCAAACTATTTAGCCAAAGACATAGGGTTTGCAGACTTCCCACGTTTTCTGAGCAAAATGGAAGACCTGGACCTTTCATTTAACTATGAGCTACAGCGGTACCCACAAACTCTCAAGTTCAGCAAACATTTTTCCAAACTCAAGTCCCTGAAAATCCTCAGAATAAAAGGCTATGTCTTTCAGCAGCTGAAACAAGAAAGCATTGATCCTTTGAAACCTCTGAGAAAGTTAGAAGTCATAGATCTGGGCACAAACTTCATTAAAATCACAAACCTTAGTATTCTGATGGACTTGCCAAATTTCAATATCATCAGTCTTTCTGAAAACAAAATATCGGCCCCTTCTGATGAGCAGGATGCTGTTGGTTTCTCTGGTGAAGAGGGAGGACCATTGCGCTGGTCTCCCATGTTGGATAACTTCAAAAATAAGGCAGTACGAGAGATACAGTACTTCCGATACGATGAATACGCGCGTAGCTGCAAACACAAAGACAAAGAACTTGGAATTGAAATGTCCTTTGCCAAAAAAGAATGCACAAACTTTGGCAAAACACTGGATGTAAGCAGGAATAACATTTTCTTTCTGCATTCGCGGTTTTTAAATCTTTCCGAGCTGCGTTGCCTGAATTTGTCTGGCAATGCGATGAGCCAAAGTCTGAATGGTTCTGAGTTTACCTACCTGACTAATTTAAAATACCTGGACTTCACGCTTAATCGTCTGGACCTGCGCTACGCCACTGCCTTTCAAGAACTGCAAAATCTGGTCATCCTTGACATTAGCAAAAACAACCATTATTTTGAATTCGAGGGCATCACGCGGATGCTCAACTTCACCAAAAGTCTAAAAAAACTAAAAACGCTGCGGATGAACCACAACAAGATCTGGACTTCGACAAACACGGAGATGGAAAGTGAATCTTTGGAGAGGCTTGAGTTCATAGATAATCGGTTGGATTTGCTGTGGCGAGACGGTGACACCAGATTTGTCAAATACTTCAAGAAACTGCTTAATCTGAGAGAACTTGACATCTCTCACAACAACCTCAATTTCATCCCACATCAGGTGTTCTCCAGTCTGCCAGAGAAGTTGTCTGTGCTCTACATAAAAAACAACAAACTCAAGTCATTTGCGTGGGAAAAACTGCATCTTCTACAAGCACTGCAAGTCTTGGATCTCAGCGGGAACAGCTTATCGACTGTTCCGAGCATGCTCTCCAACTGCACCAAAACTCTCAAGAGGCTCGTCTTGAAAGGAAACCAAATCCACACCCTCACGCCCGACTTCCTCAAGGACGCACGTAACTTCACGTATCTGGACATCAGCTTTAACCACATCCGACACGTCGAGAAATCAAGCTTCCCTGACGACGTCGTCGGTCAAATGGAAATGCTGCTTTTGCACAACAACGATTTTGTGTGCTCGTGCAACGTCACTTCTTTTGTCACTTGGCTCAACAGTACCACGGTGCCCATCCCCAAACTGGCCACGGATGTGACCTGCGCCACTCCTGAGGCAAAAAGAGGTCAACTCGTGATCTCGGTTGACCTGCTGGCCTGTCAGCACAATGACCTGTCGATCCTTCTCTACATGCTCAACACTTCCCTCATCCTTAGCTTCCTCATCCTGTCCATCTCCAGCCATCTCTTCCTGTGGGACGTCTGGTACATCTACCATTTCTGCCTGGCCAAGCTCAAGGGCTACGGGCGCTTAGACTCCCAGAGTGCCCTCTATGACGCCTTTGTGATATATGACAAAGCCGACCCGGCCGTGCTGGAATGGGTGACAAAGGAAATGTGCATCCACCTGGAGCAAAAAGGAGACCGCCGACTGGTTCTGTGTCTGGAGGAGCGGGACTGGATTCCCGGCTGCCCCCTGATCGACAACCTCTCGCAGAGCATCCACAAGAGCAAGAGGACGGTGTTCGTTCTTACCAACAAATACATCAAAAGCGGCAACTTCAAGACGGCTTTCTACATGGCCCAGCAAAGGTTGATGGACGAGAAAAATGACGTCATCATCCTGATCCTGCTGGAGGACGTGCCGTGCAACTCCAAGTACCTACGGCTGAGGAAAAGGCTGTATAAACGCTCGGTTCTCAAATGGCCGACGAACCCCCAAGCTCAGCCGTACTTCTGGTTCAGCCTGAGAAGCGTTCTAGCCACCGAAAGCCACAAGCAATACAACAACCTCTTCAAGGAGACGCTGTAAGTTAGACCGCTATGACCTTCAGTGAAGTTCTGCATATATCTATTAGATGGTGAGAGGACTGCGTGATTAATGTTCCACTATTGAAATGCTAATAAAAGTAGCTGTCATATTAATGACTCTGTGTCTGCTTAGATCAAAAAGGGAACCACTCCAATGCTCTGCTCACAGCTCAAATTAACTTTTGTTTAACGTTGCATGAAAAGGGGAAGTACGAAGGCACTTCTGCAATTATTTTCTATTTCTGTCCCACAATTGAATGCAGCGACTGGTACTCACCTTGCTTCTATGTTTGACAAAAGCAACCGGGAAGACATAATAAGTTAAAGACGCTGAAGATGCAGGTAAGTCGAGTGGCTCTTTTCTGTTTGGCGGTTGCAGACTTAAGAATAGTCTTGGGATTAGCAAAGCATTGGGCAAATCCTACGGAACCAATAAAAGACAATTAGCATGGTAAGTGTCACCGATGCAAAGTTCTCTACACTACTTTTCACAAATTTGTAGGATTTGTATTTGCTCAGAATAGAAATTTTACTAGATACCCGAGATTTAGGGTGTGCCTTTGCCTCTGTGATGATAATCGTCTAAAATGTCTCGGAGCTTGTTGACGTATCGGGAAGTCACAACCATCCATGACACCAATTACCCAAACTGGAAAAGCTGGAGGGGTCGAGCGGGGAGGACTTTGCTCTTCAATATCACACAGCAGGGGCCACCAAACCCTTTCCACCCGGGGCCACATGCAGAACAATGAAAGGATGCAAGGCTGCTGTGATATTTTGTAAACGAGCCATGTAGATATAATGAATTACAAGTGTTATGCGCTTTATCAAAGCGCTTACACCGAGGTCATCATTATTCATTCTCACCACCACCAATATTTATAGTTTCCCAAATTAAAACATTGTTTTCTTTTCTTTGTTTCTCATAATGTTACAACTTTTCACATAACAACATATTTTCCATGGTACAAAAATTACATAATTTTATCATAATAGTTGAATTCCCATAAAACTTTTGTTCTCCTTAGAATATGCTTATTTTGACTTTATTCTTGTAGTATTACAGCTATTTATTCAATTCCTCTTTCTTCTCTTAATTATGACTTTATTCCCTTAAATATTTGAGTTTATTTTCATCTTTTTCCCCACAAACAACTGTCTACTAAAATTACATAATTTCCCCTCATATTCTACATTTCATGTTTTTTCCTCATAATATCTTAGCAAAATGATTGTTGATTTTTCCATTATTGCTGATGTTGTTGTCTTTTTTTAAATGAGTTTTCTTGATCAATTGGATCTAATTTAAGAATCTGCTGCAAGTCAATAAAAAAACTGCAGTGGGGCCTGAAAGAGCGCTGGGCCACACTATGGACACCCCTGTCATAACGCAGTCACAATTAATTAATTAATGAATGAATTAATCTGAATTATTTGGTAAATTGGCAGGCAGTTTTAAATACATATACTAATTTTCTTTATAAATTATAGGCCTTTGAAACGAATACAAACAGAGAGATTAACATTTTTGGAGGGATGGAGAATTTTTTTTTACTGCATCTAATTAATTTCTAAACTTAATGATACGTCCGGTCGTGAGTGCCCAGTGCCCAGTGCCCACTACACAGGACAGCACACCAAACAAAACGAAAAATACCACCGCCATCTGCTGGGCATATTTGGCACTATTCAGACATGTATTCATTACATTCATTCTTTCATTTTCTATGCCGCTTATCCTCATTAGGGTGGCATGTATGCTGGAGCCTATCCCAGCTGACTTTGGGCGAGAGGCGGGGTACACCCTGGACTGGTCGCCAGTCAATAGCAGGGCACATATAGACAAAAAAAACCACTCTAATGGACAATTTAGAGCGGCCAATGAAGCTAACATGCATGTTTTTGGAATGTGGGAGGAAACCAGAGTACCCGGAGAAAACCCACACACGCACGGGGAGAACATGCAAACTCCACACGGAGATGCCCGACGGAGATTCAAACCCTGAACCTCCTGACTGTGAGGCCAACATGCTACCCACTCAGCCACCGTGCGGCCCAATAATATATATAGTAATAATAATAATATAAACTGTATATACTATATGTATAAATATATATACCTGTATATATACTGTATGTGTGTGTGTGCGTATATGTTAGTTGAATTGGTTGACTTGCGACCAGTCCAGGGTGTACCCTGCCTTTCGCCCAAAGTCAGCTGGGATAGGCTCCAGCACACTTGCGACCCTAATGAGGATAAACGGCATAGAAAATGAATGGATGGACGATCCATTACATATACAAGTTATTTCAGTTAATTTAATTGACATGGATATGTTCAGCAGAGGCTGACAAAAATGTCATAAATTGACAAACACAGCTCAAAGTGTTTTAAGATGGGTGATATTCTAGATCGCCTGTAACCGTTTGACAAAATCTCTTTCTGATGTTAACAGTTTGAGCCTGGAACAAATTTCCAATGGGGATCTACTGGAATGGATCAAGCTGAACTTTGGAGGTACCTGGTAGAACAAGCGATACCTTGCTGACTTATTTTGTTATTTATCTACAGACCGCCATGTGGATGCAAATGCTGCTGCTTTGTGTTTGTTGCTGGCCTGCTGCGAGTAAACCTAAATGGATGCTACCCCAGTTCCCTTGTGATGTCACAGCCGACAATAAGTCACAAGTCATATTCGACTGCAAAGGGCGCAGGCTGAAATACGTACCAGAAGGGATAACGAGTAATGCAACAGAGCTGAACTTGTCCGAAAATCGCATAAGTCAAATCAAACTGTATTCCTTTTCCAGCCTCATAAATCTCACTCGACTCAACCTGAACTGGGCAAACCAGGACAAGTTAACCCGGATTGACAACGATACTTTCAAAACACTGACCAACCTGCAATCGTTAAAACTGAGCGGCAACTGCCTGACTGCAGTGCCTGTCATGCTGCCCCTTACTTTGGAAGAACTTGAGCTGAACAACAACAGACTCGTGTCGATGGATGAGAATAGCTTTGCGGGATTGAGAAACGTGACAAAACTGTGGCTATCCAAAAACTGCTACTACTGGAACCCCTGTGGGAGGCGTATGCTCATTGCAGATGGCAGTCTTGCGGTGATGACCAAACTGCAGGATTTGGACTTGTCCTTTAACAACCTGACCCAGGTTCCCAGAGGACTGCCCTCATCGTTGCACACGCTAAAGCTGGGGACCAATCAAATCGAGTACATAACGGAGAATGATTTCCGTGGCATGAATCAGCTGAAAGTCCTGAAAATACAAGGGAATTGTCGAAGATGTCAAAATGCTCCCTTTCCCTGTGTTCCCTGCAAAAACGGTTCTCTCGCCATCCATCCGGACGCTTTCCATGACTTAACACTTCTTGAAAAACTCAACCTGGCAGGAAACTCGATGACCTACATGAACCCCTCTTGGTTCCAGAGACTAAAGAAACTTAAGGAACTGCTCATCTCGTTCAACTTCTTACAATCCGCAATAACAGGGGAGGCTACATTTCTGTCATACCTTCCCAAACTTGAAAAAATTGATCTGTCATTCAACTTTGACCTGATGAGATACCCAACGACATTAAGACTTTCCGAACATTTCTCAAGTCTGGTGTCGCTTAAAACTTTGCATTTGGAAGGTTTGGTCTTCCAGGAAATTGGAGCCGACACGCTCGGACCGCTATACAAGCTCCAAAACTTGTCGACAGTGAACTTAGGAACGAACTTTGTCATGCAGTTAAACTCCACCATATTTGGCAAATTCTCAAACTTGAGGATGATATACCTTGGAGAAAATCGCCTCTATCCGATTTCGGTGAAAACTCTGACGCATTCGAGAGATGGATACAACAAAAGGCCGGACTATTCTGTTTCGACATTCACGAGGCCCCATCCAAAGGAGTTTGAGATATCACACAGCTTCGTCAAACAGGAGTGCTTTGACTCTGGGCGAGTGCTAAGCCTCAACTCAAATAATTTGTTCTTCATTTCGCCACAGCAGTTCGAAGGCTACATCAACATCACATGTCTCAACCTCTCGGGGAACGGATTTTCATCAGCGCTGAATGGCACCGAGTTCTCGTCCATCTCCACGCTGACGTATCTAGACCTGTCCTTTAACAAGATCGATCTGGCCTACGACTACGCCTTCAGAGAACTGAAGAACCTCCAAGTACTGGACATCAGTCACAATTCTCACTACTTTATAGCGTACGCCATCACACACAATTTAAACTTCCTAAAAAACCTGCCTGTCCTGAGAGTACTGAATATGAGTCACAACTCTATTTCCATGTTGACAACTAAAGAGATGTACAGCAAATCATTAGCGGAACTCCAGTTTAAAGCAAACCATCTAGGGACTCTGTGGAAAGAAAGAGATCATTCATACATTAACATTTTTACCCATCTCACTAATTTGACCGTTTTAGACATTTCGGACAACTCTATCACCAAACTACCCAAAGAAGTTTATGATTCCTTGCCACAAAGTCTTATGATATTACGCATGAGTCATAACTCCCTCAAAGATTTCATGTGGGACAAGCTGAGCAATTTCCCAAAGCTTCAAACTCTGGACCTGAGCTTCAATTCCATATCTGACGTGAAGGGCATAGACTCTAACGCCACCCCAACCTTGACCTACCTTGACTTGAGTCACAATGACATCTTCCACTTGGACGATGGATTCATGAGAGGCGCGCAAAGCCTCAGGACGCTTTCACTCAGCCACAACAAACTCAGCCTAATTAACCAATCCACCTTCCCGACCGGCCATCGCAATTTGTTACTGGGTGGTAACCCCTTCCAGTGTACCTGTGACATGTTGGACTTCATTCTGTGGATTGAAAGGAGCGGTGTGCACATCCCCAAACTGACCACTGACGTGATATGCGAAGGACCGGAAAAAGAGAAGGGCCGACCACTCATCCTCTTCGATATCAACCAATGCGTGAACGACAGTCTGGCGTTCCTACTCTACACAGTCACCTTGTCCTTCGTTGTTGTTTTTATGTCTGTGGTGACGGTTGCGCAACTATTTTACTGGGACGCCTCCTACATTCTACACTATGCAAAAGCGAAACTGAAGGGATACCACTCCTTGAACTCGTGCCGCAGCATTTATGAAGTCTTTGTGACTTACGACACCAAAGATCCGCACGTTTCCGAGTGGGTGATGAAGTATCTGCGTGTGAAGCTGGAAGACGAGGGCGAGAAACATCTCCCTCTGTGCCTGGAGCAGAGGGACTGGATACCCGGAGTCCCCCAAATGGACAACCTCATTCAGAGCATCCGAGACAGCCGCAAGACCATGTTTGTCCTAACAGAGGGCTACGTCAAGACCGGGGTTTTCAGGCTGGCCATGTACCTGGCCCATCAACGGCTGCTGGATGAAAACATGGACGTGATCGTGTTGCTAATGCTGGAGCCCGTGATGCAGCACTCCTACTTCCTGCGTCTCCGGAAGAGACTGTGCGGGAAAAGTGTGGTGGAGTGGCCCAAAACGGCGGCTGCCGAGCCTTGGTTTTGGCAAAACCTGCGGAATGTCATCCGAGTGGACAATCAGGTCATGTACAACAAGACCTACTCCATGTACTTCACCAGCAGGTGATACAGTCGACATTGCGTTTGAGACGACAGCGAGGCAATGATATTTGGACATCGTCACAATAATGTCCAGCATGTGTATTGTTTGTTTTGTTCACAATGACACCTAAATGCATGAACTATAGGAACGAAATACATTAAAGTGTATGGTACAGTCTCTGCTTTTGGCTACCTTTCTACCTAACATGTGAGGCCATAAGTTCTACTAAATCAACAAGTGCTTTGGAAGACATGCACGCTTACTTTCAATACAGGTCATTTCGAGGCTGTGTAATCAATTTTGCGTAGGAGATTGGACAGATATGGTCCCGGGGCGGGGGAGAAAAGCTGAGCAAACAAGAGAACAACAAAACAACAAGAGAGAAAATGAGCATGGCTGAAGGCGGAGGAGACGCCGAGACTATAGACGAAGAAATTGTTGCTGAACGGGGAGGTGCTAATTGTTGCTAAACCTTTATAATATGGAAGTCATTTGTTTTTGACAAATCAAATATCTGTACTACAGACATGTGGTGCAGCTGAGCGTTCCGACCAAATATTATCACTGAGTGGACGTCTTACACGATGGCGTCCATATTGAAGCTGCTGAGAGAAGCGGCTGGATGGGACTAGTCACGCTGGCAGAAGGACCTTCTTTTGCCTTTGCTTTTAGCCTTTGCCTGCTTGTATTGAACAAATGGACAAGACAGAAAATGCAATGACAAAAATGGAAAAATCATATGACTACTTATGCATTTTTTATTGATTCCTTTTACATTTCCACATGCATTTCCTTTTAATTTTGACTCTGCTGTGCTTCCATATGTAACTACTGAGAGTGATCAACTGGAATAGACTGGCCTGCTACACAGTGCCACGGGTAAGCTTATTTCAAATTGAACTATGTGGGTTGTCTCTGAGATGAATAAAGTGTGTATCTACCTGTCAGAAAATATAATTACAAAATAATAGCGCAATGTTAATTTTCTGCCCTTGTCCTAATCGCAACAGGCATCCGGTTATGGAATCACAGGAGTGCCAAAATTAGAAAAGAAATACACTATCAGACCAATCATACCTGATCACACGATTCCTGCTTGCAGTGACCATAAAAGATGTCACGGACAGGAAGTAACGTCACTGTCACGCCACCATGAAGATACTTTGTGTGAACTTCTTACTCAGTGGAGTTTAACGGCAGCTAACTGGCTGAATTGGGCTAGTCACCCTGGTTGAAGGACCCGCCCTTCTATTGCCTTTGCTTTTTGTTGCCAGCTTGCGCCATCTAGTAAATGCTGTGAGAAAAGCAAATGCAAAATCGAAAAATTATATTATATTATTATATTAATAATAATAGTTTGTGTATTATTAATTATCTTTATATTTCCACACGTATGTCCTTTTAATTTTGGTACTCCTGTGATTCCATAGTTAGTGTACTTTCCATTACTGCGCAAACTTTATTGGCCCCAAACGTAACAGAAAAGAGAGACACCTAGCGGCCAAAACACCAAACTACAGCACACAGACTTCCCACAATGCCATTCTTCTTAAAGGGCC
This sequence comes from Oostethus manadensis, assembly GCA_024372805.1. Lineage (NCBI taxonomy): Eukaryota > Metazoa > Chordata > Actinopteri > Syngnathiformes > Syngnathidae > Oostethus > Oostethus manadensis. The sequence goes on from QODF01000165.1 coordinate 3,042,822, forward strand.
AGGCCCCAAAGTCGGGGAGGATGTTTTTACCCGTTTGTGAAAATGTATTTCCACAATAAATGGATACGATTGTGAAAAGCCTAGTGCATCCCGTAGATAGTTAATAATGATCAAATACCAATAAAATTGCTCACTGATGTATGAAAATGCTGTCGTCACTACTGGTAGGTTTTGTCACGGCAGCGAGCCGGGCCAGCTCTTTCCTGTTCCAAATAAACTGAAATAATAGCTCAAAATCAACCTTCCCATCACTGTTTGCTAACTCGCCGCTACAAGGTTCCGATTCACTTCCGGTACGGGGAGGAAGGATACCAAACCCATTAATCGACGGGGTGGAGAATGTTGTTGTTGCTTTTTGAATTAAAACTGCTGGAATTATAATTTTAAAAAAAAAATTTAAAAAAATTATAAACACATATCGTGACGTCACCGCTCATTTACATACCGGGCCCTATTTAAGGGCGACTCGCGGAAGCACACGTCACACTGCTCCCACCACCACTAGGACGGGGTTTTCTTCGTGTTGCTGTGCTTCCCTCGCGGTAAGTCTCTTGTCGTTTCGTCGCTTTGCCGTGCCTCGGCTCGGCCGTCTTTCCCTCCCGCCGTCCACTACGCGATTGTGTTGCCGTTTGAAGATGTGAAGCCCCCGCCTCGGCATGCGAGGGCGTTGGTTCCGCATCTGCACGTGCAACGCGGGCGCGCGGCGCGGCTGCCTTCGTCTGCTTCGGACGCCGCAGGACGCGCGGCGGAGTGTCCATGTGCTGCATTAAAGTTCCTGCTCGTGTCCTTTTAGTCTCCGCAAGCATGTCCGACAAACCTGACGTCACCGAAATCGTAACCTTCGACAAGTCCAAGCTGAAGAAGACCGAGACCAATGAGAAGAACCCCCTGCCCACCAAAGAAAGTAGGTGAACACTGTCACTGTTGTGGGGTACATGGGTGTGTGTGTGTGACGGAGAAATGTGTTGCAGCCATCGAGCAGGAGAAAGCCTCATCCTGAAGACCCGACCCAGCGTGCTGCCACTAAATCCGCCCACTTGAATGCATTCACTGGTTTGGGGGCTTGTTCCACCTGCACAAATGGGTTCCTGGTCATGTTGGTGGGACGAGCGGGCGAGGCCACGCAACCTGGTCTACTCGTAAAGTCTCTATTTTTTTTTTTTTGTGTAAATCTAAAATGAAATAAAAATCCAGGAAATGGCTCTGCTGTTTGACTTTGATTTGCCGTAAATCGCAGTCGGCTTGATTAGGCCAAGTTGTGGTCTTGGAACCGAATCGAGAGCTGCATCGGGTTTCCCCGATGAGCTCTGCTGTGGGGTTAGTAGCATCTTTGACGAGTTGGCTTGGAACCCTCTGCTCAGGTGCTGTCGTTTTATAAACCTAAACTCGACAATCCGGTTCGAACCCGCACCGGCGCTTTCCACTAAGCGGACACGCTTAACCGCCACGAACTCACTCGGGCAGCCATCGGTATTTCTCCACATAATCCTCTAGCAGTATGGGCCACAAATCAGTCCAGTATAAAGATGCAAAAATGTATGCTGTACTACAAAATGTGTTTCTGTGGGGGGGGGCATTTTTGGTGGAGGAGTTGACAGCCAAAGAATGTTCATGTTCAGGCACGGTTCTGACTTAGTGGGCTTCTCTCAGCACAAGGGGGACAATGTAGTCTTTGCTACGTCCCTTGCCTCAGGAACTGGATACTGAGAGCGGTTCGGTGTGGTGTGAGATTAAAACGTGACCAGATGTGTCCCGTCTCACCTGGCCCTAGGCCTGGGACTAAATCTTGACCATTTTGTTGGCCTTATATTTCAGTGTCTATGTTCCCTAGAACAATGGCATGAACGGAGTGAGTTGTACAGTCTTTATCTTAGTGGGTGGAGGTGGGGCTGCCAGCATAAACACACAGTGCATACGCCGCGTGTAACTAGAATGCAATAGTCTTATTTTGTAATATTTTTCAATGTACTTTTCTTGAAAGTAATGTTAATCCGTGTAGACCCGATCTCGTGTATCACCTCTAAACAGTGTACACCTATTTCATAATGTTGAATTTTGCAATTAATGTTATTGTGAATTTGCTATTGTGGTTGACTTGAAACTATTCAAGTCTTTGGAGTTTGTTTCCTTGTAGTGGGGGATGATATCTTCAATGTTTGTCCCGTTCCTTGATGTCTTTGACAACAAGTACTTTGGTTTCCTTTGGTCCTCCGTTTACTTTGATGTGGAGTTTGCAGTCAAGTCCCTGGAATGTTCCACTGCTTCCTTAAGCCACACGCTTTCTCGGTGACAGTGCATTGTTTCCTCAGATGCTCATAGATGTTTGTTCCCGTGCGAGCTGAGCACAGTCCGAGCACAGTGAGGGGGGAACTACTCCTATAGCTACGAAGCCAAAAAACCAGTGTCCCAACATGAAACTAACTTCACGGTACACCACGGACATGTCTGCATGGTGTTGTTGCTTTTTCAGGGTGGCGGGAGTTGAGTGGCAACCAGCTTTGAGGCGCATTACCGCACCTTTCATGTTGGAGTGCGGCCCGGGGTTACAGCAACCGGATCGGCCCGAAAACGTGGCAGCAGCCGATTTTATCCCATCTTTAAAATACAGCGGATCAGCAAATGATCCTGAAGATCGGATCGGGACATCTCTACTTTGTTCCTTTCAGCTTGCTTCTCTGCCTCAGCAATGCCACCTTGTTTTTTTATATAGGTGAACTAGATAGAAGCCAGACATTGGAACGCATGTGTTGATGTTCTTGGCCATCCGTATTTCACCCACTTTGATCGTGGAAATGTGGCCCGCTGTTGGTTCTTTAGCAGCAACATTGCCTTTAACAGCTGCCCCGTAATATGGCCTGTAATTTGGAGCCCAGTCACAATCGCATTATTCATGCATGTAGACTTTCAAATGGTCAACTCTGCACATCATTTGCAGTATAATAGGTTTCTATCCAACCATTTTCTATGCCACTTGTCCTCATTAGGGTTGAGGGGGTGCTGGAGCCTATCCCAGCTGACTTCGGGTGAGAGGCGAGGTACACCCTGGACTGGTCACAGTCAATCGCAGGGCAGACAAACCAAACATTCACAACCTTTTCATTATTTTGCTTTTTAAAATTACAAACTGTGGCAAATTAAGAAACAGTAACCTTGGTTAGCGTCATTTATCTGTTCTAGGTCAGACTCTAACCAAAACATCCTTTTAATTAAATAAATTTTTTTCAAAATAAATGTAAATCCAACTAATCGATTCTACAAAGCCAAAAATAATGCAACAAAAAATACTTTTTTTTTTTTTTTTTTAGTTTTTCAATTATAGTTACACATGCAAAAAACAATTAAAATGCATATACAGTAAATACATACACACGATTAATGAAAGGGACAAAGGAACATTTTAGGTTATGTTTACATAAAAATAAAAAATAAAATAAAAATAACTCATGGCAAAACAAGAAGGTGGTGTATGTGTTCATCTCGCTGCCATGTCATTTTCACATGTATGCATTTAGAACTGTTTTACGCATGTAAAACTATACGTGTAAAACCAAAAAACCTGTTGTGTGCCAACATTTTTGAGACGTAACTGTGTTAGTTAGCAAAAAACTACAGCCAACTGCTGATGACATCAGAGACGGGGGGCGGGTCTTCCACGTCCAAGCAAGTTAAGATAACATGACAAGATGTATGCCGTATTGCACGCTAACTGGACAATATATGCAAACCAAGGCTATGTTAGCAGGCGAATATGCAAACTGGGACGTATGCTAACTGTAGTACACAAGAGCCCAACAAATGTTTGGGATTTAAATGAAATGAAATTTTGCTTATCTACCAGTCTTTTTTTTTCCCCCGGCTCATGTTAGCGTTGCCATGGTGGTCGAGTGGTTAGCATGTTGGCCTCACAGTCAGGAGGTTCAGGGTTCGAATCTCTGTGTGGAGTTTGCATGTTCTCCCCGTGCGTGCGTCCCACATTCCAAAAACACGCATGTTAGCTTCATTGGCCACTCTAAATTGTCAATTAGAGTGTTAGTGTTTGTTTGTCTGCCTTGCCATTGGCTGGCGACCAGTCCAGGGTGTACCCCGCCTCCCGCCCAAAGCCAGCTGGGATAGGCTCCAGCATCCCCGCGACCCTAATGAGGATAAGCGGCATAGAAAATGAATGAATGTTGCCCATCATCCGCAATCCTTATGTGAACATCACCGCATGTCTTTACCTTTTCTTTGCGTTCTAAAGAGAGAAAAGCAGCTAGCATGCGGGAGCTAACAATGCACATACTGGGACACACCTATTTTGACTATAAAGCCCTGAAGAAAAACCTCCAAAACATGCCAACAATGTTCTAGTTACATAACTGGCCTGCACGTGCAGCAACACTGTTATTACAGCAGCTAACACGAAGAACTATTTATCTGGCGTAGCGACACAGCGCCTCAATCCACTACTGAGAGGTAACTGATCGGGAAAAAAGAACAAGCATATGAGCTAGGAATATTCCACGTTTTGTTTATACCCGAACCGATGGACTTTGTATATACAGTAGCTGTGATATCAAGCACTATGTGCTCCATGTACAGTATCGAGTATGAATGATATTGTAAATGAAATGATAAAAAGCAAACGGAAAAGACAGGAAAATGACAAAAATAATATTTGTATGCTTTTGTTTTGTCTCTCTACATGTATTTGTCATTTTGGCACTCCTGTGATTCCATACATTAGAGGCTGGGGCAGGAAAATACCAAGACAAGGAAGTCAGACCGTTTTTTTTCCTTGGCGTTTTCGTGGCCAATCTCCAGCTACACCAGCTTTTCGGGATGGCAACAAAAGTTTACATACTCATTTGACAATTGTGTCTGTATTAATTCCAAACTATATATGGGGAAAAAAGATGGCTACTAAGAATACATCTCAGTCAGAGCATGAGAAGTTTAAATTTGCAGTGCACGCCAAAAGGAGCTGAGGCTCTGCTGCATATGTGTGTGGCACTCCTGGGTCTTCATGTCTTTTTCAAGGTGCGCCCACAAAAGAACAATTCCTCTTTGTCTTCTTTATCACACCCGCGGTGGGAAAAAGCTCCGATGCTATTGTGTGATTGTCGGACACAAAAGCTGAGGGCGGGAACCCAGCCCAGAGCGCTCACACAAAGACTTTGTGCGACCCAAACTTTCCCAGTTCTTCATTTTACTTACATTTCTCCAAATAGCCGACTTCAGCGGACCGTCTGAAACGGCGAGGCGAGTCAAAGCTCCGAGTAAATGGAGCCTTCGGGGAATGGGCAATAAAGCCGTACTTATCGGAGAGTGTTTGTTTGAATTTGGGCTTTTGTGGTCCAGAATTAGGCAGCAAGGCAGCGTCAAATGGCCTTCTGGGTGGTTACGTGAAGCATTAGAACTGCCTGAGTAACAGAGAGAATGTGGAAAAACAGGACCCTGAACTCTACGTTGGTAAAAAGCGGCCTTTATTCATGTAAATAAAATAGCTGGTTCTGTTGGACCAAGGGTTTGCAAAGTGTCCCATCAAAGAACGCCGCACATGGTCCAGGGCCTGCCCTACTCTTCCCAGCAACAGAGTTTTTCAGGCCTATCGTGTTTTCTGAAAGCTAAAAATGTCCAAAGCGATTCTTAACGTGTCAGAGTGTCATTACAATTACAGGTTACAGTGACGGGTTTTGCAGGTTTGAATGTTTTTCTGGTCGCCAGCCAATCGCAGGGCAGACAAACATTCACGCTCACATTCGTACCTCTAGACCATTTAGAGTCGCCGATTCGCCTCGCATGCATGATTTTGGAGTGCGGGAGGAAAACCCACGCACGCACGGGGGGAACATGCAAACTCCACAACGAGATGCCCGACGGACATTTGAACCCTGATCTCCTGGCTGTGAGGTCAGCATGCTAACCACTCAGCCACTGTGTGAGCTAACGGGTACACATATTGTACACTACTGTATCTAATGCCTCAACTTGTTTATACATTTTCCATGGTTGTGTCTTTGTGGGTATGGTTCTTTGCCCAGCGATTGACTGGTGACCAGTCCAAGGTGTACCCGGCCTCCCGCCCAAAGTCAGCTGGGACCCTAAGGATAAGTGGCATAGAACACGGATGGATGGAACTCTAAAGTCAAATAGCCCCCTAAGTGTAACTCAGAAAATTACCCAAATTCTGGGGGAAAATGGGCCTTGTGGAAGAACTTGGAGTTATTTTCTTCTTTTTTTGCCGGATAGACTGCGGTCCGGCTGGTTTTATCTGTGTCAAAGGTGGAATGTTCTGTTTCAACATCTTTTTACACTAGTGTGACAGTTATCCGTTACATAACAGCCCTTAATTTGGATTATGCTTGGGGGTTTTACTGTGAAAGATTATTCGTATGGGCATTATGTCCTATGCAAAACACAATTCTGAAGTTAGAAGAACTCAGAACTTTAAGCTGGTCTAACTAATCCCTCTTTTATTGCCGTGGATCGGTTTCAAACCAGATCGTGATAAGTGAATTCCTGCAAAATGTTTTTCAACATTTTTAGAGCCTTCTAGACATGAAATAACACCCCTATGGTCGCTTTCACACTCCTATTACCCAATATCGTAGACATAATAGGTGAAAATGAGCCATTTAAGTGAAAAATGTGTGTTGGTGTGATTGGAGGGTTCCGAGTTGAGTTTCATCTTGGCGTGGATTACAGCCGCAAAAGAAACTTGTGTTTTTTTCAAGGTATTATTGTGCCTAAGAAGTGAGATAATGTCAACCAGCAATAAAAGCCTGTTTTTCCGACGATCATGCTTGAAAATGCTTGAAAAAGTTGGGATGTCCGATCGGTAAGAGTTTTTCTTTTCCCCCGATAATGAAAACCAATTTTTCAAAATGCTGTATATAGGCCTATGGATTCCGTTCACAACCGTGTTTGGCAAGTAACAAGCTTGCTCGCTCTGTATCTGACTAACGTCATGTCTTGCGATTTGCAACGACTGCAAAGCGTTGGTTATGCGAGGCGGAACCAAGACCTTCAATACTTCCAATTCCGAGTGCAAAAAGTCCCTCGGGGAGAAAATCCTGTAGGGTATCAGTTGCATTTCTACCATGCAAAACGGCGGATTGACTAACGCTTTGCCATGCATAATCACAAAAACTTCTCACATGTTTGCTTACCCGAGTTGTACAATGTTGTTTACAGCCACGCCGAGAAGCTAATTGCTGAACCATTAGCATTAGCATTAACAGATGCGCCAAAATAGTCCGATACAATTGGTAGCCGGTACAAAAAAAACCCAACACAACACGCCAACCCACAAAGTAACCTACCTACTGGACCATGTTGGCACACAAACAAATACGTACAATACCCATGGCAAAAATACCACCCATGTATTGCTGCCTCAATGCATGCTGGATAGCTTGTGCTACTCTTTCTGCCAACATTTTGCCGTGTTTGAATGCAAAATAAGTCTAGGTCGTCAGAAGTAATCAAGGAGGAGTTAACATACTCATAGTTCATATTGTTGGCCCTGGACTACCCAGCATGCCTTGCAGGAATTTGGAAACAAGTTCATTCGTGTGTTTTTGTTGCACCGGGAGTATGTTGTTCCGTTTGATGACCATGTATACTGTATACAGACATGCTCATGCAAGTCTTGGAAGGGCAACTCTACCCAGTGGGGTGCACCCCCCTTAGTATTCCACTCCGTTGCAACTACGGTCAATATGGAGGCACCTGAAGCCAAAGGTTGCTGTGTAGTGTTTATTTGTTAGAGGTGAGCTACTGCTATTGCGCATGGAGTGATGAGGCCTTCTCATATGAGAGACGGGAGGTCTTCTAAGACAACCCGATCAGTGGATTGGCCACAATTCAGAATTGGGCCTATTTTGTTCAATCTGCTCCAACTTCCTCTTTAGTAACCTTGGTGGAAAAACCAACGGCAGCAACAGCATGCAGCGCACTCGCAGACTCGTCCACAAACGAGGAGCGCGTTCTTTTGCAAGACATCTTGAAACGCGCACGGTGGAGGGGGAGCATCGTCTTTGAGCCGCTGCAGAAAGCGTTGTGCAATCCGAGACATGAATTAGACAGATGTGTGCCCCGGCGGCAATGCGGCGTACTCTGATTCAAAGTGGCGTGTGCATGCGACCTCTCAGCACGGCGCGAGATAGGAGTCTAGCTGGTGTGCAACGCAGTAGCTCTACCGGTGTGAACTCTGCAACCCATGCTACTGCACATGCAGTATACGGTAGTATGCGCGGTGCACCGTCGTGATCGGAATGCATAAGCAGGAGTTGCAACAACAGCACGGCGCGTGAGTGAAAGCCAGACAGGAAGTGCGTGGAACGCTCTTGTGTGCAAAAGGGGGAAGATAGACATTGCGTGACAGTTTTAATCATGTGATGGGAGTGTGTGTCTCAAAAGGCAGAGCTTGAAACTTAACGCTGAGTGCACCTCACACGGATTGCATCTACAGGTCAGGTCAAAAGTTCACATAAAGTACACTCATTATGGCCATGATGATCTGATTCATTGGGTGCCAAAATGTGAATTTTCTGGTGGTTGCACGGGGTCCAAATGATACAACACACAAAATCACTTTTTAAAACTATATTAATGAATAAATCATGCTGTTTCATGGTTGAATATGGCCTATTACTAGTCAAAAATGACAAATATTCAAGCAAACGTTACACATTTTTAGCTTAAATGAAGCATTTTCAAACACCCAAATGGCTAAACAATCTAAAACACGAGGCATTGAAAAGATGCATTCAAATACGGTGTGATGATATGTAGTACTCTAAACTGGTCACTAGGTGTCAGTAATGTTACTGTATTGTTCGGTGAAACACACACACCAAAACAACAAGCCAGGTTGGAATGATCTCACAACAGGAAGGATAATCCCTAATAAAAACACGGGTTACTTTTGCAGCGGTAACCCACAACAAGCTGAAACTCAACTCTGGACCCCCTAGGTCACTTCCTGTCCACCACTCACTCTTCTCCCCCAGGGAAGGCATTTAGAGCAACACACACACTCTCACTTGTGTAGCGCTTTGTTTCAGCCTTTACCTACTGATGACGCAGTATTAGGAGCAACTGCGGATTCAGTGTCTTGCCCAAGGATACTTTGGCATGATCCCGAGAGGACAGAGGATCGAACCGGCAAAACACAAGTGGGGAGATGTCCACTCTTAGCACCTGAGCCGTGCTGCCCAAAAATGGATAATATGGGGTAAGGATAAACGTGACTGTAGGGGTGTTATTCCATGTCTAGAGGGCTCTGATGATGTTAACAAAAACATTTTTAGAAGGCAGTAAACAGGTTTTCTTTGCTCTAACTACAAAAAATATTTAATTTATAAATAACAAATCCTGCTACGGGTAAATACACTTATCACGGTCAGGTCTAGAACCAAATAACCGTGATAAACAAGGGATAACTGTAGATACATATGTTCACATAATTATCTTAGTCTTTCAAGTAAGTGGTGCTGAAGGTTCTTTGAGCTTGACAAGGCCAAGCCCGACTAACGTCTCTCGATTGACTGCAGCTGACAGATTCTCTCCGTGCAGTTTCAGAAGAAACATGACAAGTCAGCTTGTTTTTGCAACAGACGCGACACAGTTATGTGCAATCTGTGTCACAGGAAGCGGTTTAAGAGGCATACTGACTGTAAAACAATGCTGATGTGTTCGGCGGCGTTGCAAGCAGCTCCACGGTAGAACATTGGAATAAGAAGACTTCTGGGAGTTCTTTCCGAACCTTTTTGGCGTGTATACAGAATCTGACGGATGTGTCTTGACCGCCAATAACATGTTTGAACTAAATGTGCACATACTGGGTGTGTGTGTGTGTGTGCACATATAAATGCATAAGTGGTGAGTACTCCTGCGACACTGTGACTTCTATCCACTTCATATTATTTATTATTTCTCGAATTCCAAGTGTTTCTCACCTTTACAAAAATACAGGCATTTGTAACTTTCTTTGGCTTCATTTTTGGGTTGTTTTGCAGAAGGTCAAAAGAAAAGTTCAAACATGAGGTGAGAAACATTATTGTAGTTAATAGGGATCCTCAGGATCGGCTGCCAAGCAACTATATTTTTAAGATCACGTATGATCGGCTTCCGCTACGAGATTGGGCGGATCTGTAACTGTGGGCCACACATGGTAGATGCGGCAAAATGTGCCTCAGAGCTGGTTGTCACTCGACTCCCACTCGCCACCCGAATGAAGAAGAAAAGGAAACACCAGCGTGCAAACTAGCCTGCAGGGTACCGTGGTGAAGTTAGTTTCTTGTTGGATGCTTGATATTAGGATCCGTGGCTGCAGCGGTAAACTCCCCTCACTGCGCCCGGACTGCTCTATCATGTTGCCGGGAGCTCGCACGGGAAGTGCAGAGCTAGTGGCAGTTATTACTAGTGACTGTCAATAAATTGCTACTGCACTGAAAAGAGTCTGTTAAAAAGTCATTAATCACACCACAGTATGATTTACAGCCATGTCAAATTATTAGTCCAGCCTAATTGTTTTGTAATGACAACTGAATAACTCAACATTCAGTTGACCATTTATTTGCAGGTCAATACAGAGCACTCACTCCTTCGACAAGACGATGCACTTGGTAGTTACTTATTCTGCGCACTTGACTCCAAACACTCGCTCTAATCACCGTGCTGAACACCACTGCCCTCTATGGCCCACACACTAAACAGCAGCTTGGAACAACACAATATACCACAATATTTTATTTTCATTAGAGACCTGACTCACAAAGGTTTGTTACGAAAGGCAAACAATATTGTTGGTCATTCTGTGTAATAAAAAAAGTAAATTCAGTAATACTTAAGTTGCAATATTTTAATGATTTTACGGGATATTTTAATAACCATATTCAATTTCACATATTTTATGTTTGTAACAAAAGTTTATAATAAATAAAAAAGGATCTGTACCGGATTGGATCAGCAAGACTATTAAAAAAAATCAGATTGGATGGCAAAAAATCGGGACATCCCTAGTATTTAATAACTCATGACAAAACACAAAGGTGGTGTCTGTGTTGATCTCGCTGCCGCAGCGTGTCTTTGCAGACAATCACCAGTGAATGAAATGCAGTGCGGTAAAATAATAAAGAAATAGGACTTCCCAGTGATAACAATGCTTCGTTTAGAACTAACTGCAAACTCAATCCTGGCTAGGAACAGGAAATGAAACGTGGTTGTTTATCTTCACAGGGCTCTGTAGATGAGCACAAAATGAAATCAAAACAATGCTGTTCGGAGCCTGTAATTCCGTCAAATAATGGAAAAAGCCACTTGGTCGGAGTAAAACTGATACTGGAGCATGTCTTATCCTGTTAGGCATGCAGGAGTCTCTTCCAGGGTAAATAGTTTTGTAATTCTAGCTTGCACAGACTTCCCCCACGGACACGCTCAAATGTTGAATGGCAACATCTTCCTTTGTGGTCATCAACATTTTAAAATCTAAAATTTAAGAACAGTGCAAAACAGTGCAAGAATGCGCTGTTGGATTTCAGGGAAGTTCGAAGTAGATGCGAAAAAGAAGGAATGGGAGTGAGACAAAACATGGTAAACAAGCATTAAAGTGAAATAGACTTTGATCAGCTGGTCAGTAGACCAGGACAGTAGACGAGGCACCACCATAATCTGGTGTGCCTTTTTTTCTTAAGTGAACCAATCCTACCAACCCTAATGAGGATAAGCGGCATAGAAGATGGATGGATGGATGGATGCTGCCTCATGTAGTTAATACTTTACAACAATCTGAGCATTTTTGTGGGCGTGTTCCTGTGAAGTGTTTAGGAGTTTATAGACTAGTGTGCGGCAGCGTGTCTGGTAAGGCGTAAGACTTACCAGTTACTTTTGATAGTATCTTGCCCATAAACTGCAGGATTTGGCCATTATGACATTGGCTGTAAATGTTTGGCCATAACACAAAAGCGCAGCAACAGCGGCAGGCAGACGCTGCAGTACCTGCGGGAGAAAAATTGTGTAGCACACAGTTGCACAATGTTTACAGCCCCGTCGAACAGCTAACTGCTGATGCTGTAACCCCTAACTTCATGTGTTAAGGAGATATGTGATGTCATTGGTTGATATTGGAGTCGGAAATTGAGTGTTGGACGAAATCGGCACAAAAGCCAACATGATTGAAACATTTTTAATAAGCCACTTACATGCGAGCTCGCTAAAAAAATGATATGGGATGTCACGCATCAAGCCCCAAGAAGAGTCGAGGACGTTCCCCCATCAAGCCTCGCTCACCACTGTGCTGCGGAGGGCATCCGGCCGCTGCTGTCATCTCCAATGAGGAACGCAGCAGCTGAGTTGAGGCGAGGCCAAAGTCTAGCAGAGTGCACTTACCCTGTCGCTATCCCCACGTGAGCAAAAAATGAGCACTCCTGTGTGTGTGTGTGGGGGGGGGGCTACCTAAAAAGGCACTCTATCTTTGTAGAAGATGTGTGGTGCAGATGTTCCAAGAGAGAAAATCCAGAAAGAAAGGTGAGTGGATGTATGTTTTCCCATGAACAAGTTGCAATCATCAGATGGCTTGGGTGTGTAAGCAGTGCTACAATGATCTGGTTACTGTTAGTTAGCAGGCTACGTCCTGGTTCACTTAGGACCCATCTGGGCCTGTTTCCACCAAATCAGAACCCACTTAGAGCCACACAACCCATTCGACCACTAAACTGAAGGTAATGCTACATATTTAGCAGTGACTTTATTCTTTTTATTTCTCAATGCCTGCTACTTTTTCTCCACCAATTTCACCTTTCTTCTTGCAAATTCGGTTTACTTTCTTTAATATTTCAACCGTAAGCTACTAAAATGATAATATTACGACATAATTCTATGAATTATTTATTCATTATTCTTGTAAAATTAATGTAGAGTCCTCCATTTTTGAAAGTCTATGTTAAGTTACATTTTTAGAAGGTGCCAATAAAAAAAATCAGCCATGGCTGCACCATAAAACACTGCCCCCTAGCACTCCGGTGGAGAATTGCATGGCACACGCTCAACTCCAGCGCAGAACTACCCAGAGATGGTGTAGTGACCACACCAGGTATCCAGCGGTAGAGCAAAAGAGTTGCGGGTTGCAGACCGCTGATTTATAATAAGATGATGAATATAATAAGTGAGTAAGCTGCGAGTGACTGGCGACCAGTCCAGGGTGTACCCCGCCTCTCGCCCAAAGTCTGCTGGGATAGGCTCCAGCATCCCCGCGACCCTAATGAGGATAAGCGCCATAGAAAATGAATGAATGTATATAATAAGGCACAAAAATGTCTTTAATGCTTTAACCCACACGCCAACACTTGACAACATTTTGTGGAAATCGGCTTAATATTGTTTTGCATAAACCTGTTAAATGCATCACATCAAGGAGGGCCATACGTCACATTTAATCCCTAATCCTCTACATACAGTGGTGTGAAAGATAACACAAGTAAACACAAAATGGAGTTTTTAAATGAATGTTTTTATTATTTAGGGAGAAAAAAAATCCTGTGTGAAAAAGTAATTGCCCCCGCACCTAATAACTGCTTGGGCACCCTTAGCAGCAAGAACTGCAATCAAACGTTTGCCATAACTTGCAACAAGTCTTTTACACGCTCTGGAGGAATTTTGGCCCACTCATCTTTGCAGAATTGTTGTCATTCAGTTTTATTTGAGGCTTTTCTAGCATGAAGCGCCTTCTTAAGGTCATGCCACAGCATCTCCATGGAATTCAGGTCAGGACTTTGCTTAGGCCACTCCGACGTCTTCATTTTGTTTTTCTTCAGCCATTCAGAGGTGGATTTGCTGGTGTGTTTTGGGTCATTGTCCTGCTGCAGCACCCAAGATGGCTTTAGCTAGAGTTGACCAACAGATGGCCGGACCTTCTCCTTCAGGATTTTTTGCTAGACAGTAGAATTCATGCTTCCATCTATCCCAGCAAGCCTTCCAGGTCCTGAAGCAGCAAAACCAGCCCAGACCATCACACTACCACCACCATATTTGACTGTTGCTATGAAATGCTGTGTTACTTTTACGCCAGATGGAACGGGACACGCACCTTCCAAAAAGTTCTACTTTTGTCTCCTCAGTCCACAAGATATTTTCCCAAAAGTCTTGGCGGTCATCCTTTTGTGTTCAATTATGTTATCTTTGACTAATAGTTAACTCTTTTTTTAATCAGCAGAAACATTTAAGGGTGACAAAAAGTCAGGAAGGGGGCAAATTGTTTTTCACACCACTGTAGGTGACTAGTCAAGTCGGCAAAATCCCACTCATCCTGTCCACACATAGCAGATTTTTTGCAAAGCGGCCTAGCTGGGGACTGAAACAGTAAAAAGTGAATACACGTTCACTAAACGCAACCGACCTTCATTGAGCCGCCGGTACGCAACAGAGCAGAATATTTGACCCGTTGCTGCAGTCGTGTGTCATCTCCCGCCGAGGGCAGGATGTGGTTGCGCGTTACAAAGTTACCCGTCAACTGTCATGCCTCTCCTTTTATAGCCATGCTGGTTCAATCTCTGCATGGATGAGAGTACGTCACCACTTTGGAGGGGAGTATGATAATGCCGCTACGTGATCAAATTGGCAATTTGTGCCAAACATACATGTATTAGAAGATGTTCTATAGGAACAATAGCTGATCAGTAGCTCCTCCACTGTAAGATGATTTGGGACTGATCAACCCGAATGAATATATATTATTATTGCTGCAGAATGAAAATCTTGTATATCACATTTTATTCAAATATTCTTTTTTTTTTTACAAAATGCGAGGGAGCATTTGTGAACCGCGGCTGTTCATTTAAGTGGCTTGTGTCACATTCTAAAAATAGAATTTACCAGGGAAACAGCATTAGCAGTCATTTGACAAGAACAAAGAGACCAACAGTTATAATTATTATGAGACAAAGTAGCACAAAGTTGAAATATAACGAAAGGTGTTTTTTTTAAAGGCCATAATATTACGAGAAACAAACAAAACATTGAATAAAGTTGTAATTTATGGAAAAAAAGGTTGGGAAAAAGCTATATGATATAGCTATGTGATATATATATGTAATGACAATAAAGTAAAAATATTATGGGAATAAAGTCTAAATTGAAAAAAATCAAAATATAAAAAAAATATATAACAAGAAAAGAATAACTTGTAACTTGTAATATTATTTGAAGAAATAATCACCATTTTAGTAGCAGAGCTGAAGTATTCAAAAAAACATAATATTATGAAGGACAAACTTTTGGAAAAGTTATAATACGGGAATAAAGTCATAATATTACAAAAGAAAATGTACAAAGCCTATTTATGAAGAAAGTGCAAATACATGGACAATTTTTTGTACAAACAATACGCTTTTCCGCCAATGACATGCATTTTTTTTTCTTAAATACAAATTCTTGGACCCCAGAAATTTGGACACCCCTCTTTTAGTCCAAAAAAACCCCCCAAAACAAAACACATTTGAAGATATAGTAGCGGGTTTAACTGGGTATGCGGTGAAAGGGGGACCCCTAGTGCCTGAAAGAAGACAAAGCTAACACAACCACTGAAATGATTTGCAAATAAAGATGTCATAAAACAGTTACTGTGTCCAAAAGCTTCTATTCTCCACTATGAAATCACAGCGGGGAACTAACATTCAGTATGCAGATAATAAATGCATTCTGTTTTATACTGCACGTTGTAAACCAGCCACAACTCACAGTCATAAGTGTTTCCTTTTGAAAATTCCATTCACAGGGATATTCCGATACTGCCGGTGTGTGAAATCGCGCAATACCGATCACATAGATTTAGTGTACATTTTTACATTTATTTATGATGAGTGCGTTTGGCCAGCGTGCCATACGAGAGGGAAAAGTCAGGACAATTCCAAGATCCCGTAACTGCCAGGGGAGCCGATGAATAGTAGGTAAAAAAAAATATTCCCATCAGGACCAGAATTCCTAATATTGGCTTTATGATACGGAAAAGCAAACTATAAAATCACCTTCATTTATACAAAACCATATTGGACTGACTTTTTCAAGAGAACATATATAACTGATGAAACTTACACAGGATGAGAGGCCTTCTTTAAGGAGACTTTGGATGTGAGAGTACATTGTCTGATGGACTTGTCTGATGGCAGAGCCTATCCCGGCTGACTCTGGGCAAGAGGCGGGGCACACCCTGGACTGGTCGCCAGTCAATCGCCAGCTAGTTCGATGAACGCCATCATTTTGGGGGCTTAGCATTAAAGTGAAATAGGCTGTTAAGAGCACGGCCTCTAAAAGCCACAATCTGTCTGCCCTTAGTTACTGAGGCAAGAGGCAATTTAATTACATTTTTCTCACCTACCTAAAATCAACTGCAAAAGTAAGTCACCATGATACTGATTCCGATACTGTACATGGAGCACATAGTGCTTGATATCACAGCTACTGTATATACAAAGTCCATCGGTTCGTGTATAAACAAAACGTGGAATATTCCTAGTTCATATGCTTGTTCTTTTTTCCCGATCAGTTACCTCTCAGTAGTGGATTGAGGCGCTGTGTCGCTACGCCAGATAAATAGTTCTTCGTGTTAGCTGCTGTAATAACAGTGTTGCTGCACGTACAGGCCAGTTATGTAACTAGAACATTGTTGGCATGTTTTGGAGGTTTTTCTTCAGGGCTTTATAGTCAAAATAGGTGTGTCCCAGTATGTGCATTGTTAGCTCCCGCATGCTAGCTGCTTTTCTCTCTTTAGAACGCAAAGAAAAGGTAAAGACATGCGGTGATGTTCACATAAGGATTGCGGATGATGGGCAACATTCATTCATTTTCTATGCCGCTTATCCTCATTAGGGTCGCGGGGATGCTGGAGCCTATCCCAGCTGGCTTTGGGCGGGAGGCGGGGTACACCCTGGACTGGTCGCCAGTCAATGGCAAGGCAGACAAACAAACATTCACACTCTAATGGACAATTTAGAGCGGCCAATGAAGCTAACATGCATGTTTTTGGAATGTGGGAGGAAAGCGGAGTACCCGGAGAAAACCCACACACGCACGGGGAGAACATGCAACCTCCACACAGAGATGCCCAACGGAGATTCGAACCCTGAACCTCCTGACTGTGAGGCCAATGTGCTACCCACTCATCCACCGTGTGGCATGATGGGCAACATTTTATTATATTTTTTCTAATGCAGTTTTCCTTTTACCCAAACTTCAGCAACATGAAATTAGGTGTTGTTTTCATCTACCTTCATATTAAATGACAAGCTAACTCAAAGAACTAGGTGCTCATTACGGACAACCAACAAAAAACACACATGACTTTGTAAGCGACTAATAGCTAACCACTAAAAATCATGGTTAATATAACGTCTATGAATTTCTTCAAAGTTAATAAATCGCTCTTCTTCACAGTGGGAGCATTTCTCAGCCACAAGTAGGACACCCAGCTTGGCCCGGTCTCAGGGTAGAAGCCTGACAAAGTGCAATCCACTTCTCCAGGTAGCGTACAACCAGCTAATAACCCATAATCCATTTTCTATGCCGCTTATCCTCTTTAAGGTCGCGGGTATGCTGGAGCCTATCCCAGCTGACTTCGAGCGGAAGGCGGGGTGCACAGCATGATTTATTAACACATATATATTTTTAAAAAATGTGAGGTGAAACTGCAAAATGGTTTAAGTAGAATTGGTTTAAGACGGTGCTTCTCAAAGAGTGGGGCGGGCCCCCCTGGGGGGTGTGGACTGTCGGGGGGGTTGAAGACAGGGAGTACTTTCAATGTTAGTTTTCCTGGTTTCAGTACAGATAAATAAATAGATATGATCCGTTTCACAACAGTATTTCCATTTGGAGGGGCGTGGAAATACATCTCTGTCCCGTGGGGATGCGCATGACAGAAAGTAACTGGGAACCACTGGTTTAAGAGAAGGGATGAGAACAGAAAATAATTCTATACTTGTCACAATTAGGAGTTGTTGCCGGCCGCACAGTGGCCAAGTGGTTAGAACGTTCTCACGGTGTTTTCCCAAAAACACGCATGTTAGGTTAATCGGCGACTCTAAATTGATCCGCTGGTGTGCCCCGCCTCTCGCCTGAAGTCAGCTGGGATAGGCTCCAGCAAACCACTGCGACCCTAATGAGGATAAGCGGTATAGAAAATGAGTGAATGAATGAATGAATAAACACATCATTAATTGTGAAATTGTGGAGCATTCTTTCAAATAAATGATTTGTTTGGTTACTACTTGTCAATCATCACATTAAGTTAAACAGATTTTGTTAGAATTGTTCTCACAGGTAAGAAAAACAAACTGAAACTATTGGTATGGGGTTTTTTTTGCCCTGTTTGCTGACTTGCAGGAAGAATTCCATGTGGTCTGTGTATTGGGTTTCAGTGAAAAGAGGAGAACCCCTCCACATATAATCCCCACCCCTACCTCCAAAAGTCACAACCTGCCCTCCCTGCACCGTGTCAGCCCACCCGTTCTTTTCCACAGAGGAAGAAGCAAATAATGGAACACTGAGAACCACTGAAGAGAGACAAAGACATTTTTCTCCTCCCTGGAGCTTTGGTTGTGAAAGTGCACGTAACACAGCCGACACTGTGTGAAAGGATCGAGCGTGAGACCTGGGAGCAGTGGAGAGGACCTCTAAAAAAAGCAAAAGTACAGTTTGGAGGAGAAGAAGTGGAGCTATGAAGCCCATCACTTTCATCAGTGCTCTTCTGCTCCTGCTAGGCATATGTTTTGGAGGTGCAGAGGCCCATCGGTGAGTTGATATTTCTACCCTGCTCAGACCTGCAGAACGTGCGCACGTGTCCTCCAAACTCAGAAAGCTTGTAAACAAAAATGCTACCTCTAGCCAAAGCCCTGTTTTTGTACACATAATCTCAAAATCTTCACGTTTTTCCACTTCCACCTGCCAGTTGCATGCCAGCTAACAGGGGCAAAGGACTGTTAACAACTGAAGAGCAGCTGTCACTCTCAGGACGCCGTCTCCAGCGGGCTATTCTGGTTGATTTTTCTCCTGCCTCAGATTCCCCGGGTCTGCTTTTGGGGGAGGCTACATGACACCTCAAAGCGTAAGCGGGGGGCGTTCAATGTTTCACACCCAGCTTGATATGTCCAGAGGTGGCGGCGATTTATTGTAACGTGCATTCATGCCTAGGTATTTATTCTGGCTCCGTTTCATCGTCAGGTTAAAAATATATGCCTGAGTAAAGTAGGCTCTGTGCGATGCGCATGATTCTAAATGTGATGCCTGACATGTAGACTCTGAAATATGGCAGTAGAAGACAAAAACAGAGTAAACGTTAATGGTGCTCCAAAAACCTAATTTGTGCTTATTCACTAGTTAGCAGTAGGGATGAGCTAGATACTCGTTCTAGACAGGCTTTTTTTTTTTAGGTTTTCCTCAGCTTAGCTTGTTTCTAAATTTACTTGGTGAACTTGTTTTTATAAAGTATGCTGTGCATTTCACGGCTGTAAACAGCTCGTGTTGTTTTGGTCACTGCTTATGTTTTGGGTTTTTTTGTCCCGTCTGCTTGCTTCTAATTCACCTGGTGATTTAAAGTCAGTTGGAAAACTTTGCTCGTAGTACTGAACGCGTTGCTTTTGAGGAGAAGGCAGTGAACCAGGCTTACAGATAGTTTCCCTGTTTGCCATCGCTGAATGTTTGCATGAATCACCAATTTCTCTCAGTTGATCGTTTATGTCAATTGACCTCCTGTTGTCGTCAGGTCTGTAGTTGACCAAATGAGATAACCGTGGGGGTCTAAAAGTAAATGGCAGTAGCTGCATTTGAGCATCAAGCAGCCTTATCTGCCGGTAGCTCTGCATGTGCTGTAAAATGTCGGTTACGCTACTCAACTGGTGTGAAAGTCGTGGGTGTTACACTTGCCGTGCTGGCGTTTACAACGAACTCATGAGCAATATTATTGCTGGCTGAGCAGTTTGCTTCTTGCCACCATTACAGAACCATGGCCAAGTCAACTGGCCAACAAACTCATCTGACCTCAACCCCATTGAAAATCTATGGGGTATTGTCAAGAGGAAAATGCCATACGCCAGATCCAACAATTCAGAAGTGCTGAAGGCCACTCTGAACCCGGTCAGGCTCTCATAACACCCGAGGAGTGCCACATACTGATCGACTCCATGCCGCACCGTATTGCTGCATTCATCCAGGAAAAAGGAGCCCCGACCAACTATTGAGTGCTCTGCATGTTTATACTTTTCAGTTGGCCAATATTCCTAAAATCCTTTTTTTGTTCATAAGTAAAGATGTCTGATATTGGCTTTTTTTTTTTTTTTTACTCAATTTGTGAAGCTAATGGATACAGCATCAGCAATTAGCTTCTCGACATGGCTCTAAACAACATTGTACAACTCTGGTAAGCAAACATCTGAGAAATTCTTGTAATTGGGCACGGCAAAGCGTGGCTCAAGGAACTCAAACTAGAAAAGAGTTTTCTAGTGCGATCAATACGCACACGATTGATGATCAATTGATTTAATTGATGCTTTTGCCCTGGGAATTGAAAGTATTCAATGACGAAGTCTTGAAGGAAGAAAAAAATGGAGCGTCCCCTCCTTGAATGCCCAGCTGCCGCCACTGATCCCGTTTACTTGTGTTTAACACCAGCATTTTCAAAATTAAACTTTTGTTGTGAAAGTGTACTCCTGTAAAAAGAAATGCTATAACATTTAAATTCAGGTTGAATGATTTGATATATATATACACCGGTTGTATTCAAATACATGGAATAACACCCCTGTTTAATTAGTTATATTAAATTGTTTGAGTGTAACTAACGCATATGCATCAACTCTCTGTTATGATAGCAGATGGTTACAAATGACAAGTTCCGCCAGCCACTAGCAAGGCAAGCTAACACGCTAACTGCTGAAACTTTAGGCGCTTGCTGAGCAACGAGCAAAATTAAAACCTGAGGAAACAGATGAATCCCTGGAAAAAGGTAGTTGTGACAGTCTGACTGCAAAGGAATTGGAATTATCTGGCAACCCGAGGAAGATACTGCAGGCGGAACTGATGGGGAATGTAGCACGATGCCAACAAACACGGACTGAGAGTGTGCCATCACAGAATAAACCGCGCAGTGTAGAGTCTCTGAAAGATGGACAGCAAAGAGAGGGAAGGGGGAAAAGAGAGCACTGAGCCATGACATTAAGGTCCTGCACGAGGGAGACGCTGCTCAGGGAATATAAAGAAACAAAGTAATTGAACAAATGGATGAGATGGATCAGGATACACGAATGAACAATGTGCTCCAAATTACACCAACGTCATGTGCCAGGGCAGTTGGAAGGGATCCAAAATTGATATCTCTTTATTCCGCATTTACCTACTGATGATGCAGCATCAGGAGCAACCGGGGGTTCGGTATCTTGCCCAAGGATACATCGACATCAAATCAAGTTAAATGATTAACCAGAAGATCGGGCCACCTCAAAGAGTCATGCAGCCTGAGTGAAGACCTTCATTTACATTCATATACAACACGCTGCGGGCGATTGCATCAAGAACATCTGGCGTTAGGAACACATTCCTATACACTCAACAACATTCGCAACACAAAACAATTGCTGAACAGGACGAGATGGAATTGGGAACATTTTGCTTATTCATTGCAACAGCAGAAGCATGTTTGACAACGTCAACGACATCAAGCCATATCTGAGACAGTGCCGCGGCTGTTTGAGCAATCCCGGGAACCTGGACTGATGCTGTGAGGAATAGCTTAACCACGTTTGCAAACACTAACTTTTATAAGGTAATTGCCCTGACACGGAGAAGGGGTAGCGTTAAATAAGCGCTGCAAAACTGCAAGTGTAAACATGCGATGTACGCCGATGTAGCCAAGCGTTATGACGGCAACTAGTCGTTGCTTTGAGGATCCTACTCGTAGAACTACGTGAATGCCTCGCTTGGACTGGTTGCTGGTGTTAACATCATTGCTCCAACCAGACTGAAAACCTGGTCAATCCGTCGATGTGTCGGCGTTACCCTTGAGCGGACTGAACTACACGTGTTTTCAGTGTCAAGATGACATTTTGCTCGGAGGCCAAAATGTGTTTTCTAACTTGGACTCTCAAGGCCGTAAATATTGGTGCGACAGTGAAATTACACACCTTACCTTGAACTCCACTCCGCTTCTCGACACAGGAAACACAGACAAGTCCCTGCCGGAATCCAACCAGGTGTGTGTCGCTATGGCAGGAGGCTGGAGTGCTGCTACGGCTGGAAAAAGAATAGTAAAGGCCAGTGTGAGGGTAAGAGAAGTTGACTTTGATCTATTAAACGTGTTCATTCAACCAAGCAACAAGGGATGGGTGCTTCCAAGTTAAGTAACATAGAGGTGGAATGGCCCCCAGCCAATTGCAGGGCGCATATAGACAAACAACAATTCACACTCACATTCGGAGTCGCCAATTGACCTGAGATACAGGTTTTTGGAATGACTAGAATAGTCACAACTGTCACATACTATGTGAAAAAAAGGACCCTGGTCTGAAAAAAAGTACATTGTGGTCCATTTGCGGATTGTCCTATTCTGTTCATGCGTGATTATGCCCCAGTGCACAAAGCAAGGTCGATAACGGCTTGGTTGGATTAGGTGCGTGTATTGATCAGTTTGAGAACCCGGGCCTCAAACCCCATCAAACACGATTGGGATGAACCACAACAGTCAGTGAGCGCTGACCTTGCAAATGCTTTCCCGGAAACAAACAAATATACAAACTTCTGCAGAGCTTTTCTAGACGAGTGGTTCATAGAATGGAGAGTCCCCGAAAGGGGGTCTAGGTTGTAAAACCTTCCCTAAAACGATGGAAAGTTGTTGTTTTTACTAAAACCCATCCGTCCGTCCGACACCATCTGACCAATAATATCCTTCCCCTTCTTTGTGCTCAATGTTTTAACAGCACAGTGTGACCATGGCTGCAAGCACGGCGAGTGCGTTGGACCGAACAAATGCAAGTGCTTCCTGGGATATACTGGAAAGACGTGCAATCAAGGTGAGGATTTCTCCATCTTTACCCCTGCACAGAATGGGGGGACGCTGCAGCTGTCTGCCTTAAGAGGTAGTATCGGAGCTTTTTTTGCGATTAACGTGAGCACGTCCTGTTTGACCCTCGACCGCGGCCATAGTTTGAGCCACAAGCAGGAAGAAATACTGAGCAGAAATGGACAAAGATTTTGTTCGGTAAATTTAGCTTGAAAGCACTGGCAGATGGCTCTCACCACAAGACCAAAGTTCTTTGTATCTGCTGTCACTGTGATTGGAGTTACCACGGGTTACGTCGCCTGCCGGTATTTCCACCACCCACCAGTAGAAGCCTGGAGTTGATTTTTCAGAGCGGCTGTGTGCCACAAAAATGCACATTAGCACTCAATAAGGTCATCAGATCTTCTCTTTATGCAGTCCCACATAGCATCAGCATTTGGCACCAAATATGGGATGAAAGAAAAATGATGAAAATACATTATAGTAGTCTACCTGTGCAGCGTTGGGGAAGAAATTGCTGCTTGCGTTAAACATGCAAAACTGTGGGAGTTTGAACTGTATATATATTATATTTGAATAAAATAATGGACCATATTTCCAAAATTGTTATCTCTTTATATTGGCTTTTTGACGATATCTGATATGCCGATATTGTCCAAATCTTTTCACCCTCAGATTCTAGTGAAATTTCATCTGCATATAGATATTAAAGTGCATTTATATCCTACATACCATTTATCTTGTCCTGAAGCTCCGATCCATTAGATTGAAAGGCTTAAATTTGGACTTCACTTTCCAAGCGCTCGTAGGCTATGACTATTGTTGCATATGGAATCGTTTATCACAAAAAGATTTACATCCCTACTCATTATACATAAAAACGTATTTTTATCTGCAATTAAATGTGATCAATTATGAGTTAACTCTGGGCACAAATGTGATTAGTCACGATTAAATATTACTTAATTTACCTAATTGACAGCCTTGTTTATGTATTTATCTGTACAAACCATTGTATGAGTTGCCGTCAGCGTTAATCAAGCATGAATAAAGAGACCTGCCAACCTTGAACACAGTTTAGTAGAGTGGTCCCCACTGGTCTAAGTATGAGTGGCAAAGGCAGGACATCACTAAAGCGCGGTTCACAAGTAAACGTGTTTGGGATCAGAATGGCAAAGTGTTTTGTTGTTTCGGCATTTCATCCGCACATTAATTACAACAAAAAAAGATCCCTTCCTCTTGCAGATCTGAACGAATGTGGCTTGATCCCTCGTCCGTGTGAACATCGCTGCATGAACACCCATGGCAGTTACAAGTGTTACTGCCTCAACGGATACACCTTGATGCCTGATGGATCTTGCGCCAGTGAGTCTCATCCAGCCACATCTCTGCAGAAGCATGCTTTTCATTCATTCACGCATGATTTTTGTACGTTATTGAACATGCACGTTAGATTCCAGGACTTGTACCCTCGCTCACTGTCAGTACGGGTGTGAGGAAGTTCAGGGGGAGATTCGCTGCCTCTGCCCCTCTGCGGGGTTGCAGCTGGCGCCGGATGAGAGGACTTGCGTAGGTGAGTCGCTCTCAAAGAAACATTTGTCAAACATATGGTACAGTAAAATACAGAACAAAGTTAGATGTGAGGAAAGAAAAGACCATTCAGGAACAGAAGAGGTGGGGTTGGCTTGTTTCCAGCCCATTGGTGATGATGGGTTTTCTATAAAGATTCTCTTATGTGGTTTTTGCATGCTTGGCTGGTAAATCAGAGGGAGGCAATTAGGTTTCTACTTCCACGATGCTTCCTGGGCTGCAACAGAGCCAATTTGGCACAGGTGCTAGTAAAACAAGAGAAAGGCAAGATTAAAAAGTTCAGAACCTCCACAAAGCCAACAACCGCTAACAAAAAACACGCTATGCATGTTCACGTTTTAGCCCAGCGTTACATTCCAGGTATTTACAAGGCATACACTCTTGTAAGACAGACGTACTCATGACCACAGACATCTGGACTAATTGTGTATGACCGGAAGGCAAACTAGCCGCCTTTCTTTTTTGGTCATTAAACACCAAACACGCTGTAGATCAAGACAGCGCGGATGTCGTGAATACCCAAGAAGGAGATTACAAGGTCACCTGAGAACATTCCAGTAGAAACGTAAACAATAAACATGGCTGCTGAAGTCAGTTGGCTTGTAAAGTAGAACCTCCACAGCCGAACACAATCTGTTCATCGACGCCGGTCAAGGTTTTCTTCATTTCAAGTTTGCTTTCTCACAAGTAAACGATGTAAAGTCACTTTCACCGCCATTAAACATTGAATAACTCTACTGTCGGGATTCGGCTACCGCCAGCTTTTCATCTATTCTTGCACAGGCCGGATTGTTTGGACTTGCAGTCATGCAGAATAGATTCCTCTGTGATTACATTCAAAAGAGTCTGTCCACTTCTTGTGGCTTTGCATATCAAAATGAAACTTTGTAAACATGAAAAATTGAGAATAATAATAGAGAATATATTACAATTGGAGCCTCCTCAGCTCCTTAAGAAAAAGACATTGGAGCACATGTGGTGGAAACGTGGTGTTCTTTTTTCCCTGCAGATATCGATGAATGTGTCACTGGAAGAAACCTCTGTCCGTACAACAGGCAATGTGTGAACACATTTGGCAGCTACTTCTGCAAGTGCCAGGACGGCTACGATCTGAAATATGTTAACGGCAAATACGACTGCGTAGGTAAGGTGTATCTATCCAGGGGTAACATTTGCTGTTACTTGCGGTCGTAAAGGTGCCCCAAAAAAAGGCTTCTATGAATTTTCAGACACGGACGAGTGTACATCCAGTACCAACAAGTGCAGCCATCATGCTGTCTGTCTAAACACTCAAGGATCCTACAAGTGCAGGTGCAAGTCTGGCTTCAGAGGCAATGGCTTTGAATGCTCTGGTGAGATTCCAGATCTGCTACACAGAACCACAAACCAACTGGTCTCAGGGGTTTCATTTGAAACGTCCTAAATCTTCATTCAAGGTGTCCAATAGCTGATCTCTTTCCCCGTCACCGCAAGGATGTTTTCGAGCTGCATATCTCAGTATTAACACATCAGCAGGCTATCCAAAACTGATTTCCTGTGCTCGGACAAAGTAACGTTTTGCAGATGTTAGTGATAGAGAGCCAGAGATCCCAAGCACACCAGTGGCATCTGAAGACAAATTAGAAGACCGGTTGTGCTCCTGACATTTAGTCCAGGTTATGCTCTACGTAGCAATCATACGGTTTTCACCAAGCCAGTGTGAATGAAGGTGCCTTTGTTTCTTATAGTCAAGCCGTTTTATCAGAGCTCACGAGATGGAGACAAAGGCAGTGCAGATCACGTCTTTAATGGTGAGCCAATATGAAATCCGATATGTTGCTTTTGCTCTTAACTCGCTGCCGGGAAGCTCCATTAATTGCCTTCTGTCAATTCCTTCCAATAAGTCATCTTCTCCACTCTCTGCTCACATGGCCGGTTACGTTGTTTCCCAGGCGCGTATTGCTTCATACCAGGATTTCAAACCACTGCATGGCCTTTACAGACTATATTATGTGATTGGATGCTACCAGGTGACATACATAATGCAGTGATGTTTTCACTGCATGTTGAAGGACGTTTGTGTGCTGCCTTGCCTTTTTGTTATTTACCGACGCAGTACGGCTCTGGTGCGAAGCATGTCTACTGTGTCATAACACCTGGTATAGTACTGCAGCTCTCACCCATGTTTGCAGTACCATGTCCCACCCAAGCTGTTCCCTCTTCCTGCCTGTAGCAATCCCAGACTCCCAAGTGAGGCCTGGAATTCTGGGAGGTAAGCTTGAGAACGAGGAGATCAAAAACGCTATCCCCGAACCAGTTGGGACACCTTCTCCGAGAATACGAGAGCAGCCTTTTGATTATGACGGCGAGGTCTACGTTGGCGAAACAAAAGGAGAAACCACAGTGGAAAAACTTCCCGATGAGGGAGAAGAGGAGGACGAAGAAGAGGAAGACAACCAGCTAAATTCGAGAGGAGATGTTTTCAGTAAGTCGCAGAGATCTTCTGTAATCGGCAATCCTCTGTGTTTTTACCATAGAAAAACAGCAAGTGGTTGGAGTGGTTGGCATGTCGGCCACACAGCCAGGAGATCTGGAAAACTTGGGTTTCAAATTCTCCGGTTTCCTCCCACCTTCCAAAACCATGCATGTTAGGTTAAATGGCGACTCCAACTCCTCCATAGGTGTGAAGGGTTGTTTGTCTATATGTGCCCAGCAATCGACTGGCGACCAGCACAGGGCGTACCCTGCCTCTCGCCTGAAGTCAGCTGCTCCAGCATACCCCACGACCCTAGTGAGCCTAGTGAGGATAAGCTGGATGGATGGTTCTTAAACACAACACCCATATAAAATTACAAGAATAAAGTCAAGTCTAAGGCCTTTGACCAAAGGAAAAAGGATTGACAAGTTAGACAGTGCAGTGTATGCATCTTAAAGCTGCCTTTCACCACTAATCTTAATGGAAACACCAGCGTCTGCGAAAGACGTTACATAGCAAGAGAAGACAGGCCCCGAGACATCCATCACCTACGGGGAGGAATTTTTCACTTTTGGCATGTGAGAGCTGAGGGATACAATTCATCTTGGCTCAGCTTCCCATACCCTGGGAGAAGGGTGAAAAAGGTTACAAAGCCTTTTATGATGCTTTCCCCAAAACAGCTGTTGTGCAAACAGACGGACTCCTTGTACGAAGGTCTGTCATCAGCACTGGAGATCTTTCACTGCACTAGACCACTTAAGGTGTTCAGGTTCAATAACCCCAACTGTCACTTGTCTGACTATCTAAAGCTGCCTGCCATGGGGGTGGGTTTACTACAGGAGCCTTAAAAGGCTCGGGGGCTGCATCCTAGTTATCGTTCAGCCCCAGTCACGACTTGAGTGACAGCTGGGCAGGCCTGTACTTGCTGGTTGATAGTCGCTTTATGGCTTTTGCATTATATGGATGATTTTATATTTTTTAAGATCTTCTTTAAGATCTCTAGTCGGTGACCAATTTGTACATACCAGTGGCGATTGCTCTGAGACTGCAAGGCAAGCCACGCATCCCCTAAAATGTCAAAAAAGTAGTGAAATGTGTACTGCTGTGTGTACATTTTAATGACTAAATATTCTAAATAAACACCAGAATACCTAGTTTTACACAATCAAACCCTGAGTGTCTACTGACTCCGTAGAGTGGGTTGTTCCACTGTACAAAAATGGTCGTCCATTGGATAAATGCTGCCCTATCAAACGCTCAGCATCTCTGGGGCTCTAGGGGCAGTGGGCTGGCCTGGACGCTAGGCTTCTGCATGATGATTGGATGATGTGTGTGAGGCGCAATCCCTTTTTGATTGACAGTGAAATGAGCGAATCAGCAATCTTGAAGTATAAACATCCACCGGAGCATTTTTCATTCTGTTGTTCTGAACCAATCGGAAAAATGACTAGGAACAGAGGATAGAATTCACATATAAATAAATAAACACAGAAAAATATGAGCTTTGCCTGTTTGATTGATACTCTATGGAATACCATCATAAAACTGTGTTTTCTAATATTTGTTTCTTATCTCTCTACTGTAGCATCAGAAGACTTTGAATCAGTTTTTGGTCCAGCTACAGAGATCAAACAGCTTGAAACGGCGCCGCATCAGGACGGTACAAAATTGACATTCTGTGTTGCACGACAGTGGAACCTCTCAAGTGCATTATACCAATATTCAGTTTGTTTAGATTTTTATAAACTCTGCTTCAACTGTGCAAGATGACGGTCACAGAAGAAAGAAACTTTTTGACACGGCAGAACTTCAACCAATCATGGTTAATTGGTCCCAGACCAACAGACCGATAAATTAATTTCCAAAATACAGTTTCCAACTTTATATTTCATAGTTGCAGCATAGAAAACCTGTTTATGACTTTCAAAATATGATTTTAACATTATTGGAGCCATGTACACATGAAATAACACCCCTATAGTCACAATGACACTCCTATTTTCCATTGTTTATGCCAGATTGCACAACTACTACCTGTGACCTTAATGAGGATAAGCGACATAGAAAATGGTGGATGGATGCCCTCTTATGCTACTCTCGCAACTCTTACACAGGGACTCTAGACGGCCGCTAGCTAGTGAGCTAACCAGTTATCCTCAAATTGACTTCTTCTACACTTAGGAAAGGGTTTCAAATGAAGCGGGGAAGAAGGACAAAGTAAGAAGCCACAAACGTGACAGCTCCACACTGAACGGGAGAAGAACGTTTTTCCACCCTGCATCAATGACTGGGTACATCCGAGTGCAAGGCAGCGTAATGTAATAAGGATGGAAGTTTCATCCATGTAACATTACTGCCACCCAGGGACCACAATACTACATATCACTTGTATTTCAATGTTTTGACTAATGATAACCCATAGTCGACCGTGAAACAAAGAGCATTAATTAATTTCGGACTAAATGCAAAGTATTAAGGGAGCGATAACTGAACCGCAGCATTGCGAGGAATGACAATATCACTATAACATATCTAATGGGGGCATTCGATTTTCTATTGTGCTGCACGTCAAATTCTGACTTGTTCGGCCCAACTTCAGGTTCCACTGGATTACATCACTGCATTACAATTCTATCCATGACAGATGACATATTATACAACTTTTTGCTCCACTAGAGTATATCATGGACTGCAACTTTGATCAAGGGGCATGCGAGTGGGTCCAGGACAAGGCTGATGACATGGACTGGAGTGTGGCTTACCATGGTAGAGGTAACACAATTACAGCAAAGAAATACCAGATGTACAGAATTGCAGGCTTTTTTCAGTTAAGGCACAAACCTTTTTTTAAGGGGGTGAGTACTACATGTCCATGAGTGGTCTTCTGGGGGAGCAGGAGGATGTGGCCAAGCTCAAGCTGCTCCTCAATGATCGAACCCAACAGGGCAGCTTCTGTCTGACATTCGACTACCGAGTAGTGGGTCAAAACGTGGGCACTCTGAGGGTGCTGCTGGATAACAACGCTTACCCGGTGTGGGAACAGAGCCACAGCAGCAACCAGGACTGGCAGACCGAGCTTCTCACCGTGGCCTGGAGGGAAGAAGCTCCACAAGCAGTGAGTCAGTTGCTGTTCTTATTACAACAGCTGCAAATCAACAACAAGCAATTATTAAATTACCTGCTGAATCTCCTATAGTTGCTGGGTGGTCGTGGTCTACAAAAGCAAATAACTCACAGGGTCTCCAATGAGTTCCCAGTCAAAAGAAACAGTGTTATTAACATCTGTGGCTGTAGGCAACCCTCTGATGTGGTTTCAATAAACCCCACAAGCTGGCAGTAACTGGTACCATGAGTGAGCAACATCCCCCAGCTTTACCTCTGCAAATGATACAGTGGCATGTCTTACAGATCATCTTCGAAGTTCGGCGTGGGACAGGAGTTGGCGGAGAGATCGGACTGGACAATGTCGTGTTGACCTCCGGGCCTTGTCAAGACGATGAAGCGCCAATCTTTTAAGAATCAACTATTTCGACAACAAAACAAACAAGACTCTAACTGACAAGAAGTGTTTCAATGCTGTACAATAAGTGCATGCGGGTTTACTGTAACGTCATCACCCCATTTTCATCAATATCTTCCAATGTGAGATCTCAGGAATGCTGAAAGGGCGCTGAAAACAATGTTATCTCCAAAAGGGGCGCGCTGCAAAAAACGATTGGGAACCACTGGTTTAAGGTATGAACCATAAATGCTGTACATTCTGCTTTTCAATGATTCTGGACTTTTACATTAAATCTGTTTTGTTTTTTTCTAGCTCGGTCTCTTATTAGCTATATCACTGATGTAGACTTTTATCCTGGTAATATAAAATCCATATATAAAACAAAGAAAATCCAGTTTTACACAACTAATTGGATGGGAATAGCGTGACATTTGAGTATATAATGTCACTGGGAAAAGCTCAAGATCGCTCCGTTTAACTTTAATCCAAAAATGACGGAACAACAAACTTCTTCCCGCACCCAACGCACAAAGGATTTGGTGCGTTAGCGTGCCTGGAAGTGATGAAATCATATTTTAGGCAGCTGCTGTCATAGTTTTGCTTGTATTTTGCTTTCTTGTCTCCCTATTATCCTCATTTGCCTGGAAGATTTTTTTTTAGCATGCCCAGAGTAGGTTCTCTATTTATGTGCACACTGGCTAACATTAACTTAAATTTGATCGGTTCTTCCATATTCCATTTGTGACAATTCCAGAAAAAGTCCTCCAAATCCATTCGTATTGGAGTCATTTTGAACACAAACAAACAGATAAACATAACCTCCTTGGCAGAGGTAATAAAAGCAACCACATGAGTTACACAATGGATATATACAGTATTTACATTGAATTAAGACAGGTGTTGGTTTTTTTGCACCCGGTACTCTGGCCTACCCCAACATGTAGCAGTGTTTACTGTTTATACCAGGGGGTCACCAACACGGTGCCAGCGGGCACCAGGTGGCCCCCTACATCCACTTGAGGCGCAAGCCTGCTTCTCAGTCAGGTTTTTATTAAAGGAAAGGTGTACAAAACCAGCGATGTTGTTGGGTCTAGAGACAGTGCCGCTGAGGAAAAGACACGAGCCAGAGATGAAGATGCTGAGGTTCTCCTTGGGTGTGACCAGGATGGACAGGATCAGGAATCAGAGGAACAGCACGTTAAGAGATTTTGGAGATAAAGTCAGAGAGGCCAGACTGAGATGGTTCGGACACGACCGGAGGAGAGAGTGAATATATCGGTATAAGGGTGCTGAGCTTTCAACTGCCAGGCAGGAGGCCAAGAGGGAGGTTTGTGGATATAGTGGAGAAGAACATGAAGGTAGAAGAAGATGCAGGAGACAGGGTTAGATGGAGGCAATTAGTTCGCTGTTAAGGATAAGCCAGTAGGAAAAGAAGACTTAAAAAATGCATTAGAAATAGAAAAAGTGAGTTGTGGGTACCAAAATTATATATGTAAAACAAGCATACTCGGTTTGTTTGGGTTAAACAAAGCTATGAAAATACACTTCATAAAAATGAGTAGCCTTCTGTCATTTTCATTTTAGCATTTCAGTAGCTCTCACAAGAAAAACATGTCGGTGATCCCAGTTTAGATTCAGTATGTTTACATAACGCTGTTTGTAAATATAATTTAGGTTTTTAATAGTTAGTGTGCCGTGTACGTGGACACAATATATAATCATATATGATATATAAAACAAATGACAAACTATTAGCTAGCTAGCTAGCTAGCTAGCCCACCAGCTAGCCCGGGCATTCCTTCCGGTAAGTCAAATGGCGCCTCCTGGTGGTGAAGCCAAGCTGCGCCGCTCATTGGGCCGCTCGGTCACGTGACCGGGGCTCCCCGTCTCTCCGCTTCAGCTATCGCTAGCTTTGTCCGGAGACTAGCGGCGTTAGCATCGGGCAGGAAACGCTGTTGATCCCGGGCCACGACGACGACGACGACGAAAGGCAAGCTGCCGGATACGTTCGCGACGCACGTTGCAGTGTCAGGTGATCGAGCCGAGGCGTACGCTGTGGCTTTGAAGCGACTTTGGCTAACGTTACACTGAGTGTGCTCATTTTGCTGTTGTCATCTGCGATGACATGTTCCATGTTAGCCAGCTAGCTTGTGGACACATCTGTAGCCAAACTGCTGTGTTCTATGCCTTGCACGTGTCACGTCACCGCAGATGCGTTTATGGCACACTGCAACAAATTTGGATCTTTCTTCTTACAGTACGCTCTCTAAACCATCCCTGTGCAGGGCTACCCAGCTGAAGTGACAGCCCTGTGCCGTCCATTCACGAGCAAACTGGTGCTGCAGGGCAAGGACTGGAGCTAGATGGTCGCCCGTACCAACAGTGAACAAATGAGCACGTGACTTAGTACCAGGGTCTGCACCACATGATCCGGACAAGTGGAGGAGGAAGCCTAATTTAATCAGCGGTGAGTCCAACCGGCCATCCAATCCCGTGATAAATGTGATGGGGTCATGCTTGAGTAGATAAAAATGAAGTGGACGGGGTGTTTACGTTTGCTCAGCTGCAGGGAGCGCTTAGGAAATACACGTGTATTGCTGCTTGGGCGTTTTTGCATTGCAATTATCACTGATTGCAACATAACAGCAGAGGAATGGGATGGAGTGTAGGCACTCTGAGCACTTCAGCGTCCGCGGAGGTCAACTGGAAAGCTACGTGCCAGAAAAAATGTTTTTTACTAAGATGGGCATAATAATCGATGCATTACGGAGTCATGATGCAGCCAGTTTGCTCTGGTAATGGAATCTCCCTGACTTGGCGGATTATTCATTCATTCATTTTCTATACCGCTTATCCTCATTAGGATCGCTGGAGCCTGTTCCTAGCAGACTGGTCGCCAGTCAATCACAGGGCACATATAGACAAACAAACATTCACACTCTAATGGACAATTTAGAGCGGCCAATGAAGCTAACATGCATGTTTGTGGAATGTGGGAGGAAAGCGGAGTACCCGGAGAAAACCCACACAGAGATGCCCAACGGAGATTTGAACCCAGGTCTTCCAGATCTCCTGACTGTGTGGCCAATGTGCTAACCACTCAGCCATGGTGGATTATTTCCAGTGTATGTATCTTGTGCAATGTCGCTGCTGTCATACTTGTGACAGGAGCGTTCACATGGATTTAAAAAAAAAAAAGGACATTTGTCACACACACATGTATTTGCAGGGAAGCAAGCGTGCTGTGGATTTTGACTTTTGGATTATTGATATATTTTATTAATGAGGCTAGCGTTAGCAGAGGTCCTTGCGTGAGTAGTATTTAGTGAAGGAAGAAGTCTGCAAGGCAGGGGTGTCCAAAGTGTGGCCTGGGGGCCATTTGTGGCGGGCAGCACATTCTAAAAATATCATTAAGCAATAAACTTAAAAACAAACAAGAAAAAAAAGACAAACAAGCAGTAGGTTTCCAAGTTTAAAGTCATTAAGAGAAAAAAGTAAGCTAACAAATATAATTTTAGTAGTATTTAGTTGCAATATTGCAAAAGTGAGGAAAAATACATTATTTGTAAACAAAGTTGTGGAAAAAAGTTATACCGCCACCAGAATAAGGTGAAATATTATGGGAATAAAGTAATAACTAAGTATGTGGGGAAAAAATGTACAAGAAGTGGAAATTATCTGTAACGAGAAAAATAGTAGCAATTTTACGGGAATTAACTTTCAATATTTGGAGCAAAAATCATTAATTTGATTTATTGTTTTTTTTTATGTGCGAAACATACAAAACAAAATAAAGTTGTAATTTTTGGAAATTAGGTTAGGGAAAAATATTATAGGAATAAAGTCATAATATTTCAAAAAGCAAATTTTGTATAGATTTTCAAAAAATTAAATATTTGGGGGAAAAATAGCAAAAATACAAAAAAAGAGCAACCGCTAAAGTTGATGCTAATATATCATCATCATATCAATATCATATGCTTTATCTACGTCACAAAAATAAGACGCATTTTTTTCTTTTCCCAAAATTTACATTTTCAGTATGTGGCCCTTGGTGGAAAAAGTTTGGACACCCCTGTAAAATGTAAGGCATCAATCAACTAAACTTTTCCACCTAGTGGTCGCCATGAGGTACAGCATGTGACTCATCATTTGACATCAGTTAATTATGAAAACAAGAGGCATATTTCAAAGATGAAAAAAAAAGTTGTTGCTCTCGTTTAATTATTTTTAAGGATAAGGGTTAAAATGTCGTTGTTGCTTTCAAAAATTAAAAAAACACTAAGGCGTCCAAAGTGCGAAAAAGCGTTATAATTTAAGGGGGAAAAAATGGTTTTCAGAAAAACAGCAAAAAGGAAAAAATCAGTAATTTTACAAGAATAAAGTGAAACTATTTAGCGAAAAGATGTCATTTGTAAGAATAACATTAAAATGTTTATTTTAAAGTAGTAATATTATAAAAACAAATTAAGCAAGTTGTATTTTTCAGACAACGTTTTAATATTACATAAACATAAAGTCAAAATATTAAAGAGAAACTCATAATATTATTCGAATAATGTAATTTTAGTATCAGTTAGAATATTTAAAAAATAATAGTATAATAGTTAAAATAATTGGGGAAAAATAGGTTGTGTAAAAGTTATCACGGGAATAAAGTGAAAAAATTATGAGAATAAAGTCAAAGTACTACAAGAAGATGCAGTTTTTTCTTTGAAATATTTCTAACTTCTTTGGATGGGATATGTACATTTACAAAATATCCTTTTTGCATTACATGGCCCTCACTGGAAAACGTTTGGACATCCCTGGTGTAGGTAGCATAACAATCTGTTAACGGAAGCATTGACACGGTCAGCAATTAAGCCGTCCATGTGTCGGTGATCAACTTTTTTTCCCATAATAATACTTAAAACTTGCTCTTTGTGTACTTTTTTTTTTTGCACAAAAGGAGAACCCCCTTCCATGTGCGCACTGAACACAAAGCTGAGAAATTGACTTGAAAAAGTAAGTTAAACCACCGTCGTAGTACAGTTTAACTCAGTTTGGGGTATTTAGGTTTTGTTTAGCCGGGTACGTTAAGCCACTTTTGCAGTACAGCCTTCTGGTTGTGAAAAGCCCTGCCTCTTCCTATAGTATCAGAGGGACACGGATCACAATACTCACACTAGCCAACCGTGTCGGACTTCAGGTGTTAAGTGGGCAAAATGGTAATATGTTGCATCTTTAAAACAGGTCGTCCTTCAATCGCAAAGAGCAGCAGCGAGCAGCCATGTCGACAAAAACATCCCTACTGAAAGTTATCCTCTTGGGTGACGGTGGCGTGGGAAAGAGCTCCATCATGAATCGCTACGTCACCAACAAATTCGACGCGCACCTTTTCCACACCATCGGGGTGGAGTTCCTCAACAAGGACCTGGAGGTGGACGGCCGCCAGGTCACCCTGCAGATCTGGGAC
The DNA here is from genome assembly GCA_024372805.1 of Oostethus manadensis. Taxonomy (NCBI): domain Eukaryota; kingdom Metazoa; phylum Chordata; class Actinopteri; order Syngnathiformes; family Syngnathidae; genus Oostethus; species Oostethus manadensis. Next base: position 3,078,847 of record QODF01000165.1, read on the forward strand.
ACTGCCGGCCAGGAGCGCTTTCGCAGCCTGAGGACTCCTTTCTACCGAGGCTCCGACTGCTGTTTGCTCACCTTCAGCGTCGACGACAGCCAGAGTTTCCTCAATTTAGGCAACTGGAAGAAGGAGTTCATCTATTACGCGGACGTCAAAGAGCCAGAGAAGTTCCCTTTTGTGATTTTGGGCAACAAACTCGACGTGACGGAGAGGCAGGTGTCCACCGAGGAGGCCCAGCAATGGTGCCAGGAGAACGGCAACTACCCGTATTATGAGACCAGCGCCAAGGACGCCACAAACGTGGCGGTGGCCTTCGAGGAGGCGGTGCGCAGAGTGCTGGCGACGGATGAGCGAGCGGATCACCTCATGCCCACGGACACGGTCAAGCTCCACAGAAAGCCTCGCTCTCCCACCAAATGCTGCTCATAACGTCCACGTGGTGATGGATAATGCCGTTAGGTGTACAAAACTGTATCATATTCAAACTAATAACATATTTGGTCAGGGTTTTCTTACTGATGGGATCAGTTTAATGGAAACACTACTAAATGCCTCAAACAGAAAGCACTGGATTCACTCCTGTTCACTCTTAGGTCAGGCTAAGAAGAAACATTTCACGTGGGTACCTAGAAATACGCCAATCTGTAGCCACGAATGCAACGATGTAATAATAAAGACGGAAAGATGATTCATGTTAATTTAAATAACATTTAATTGTAAAACACACGTTACTAACAAATGTGTTGATGTTGATATATGATTGCAAACAGTTCAAGTAGAAATTGTCAATAATACCAACATAACTCTGGATTGCTGGTGAAGTAGAAAACTGGAAGTGTTTATTTTTCCCCCACATAATTGCACATAACAGGAACTACGAGTAGCGGAAGATGTGATAGATTTCTGGCTATTATTTATACAGTTGAAGGTTTTTTTTGCATTTCCTGTTTTATATTATTAATACACCAACCAATGAATAAAGCATCTGGGAATCTCTTTGGTTTTGTTCTGTAGCCCTTATTAACATGTCATTTATTTGTTAGTTCCTTGTTTACACAACAGAGTTACCGGTAAGCTGGAGCCTATCCCAGCTGACCTTGGGCAACAGGCGGGGGACGGTCAATGAAAGGATATATCCAGTGGTGTGAAAAAGTGTTTGCCCCCTAATCTAAATATCAGTCAATGACAACACAGCTGAACACAAACTGCAGTTTAAAATGAAACATTACTCAGGGGGGGAAACAATTGAAACCTACATGGCCCAGTGTGAAAACATGACTGCTCCCCCTGTTAAAACATAACGTTACTGAGATTAATTGAGATCTAACAGTCCGGAAAAGGTTACAAAAGCCATTTCTACAGTTTTGGGACTCCGGCAAACCACAGTGAGCCATTATCCACAAATGAAAAAAAACACGGAGCAAATCTGAATTACCACAAGAGCGCAGCGACCACTCATCCAAGAGGTCACAAAAGACCCCACAACAACATCCAAAAAAACTGCAGCCCTTGCTTTGTTTAGGTAAGGTCAGTGTTCATGACTACCTTAAGAAAGACACTAGGCAAAAACGGCCTGCATGGCAGAGATCCAAATGGAAACCACTGCTGAACAAAAAGAACATTAAGGCTCGTCTCAATTTTGCCAGAAAACCTCTTGATGAACCCCAAGACCTTTGGGAAAATACGCTGTTGTCTGATAAGATGAAAGTTGAACTTTTTGGAAGGTGTGTGTGTCCCTTTACATTGGCCATAAAAGTAATCCATTCAGGAAAAAACACAACAGTAAAATAAGGTGGTGGTAGTGTAGTGGTCTGGGCCCGTTTTGCTTGCTGTTGTAAATGGAAGCCTGGTTTCTGCCGTCTACTAAAACAATCCTGAAGGAGAATGTCTGTTGGTGACCTGAAGCTGGAACCAACTTGGGTTCTGCAGCAGGACAATGATCCAAAGCACACCAGCAAGTCCACCTCTGAATGGCTGCAGAAAAACAAAATGAAGACTTTGGTGTGGCCTAGTCAAAGTCCTGACCTGGTTCCTGTAGAGATGCTGTGGCATGACCTTCACGCTGGAAAATGTGACTGAATGACAACAATTCTGTAAAGATGAGTGGGCCAAATTTCCTGTAAGAGACTCATTGCAAGTTATCCCAAACTCTTGATTGCAGTTGTTATTAGGGGCAATCACATTCTTTAAAGGGCCATGTAGGTTTGGATTTTTCTTCTCCCTTAGTAAAGTTTCATTAACAAAACGCATTTTGTGTTGTCAGTGACTAATATTTACATTTCAACATTTAAATTTACCACTTAGTTTAGGCACCCCGTGTAACAAGCATGTTTTGGGGATGTGGGAAGAAGCCAGAAGAGCCATGCATGCACGGGGAGAACATGGAAACTCCATGAGATGCTCCAGCAGAGACTTGAATCCCCCATCTCCTGACTAGTAGGACAACACGCTAAAACCATAAATAAAGTGTCGAGTTTTCGTGAGTAAAGTGTCAAGAAATAAAAATGCTTTACAAAGACGACGCGTCAAATACGCTGACGGATTCTCCCTAAAAGCAACAGTTATGGACAGCAAACTTACATTCATCTTGCAAATTATCATGACCGTTAATTGAGGAGGTGTTTCTTCCCAAGAAACTGCACTTTCCTCTCAAAGGCCGTGGAGCGGATCGGTGCGTTGGTCTCGTAGAATGGATTCATGGCAAACTGGAAGACGGGAAAGCGGTAATCAAACACTCGGGAGCAAAGCTAGCGTGCGACTTGTTTGGACAGATGACTTACCTTGATGTATAAGTCATACACGTCGTTGAAGAAGTTCTTGATGCCGTCTTCTTGCCGCACATCGTGGAGCATGATGAATCTTATATGTACGCCAAACAATTAAGGACCGTGCGATCACAGCAAAAGCAAAACGACCGTTTCTGTGAGCCACCACCCACACATTCCCGCCGCAAGGCATGCTGGGTATCTTGTAGGACTCTCTCATATTTTGCTGTGTTTGTCGCATTTGTTGCTATGTCGCAAAATATGCAGAGTAGGAGACGTATACAAGGGGGAGTCAACGTACTCTTGACAGCCGATGTTTTATTGTTCAACTACCTAGCATGCCTTGCGGGCATTTGGAAATAACATGTTCATGAAACAACAAAGTTACATGTTATGTTTAGTGCTTAGCTGTTCATCACCCACATAATAGTAGTAGTTGCATAATGGGACGCGTTAACTCGCCGTGGACGTGCTTTTGTCTCGTTTTGTATGATGCCACCCATAGATAGACGGCCCCTCCGCCAAAATAAAACACTGTAGTCTGAACGGACAGCTACAGAAAAGGATATGGCCCGCGGTGACAAAAGCGGACACAAACCATTCGTTAAACTTGTCCACGGTTTTTAAGTACATGTTGTTTGACAGCCACATGTTTTCATCCACCAGGTCCAGAGCTGCGTGTGCAATAAACTGGTTTAGGTGACGGTGGTCATCCTGTGGGCAGAAAGATGGCGTCAGAACGTGCGGTCTGTTGCAGCCTGAGTCACGTCCTACCTTGGATTCGGGCTTCCCAGACGGTAAGAACTCCATCTCGAACACCGGGTTGTCGTGATGACCAACCATGACAAAGTAAAAGCTGCCGGACATGATTTGCTCTGCTGTCACCGAACCGAACCGAACCAAAGCTCCCTGCTGGGAATTCCAGGCAAATTAAATCTCACCACTTTACCGTGTTTATGAATGTGAGCTGTGAGCACCAGCACCATAAACCCTACAATGCCAATAACAGTAATTTCAAAAATTACGGCGAACTACGCGATTGCTTACCTGCTGTTTTTACTTCCGGGAAAAAAAGGAGCACAGTCGCAGCTATATTACGTCATCATCAAGCGGGCAAACGTACAAATACATATTTTATTTGTTTTATTGTTTTTTTAATTGATGTAGTTAAAATGAATATGAGTACTACGTGAAATGTGTAATATAATAGCAACAAATATAATTTCATAATATAATTTCGGGAAAGAACCGAGCGTTGTCGCATGATTTCTACGTCATCGTTAAGCGGGTAAATGTACATATTTTTTATTTTCTTGTTTTTGTATAAGTGTAGTAAAAGTTAATAAGTGAATATTGTGTGAGATGTGTAAAGTAATAAAAGCCAAAATAATTTTAGAATAGAATTCCGGGAAAAAAATGAGCGCTGTCGCGTGAATAGCACGTCATCGTTACGCGAGCGAATATATTTATATTTTTTATTATATATATATTTTTTATTGGTGTAATGAAAGTTAAAAATTGCATATCGTGTGAGATGTGGAATATACTAACAACAAACATAATTTTATAAACGCATTGTGACGTCATAGCGGTCGGCCGGAACCAACGTTCCTATTGACGGATTTAAATCCGAGGGCACACCTCCGGCGTCGTGTCGTGACGACGCTCTGCGGTTTCCAAGCGGAACTAGACACCTTTAAAACAACAATAACAACAAAAACAAAGCAACAACAAAGCAATGGAAATGGCATAACATTGGCCGCAGCGGAACGCCTGGTAGGAGTACTTCTAGAACTTACACAAAGCTCATCGTCTCCCTTTTACTTGCCATGTCAACTCCGCCGTTAGACTTTACGTTTCTTGTCTTTCAGGGGTGCAGATAATACAAAACAAAAATGTCCTCAGCCAAGGAAGACTTTTTATCCCCAGAGGAGCTAAGGAAGAGGCTCTACAAAACACTGCGGGATCGAGGAGTTCTGGATACACTTAAAGTAAGTCATGGAGGAATGTCCATTTTGTTGTTATTTGTCTTTTCCTAATGTCTTGACGTGATACAGACCCAGCTGCGCAACCAACTCATCCAAGAGTTAAAACCTCCACCTCTAAGCGGAGCGGAAGCGCCTCAGAGACCCGCCGCTGATAGATCACACTACCTTTTGGTCTCGGCCTGTAACAACATAGTGGCGGATTACCTTCACTGCTCGGGCTACGAGTACTCCTTATCTGTGTTCTGCCCCGAGAGCGGCCTGTGCAAAGAGAAGGTGAGAAGGAATAGGAAACGACAGACCTCAACAGCCAGAATTGGAAACAATTCAATGTTTTTTGACCTATTTTGGCAGGTATTCAAGAAAGGCGACATCCTACAGCTTCTTAGAATCAGCCCCGAGTCGTCGCTGCACAAATCCCTGGTAATAGTTCAGTACATAATTTGCTCCTGAAAGAAATGAGCGTTAAATGTAACAGTTGTCTGTTTTATCGTATTTCTTGCAGTCTTCCAGCAGCAACGATGCAGGTATGTAATACGGCCTGGGACATGAATTCACTAAAACTGCAGAAAGTACTGAGCATCTGTTTGTATGAGGAATAATAAATGCAATTCTAGCTATATTAGTAACTTTTACTGCAATTACTACCTAAAAATACACTATAGCAGTGGTTTGGCAACCTTTTTCAGACATTTGACCTGAAGCCATGTACACCGTTCCCATGCACACTTTACCAAAGTGCAGGGGAAAGTTGAACAAATCACAATAAAGCGGGATCTGAAGTACAAAAGACTCACAGTGACAGGTTTTCACATTTTGCACCGGGCAGGGATTGGAACACCAATATAAAGAAACATTTCAAGATTATTCACTCTGAAAGCACAAAATACTCACCAAACGTACTTATTTGTTCCTATGACGCACACACAGCGCTGAACAACATTGTGTGATGTCTCCATTCTGCTTTCTGCTCCTTACCCTTGCGTCCTGAGGCGTTCAGGCGCACTCAGAATTGAGAGTGTTAGGTGCTAATTGTTTTTATTCACGTACCCACTAATACAATTGGCACTACTTGGCAGTACAGCATCAGGGCAGTATTCAGGACATGTTTTTTTTATATCTATTTGTCATTATCAGGCTTCCTCGTCAACCTTGTGTCAAATGTAACATCTCACCATCACCCCCCTGGCCTGCACTGCGATGCTGACACGCAGACAACCAGCTCATCAAGTTATGAACAATCTCTTGGTATGATGATTTGTACAGTAGTGTTCAAAATGATAGCAGTCCAATGTGACTAACCAGATGAAGTACTGTTGTTAGTAAATTTTTATTGCTACATGGCAAACAAGCTACCAGTAGGTGCAGTAGATTCTCAGAAAACAAACAAGAGCCAGCATTCATGATAGGAACGCTCTTAAGGTTGTGCCATTGGGCAATTAGTTGAAAGAGGCGTGTTCAAAAAATAGCAGTGTCTGCCATTGACTTTACAAACTCAAAACTATTTTGTACAAACTTTTTGTTTGGAGGATTTGGCAATCCTGTCAATCGGTAAACTAATATTTGGTTTTGTATAAGTGCTTCACATCTGTGTGGCATGGACTCTACCAACTTGTGGCACCTTTCAGCTGTTATTCCCCTCCTACATTCTTTAACAACATTCCACAATTCATGAACATTTCTTGGTTTTGCTTCACAAGCAGCATTTTTGATTTCACCCCACAAGTTCTTCATGGGATGAAGGTCCGGGGATTGGGCTGGAGACTCCATAACATTCATTTTGTTAGTTTGGAACCAAGATGTTGCTGGTTTACTAGTGTGTTTGGGGTGATTGTCTTGTTGAAACAGCCATTTCAAGGGCATGTCCTCTTCAGCATAAGGAAACATGACCTCTTCAAGTATTGTGACATATGAAAACTGATCCATGATCCCTGCTATGGGATAAATAGGCCAACACCATAGTAGGAGAAACATGCCCATATCATGATGCTTCACTGTCTTCACTGTGTACTGTGGCTTCAATTCAGAGTTAGGGGGTCATCTCACAAACTGTCTGCGGCCCTTGGACCCTAAAAGAACAATTTTACTCTCATCAGTCCACAAAATGTTCCTCCATTTCTCTTTAGGCCAGTTGATGTGTTCTTTGGCAAATTGTAACCTCTTCTGCACATGCCTTTTTTTAACAGGGGGACTTTGCGGGGGGCCGCACGGTGGCGGAGTGGTTAGCACATTGGCCACACAGTCAGGAGATCTGGAAGACCTGGGTTCAAATCTCCGTTGGGCATCTCTGTGTGGAGTTTGCATGTTCTCCACGTGCGTGTGTGGGTTTTCTCCGGGTACTCCGGTTTCCTCCCACATTCCAAAAACATGCATGTTAGGTTAATTGGCCGCTCTAAATTGTCCATCGGTATGAATGTGAGTGTGACTGGTTGTTTGTCTATATGTGCCCTGCGATTGACTGGCGACCAGTCCAGGGTGTACCCCGCCTCTCGCCCAAAGTCTGCTGGGATAGGCTCCAGCATCCCCGTGACCCTAATGAGGATAAGCGGCATAGAAAATGGATGGATGGATGGACTTTGCGGGGGATTCTTGTAAATAGATTAGCTTCACACAGACGTCGTCTTCTGTCTGTACTGTCACAGTACTTACAGGTAACTCCAGACTGTCTTTGAACATCCCAGAGCTGATCATTGGCTGAGCCTTTGCCAGTCTGGTTATTCTTCGATCCATTTTGATAGCTGTCTTCTGTTTTCTGCGAGGTGTCTCTGGTTTTGCTCTCCATTTTAAGGCATTGGAAATCATTTTAGCTGAACAGACAACATTTTAATATTTTTTCCCCTCTCCAATCAACTTTTGAATCAAAGTACACTGTACATTCAAAGAGAAATGCATGTTCAACAAGTGCTGGTTTCATCCTTGAAGTGGGCCCACCTGATCCACACATGTTTTTCCACTAAATTGATCACTAATTGAATGCCAAACTACTACTTTTTTTTGAACACGCCCCTTTCAACTAATTGCCCCATTGCACAGCCTTAAGAGCGTGCATATCATGAATGCGGGCTCTTGTTTGTTTTCGGAGAATCTACTGCACCTACTGGTAACTTGTTTGCATGCAGCAGTAAAAGTATACTTTAACAGTACTTCATCTGGTTAGTCACTGCTGTTTTTGTAACCCTACTGAGTATATATTATGAAAACTTTCATGGTGTTTAATTTGCCCCTCCTTTATTTCCAGTCGAGAAGATGAAAATGATTGACAAGGAATACGAGAATGTGAATTACAGCGGGGACAAGTGGTTCTCATTCCAGTCCAAACTGGCTTCGTACAGAAGAGAACTAGAAACCCAGATGCAAATTGAAATGAACACAAAGGTACTAAAAATGTCAAGACGCTTCATTTCCTCACGTTGGCCTTACCGTTGCCTTCTTTTTTTTTTTGGCAGATGCAGCATTTTAAAGATGTTGACATAGCCAAGGTTAAGATGGAGGAAAAAGCGAACTGCCAGAAGGAGTTTGAGCGCTTGAAACAGGACCTGGAGAAAACCTACGAGTTGAAGGCGAAGGCGTTGAACACCCGTGAGAAAAACGCCATCGAGAGGTTACAAAAGCAGCAAGAGGTATAAAAGCTACAATTTTTTTGTGGTTTAGTCTTATGTTGTTTTTTATACTTTTTGACCCCTTCAGATTGAGGAAAAAGAAGTCTACATGCAGCGGCAAATGGTGCTGAAGGAAATCGAAACGCTGCGGGACAGAGAGAATGAGCTGCGGATGCGAATGGAGGCGTTTCAAAAGTATGTTATTCCCCGTAAATCCCCGTGCTGACCCGAAGATAAGCACGTCGTTTTTGAGTGTGATAAAGACGAGTTCTCTTATAGTTGCTCGGAGCTTTTCTGCCCGTCACTTACACACACCAGTGGTCTGGAGAGATGCAAAAAAGAAAGTGTTGGCAAGTCAGCAAACAACAAAGGAGGAGTTATGATGTTCATTTTAAGATAATCGTGATTAATAATGAAGCTGAATTGTCAAACTGTTGTTGAAAACATGCTTTTAAAAAACTCATTTAGGCTCTTTTTATATCTATTTTTCCCCAATATTCCTCAAATTGAAATTGAAATTGGAATATTGGAATAAATACTGTCCTGCACAGAATATTGACCTGAAGTATGAACGCAGGAGCTGCGAAATACACGAAGAGAAGGTTAAGACCAGTGATGAGCTGATGAGGAGGAGAGAACTAGCAGTGAAGACGATGGAGGACACGTATGAGCAGAGGCTGAGAAGCGAGACTTCCAGGTATGCCGAACAATGACAATTGGTTTCATTTGGGCTATCGCCCCACATACTGTAGAGTAGCGTCCAAACTGCAGCCCGGGGCAATTTGCTCATTTTTGTTAGCCTGCTGCACATTTGAAAAAACAGTTAAACGGAAAAATTTCAATAACTATGAGGTAAAAAAACAAACATTCAAAAGCACTAACAATAACAACAGACTCTGCCACTAATAGCACAAAGCTGGAATGCAGGTTAGTAAACTTGCAGAGTCAAGTTAAATCAACCGTTATTCTCAGCGCATTGAATCCCAACGTCGTCTAAGACAGCTCGAAACAGTCCAGTTGCGAGACAACAATGGCCTGCATGAAGGAGAACACTCACGGGCATACTAGAACCACATTTTGGATGTAAGAGTTATTCTAGATCAGGGGTGTTCAAAATGTGCGACCCTTGAGCCGTTTGCCCCATTTTGCCACAAAACCAAAAAAGCACCATAAATCGGGGGAAAAAGAGTAAAAAAGCCAGAAAAAGTTGAAATGTTGATACTAACAACACTAAATAGTACTATGCTTTGTCCCCCATATCAAAGCTTAGAAGCAGGCTATTTTAAGTTCAACGTATTACCATATGCACATTGGATTGATTTGGGTCTTAATATAATGAGAAATATCATAATGGCCCAGCATTTTGCCCTCAGTCCAAAAATCTTAATCAGCAAAGTTACAACAAGGAACTACTTGAGATACGTCAATTTGTGTGTAATGGCTTGATTGAAAACTTGTTGGTTTCATCTTTTATGTTAAATTGCTAACTTAAAAAACAACTTTTACCATTCCATTCCATTTTCTTCCGCTTATCCGGGTCCGGGTCGCGGGGGCTGCAGTCTCAGTAGGGAAGTCCAGACTTCCCGGTCCCCGGCGACCTCTTCCAGCTCCATCGGGAGGTCACCGAGGGGTTCCCAGGCCAGCTGTGAGACATAGTCCCTCCAGCGTGTCCTAGGTCTTCCCCGGGGACCTTCTCCCGGCTGGGCGTGCCCGAAACACCTTACCGGGGAGGCGCCCGGGAGGACACCGAGGCGTTCCCAGGCCAGCTGTGAGACATAGTCCCTCCAGCGTGTCCTAGGTCTTTCCCGGGGACTTCTCCCGGCTGGGCGTGCCCGAAACACCTCACCGGGGAGGCGCCCGGGAGGCATCCGGACTAGATCCCCGAGCCACCTCAACTGGCTCCTCTCGATGTGAAGGAGCAGCGGCTCTACTCTGAGCTCCTCCCGGATGGCCGAGCTCCTCACCCTATCTCTTAGGGTGAGTCCAGCCACCCTACGAAGGAAACTCATTTCCGCCGCTTGTATCCGCGATCTCATTCTTTCGGTCATGACCCATAACTCATGACCATAGGTGAGGGTGGGAACGTAGATCGATCGGTAAACAGAGAGCTTTGCCTTCCGGCTCAGCTCTCTCTTCACCACGACGGTCCGGTACAGCGACCGCATTACTGCAGATGCTGCACCGATCCGTCTGTCGATCTCACGCTCCAACCTTCCCTCACTCGTGAACAAGAACCCGAGATACTTGAACTCCTCCACCTGAGGCAAGACCTCACTCCCAACCCGGAGGGTACAGTCCACCCGTTTCCGACTGAGAACCATGGCCTCGGATTTGGAGGTGCTGAGTCTCATCCCAGAAGCTTCACACTCAGCTGCAAACCGCTCCAGTAAACGCTGAAGGTCACAGCCTGATGAGGCCATAAGGACCACATCGTCTGCAAATAGCAGAGACGAGATCCTAAGGTCACCAAGCTGGACTCCCTCAACACCTTGACTGCGCCTAGAAATTCTGTCCATGAAGATTATGAACAGAATCGGTGACAAAGGGCAGCCTTGGCGGAGGCCAACGTTCACCGGAAACAAGCTCGACTTACTGCTGGCAATGCGAACCAGGCTCCTGCTTCGATTGTACAAGGACCGAATGGCACGTAGAAGCGGACCATCAATCCCGTACTCCCGGAGCACCCCCCACAGGACACCACGAGGGACACGGTCGAATGCCTTTTCCAGGTCTACAAAGCACATGTAGACCGGTTGGGCAAACTCCCACATACCCTCGAGTACCCTTGCAAGGGTGTAGAGCTGGTCCAGTGTTCCGCGACCGGGACAAAAACCACATTGCAGCTCCTGTAACCGAGGTTCGACTAACGGTCGTGCCCTTCTCTCCAGCACCCTGGAGTAGACTTTCCCAGGGAGGCTGAGGAGTGTGATCCCCCTATAGTTGGAACACACCCTCCGGTCACCCTTTTTAAAAATGGGGACCACCACCCCGGTTTGCCAGTCCAGAGGTACTGTTCCCGACTTCCGTGCAATGTTGTAGAGGCGTGTCAACCAAGACAGTCCCCTAACATCCAGAGCCTTGAGAAATTCAGGGCACAAACCACAGTCAGGACCCTTTCCCCAGCCCTAAGGCGTAGGGAAATAACCCTCTCGTTCACCGGGGATGACTCCAGCACAGAGGCACCAAGCCGGGGGGCTAACAATAAGCCCAAACCAGCTTGCCGCCTCACCCCTGCAGCAACTCCAGGGAAGAACAAGGTCCAGCCCCTCTCAAGGAATTTGGTTCCAGTGCCCCAACTGTGGGTTGAGGTGAGTCTGACTATATCTAGTCGGAATGTCTTCGCCTCTTCCACAAGCTCGGCCTCCTTCTCCACCAGAGAAGTGACATTCCATGTCCCAAGAACCAGATGTGGCCGCCGAGGACCAGGTCGCCCGGACACCCACGCTCGACCACTGCCCAAATCGCAATGCACCGGACCCTTATGCTTGCCCCTGCAGGTGGTGGGTCTGCGGAGGGCGAGAACAACTTTTACTTGATATTCAAATTTTTTTGGGTAATACTGTACTGTGTGTGACTCTCTCAATACTAATATGTAAGTCAATATTGGCCTTAAGTGGCTTATTTTATGTCTTTTATGTCTACTATATTAGGTAATACAAGTTTAAAGCTGACTATAGGGGTGTTATTTCACATGCAGAGGGCTCTAACAATGTTAAAACACGTATTTAAAAGGTTGTAAAGGTTTTTTACACTCTACGAAAATATTCAATATTATAAATAAAGAATCCTACTTCCCGAAAATTCACTTGTTATGGGGGAGTTTGGAAACAATTAACCGCAATAAACAGCGGAATACTGCTATTTCTGTTATGTGCCATCGTAGGTATCAGCAGCAGCTAAAGGAGGATTACTTGAAGAGAACTGAGCAACTAACAGCAAGTGAGAACCGCAACAAAGGTGACCAATCAAACATATTCCCAACCCATCTTGTTCAGCATAGGCTCGTGTTTACCGTCCTTTCCTGTCTTAGAGGAAACCATTCACATCCAGAAGGAGTCGGCTGCATTGAAGCTAAAATCGGAGGAGCACAGTAAAGCCTGCGCAGAGCAGCAGCGGCTACAGGTAACAGAAACAACATCTGCGCTGTAATTTACAGCGTTAATTGTGAAATCCCGTACGCTCTTCCAGGTGGAGTTGGACGCGGCGCAGCAGCAAATCTCTCTGCTCCATCAACAGAATGAATTGCTGAGGGAAAGACTGGAGAGTATGAGCGACTTTGACAGCTTGAAAGAAGATAAGGCACTTTTGCAGGGGCAGGTGCAGCTCCTTAAGACCCAGCTGGAGGAGGCACAGGAGGAGAAACAGCGTCTCTGTGCAGGTGAGCCACAGATGCTGTACGTTTCTCATGCCCCCTTATGCTTTTGAAATCAGAACTGTTAGCATGCAATCAGCAGAAGGCAAAATAGATATTTTTAATTAATCATGAGTGCTACAGCAGCAATATTTACACATACATTAAGCCCTCGTTTATCGCCCTTAATTGGTTCCATACGTGAATTGCCGTCAAGTAGGACTCCTCATTTATAGATTTCATATTTTTGTAGTTAGAGCATAGAAAACTTGTTTACGACTTTCTAAATACAGTTTTTGCATTATTAGAGACCTCCAGGCATAAAATAGCACCCCTATAATACTTTTCCACCTATATTTCCAAATATGGTAGACATAATAAGAGTAAATACGCCGTTTAAGATATAAGATTCACGTGTGTGCTCGTTTATGTTGCTGTAAATTTGTTTCGGTGCTGGAGTGGCGGTTAGACAGGAAGTATACGTCAGGGGTACAGAGGTAAATTTTAGCTTGGCATGGGTTACGGCCAAAACAGCGCCAGTTGAGGGATAACTGAAACTTGTCATAAAAGCCTGTCGTTCCGGCAATTAAATCTGGTGCTTGTGTGTCTCACCCAACATTACAGGAACACTGCTGACACCTAGTGACCAGTGTAGAACAGGGGTCCCCAACCACTTTGAGGCGCAAAATTTTAAATAACAAATCCATCAATTTTGGAAATATGAGTCATATGTAGTTTTTTAAAAAATACAGTATATAGTTAGAAACCCCAAATTTATTGCATGTTTATGTTTGTTGCAAGTGCCAACTCGTCCCACTTTGTTCAACAGCCCTTGAACGCACCAATGTTGATAGCATTGCTGTAATGCACGAAAATTGCAGCTATTTATTGCAGCAAATACCTTATATATTAATACTGCAACGCCCAGTTCACCAGGAAGCATTACAAGGACGTCTTCAAGGTTGCATGTTCATCGAATGTTAAGCGCGTGCTTATTGGGACACGCGTGAGAATTCATAAGACGTCCGGTGGGATATGTTGTGGTTGTTGATGATGTGTGCGTTCGTCCCTCCCCTCTCAGACTTGGAGAAGCCATCCCAAGAGCAGCTGGCCTTGCAGGCGGAGCTCCGCAAGCTGCAGAGCGCTCGCAAAGTGGACGAAGACGACTTTGCGAACCAGAAGCAGGTGCTGCAGACACAGCTCCAGCTGGAAGTAAGTCATCCGGTGTACCTCTCACACAATGTTGGCATCGGCGCTACAGGTTTGTGTATCTAGAAAAGCATCCTGCGTCGTCTTAGGTGGAGCGAAGTGGGCAGCTCAAGGCGCAGCTGATGGAATGTGAGGAAAAATTACAGTGGATGACCGCTCATGTTGATGACCTGAAGGTGCAGATTCGCCAAACTCAACAAGGTATCCCGTGCAGCTTTGCTTTGGCTCCCTTATGAAAAGTCCAACTGGATATGCGATAAGAACCACCGAAGCTTATGTGTTCTGTTTAGAAAGGATGCTTTAGTTTGTATAGGCTGGACTTATTACTCTGCAGGCAGCGCTTCAGCCAAAGCCGACAGTTGAGCACATACTTCTCCATAAAACAACCAACAACTACTAGTCGTGTTTTTGTGATACGGTGGAACATTGAAACTACCATGGGTTGCATTGCAAAAACGGGAATTTAAGACCGGGACCAAAATCAACATCGTTTGTTCTAACAATACTATTCAAATTTGTGTATGAGCAGTAACAGAATTTTCTTTTAACGGCAATTTTTTTTTGCGCAATGAACATGCCCGTGTCCTGTTTGACCCTCGGCCTCCACCGTAGTTTGAGGAAGCGCCGACGACAGTGTGGACATAATCGGGAACAAATATGGAGCATAAATGGCGAAAGAAAAGGCTATTTGACTGTAGCTTCAAAGCCCTGGCAGACGGCCCTCACAACAAGAACAAAGTTATGGAAGGTTAATTCGAAAATGGCTTTAAATAGCATTAGCAGTGCTAGCTAGTAGAACACCTCAGAAAAACATAGGTACATTGTAGAGATCTATTTTGATCTTATTTATTGTGTAAAACTAGGACCAACATCAATTTCAAAGCGCTAAACGAAAAATGTTTCATCGTGTTTGCCTCCTCTCACCTGGCAGCTCTTGAGAATGAAGTGCTGCGGAACCCCAAGCCGTCTCTGGTCGATCGTTCCGTGTTGAACTTGAGCGATGACAAGCTGGTTCCCCCCGATATCTACGTTGACCAAGCGTTGCTGAGGCCCCAGGCGGCCTGCGGTCATATGAGCGAGGTAGAAGCGCGTGCGCAAGGTGACGAATTCCGCTGGAACGACTCCAACTCCGACCTGGAGATGCTGGCTGAAACCAACGCTCGCTTCCAGCAGCTGGCAAGAGAGGCCGAGGCTTTGGATGAAGCTTACAGGAAGTACCAGCAGGGGGCAGCACGCGCCAACTTCTCCGACACATGTCGGAAACCTTCGCATCGAGTGGGCTCTCCTCTGCTGACGCACGCTTCTGACCTCTTCCGTCCTTACACCGACCGGAAGTCAAAGACCATATTAAGATCTCCTTCTCCGAAAAAAACCAGACCACCCTCCTCAGCAACCTATGACACCAGAAATGCCTTCACAGCCACCCGGCACAGAGTGACCTTCTCACAGGACCAAAACCACAAGAGCTCCGGCCTTCTCTCGGCAGCTAGTAGCCTTTCATCCGCAGAGCCTCAGTCTGCAAGAGAGGACCTCCCCGAGGACAGACACTCATTCAGACGTCTGGCCTCCCCCAGCAGCAGGAAGCTTCATCTAGATGCGGCAGAAGGTACCAGAAAGAAAGCTTTACCTTCTCATGAGATTGTGCAGGTGCAGTGAGTGTACAACCACGAAACAGTTCCAGCTCTTTGCCCTCCCCAGATATCGTTCTGTCCGCCCTGTTCCCGGACTCGTCACATGACAGCCACCTTCACTTCGCCCCCGGGGACCCGGCGTCCAGCTCATGTGAATTCTCCCCTGAGCTGAGCCCCCCTCGGAGTCCTCAGCTCCAGAGTACGGTGCGAGACCCGCTCAGGTACCAACTGCTGCTGCTTTGTGTTTGGCGTGGACATGCAAGAGCGGGAGACAGTCACAACTAACGTGCTTTGGATTTTTGCAGTATTCCAAATCCACCCCGTGCCTCCTCCAGCTCGCAGTCGTCCCCGCAACCTGAGAGAATAAGCCTTGAGGATCTTACAGGGATCTCACCAGGTACACTGACATTTTAGGTGTACTGAAACAGGACCGGTGGCGGGCGGTCAGGGCCAGCAAGGCCTTCTCTGCTGGCCTGAACATTATCAGAACCCCTGACATACATGTAAAATCTAAATTATAGTATTTGTTCCATGAAATTGTATGGATTTATTATTTAATAGTCCACTTGGCTGCATTGCTTCCATGTAGGACAACTTCACGGGCCCATGACCGACCCAAATCATTTTGAGATTGGGTTGTGATTTTTTTATATAGTCACTATGTGGTGGTAAGAGTTAAATATCCACATCGGCCAAAAATACATTTCTATAGCTACATGAAATGGTTCGGCCCACTGCTACCGTCACCGTGCTTCAGCTGTCAATATGTGACTAGTTTTTTTTGTATCCTGTGTCGCGAAGCAGAACCTGCTTTGATGGATGTTTTTGTCCAATCACATTTCAGCTTGCACGTGTGATGTAATCTGCCCAGGGCCTTCAAAGTTAGGAGTGCCGGCCCATTTTACTTCAACTATTAGCAATAATATGATTTTATTTGTGTAGGGTTTTATAATATAATATATAAAAGTAATTCTATTGCATTATATATATATATTAAGAATGTTTTTTTTTATAATTTTGAAAGTAAAGGCTTTCCAGATTTAAAAAAACAATGAAATTGAAACATGAGGGTAAGTCTAGCTGGTCGTTTTTCAGTTTTAAAAAAGTCAGACACATAATGTAATTGTTGAGTTTTCTTAATGAATTTTGTTTGTTTTTCTTTGTTAAAAACCAAAAAGCTGAATGTGACGGCCCAATACCTGTTGGTCAATTGTAGATTTGAAGGCGGGTCATTCAATCGAAAAAAACCATTGCATTACAGACACAGCCAGACATAGAAATATGCTGCGTGGGAGCAACTGGAGAGCATCACTATTGAACATGCATAACTTGCATGTCCAGATATATTATAAATAATATTATATTAATAATTGTATTAAATAAAGCTTGAAGCCTTGCTCAGGTCATTTCAACAGATCAACATATCTAGAACACGGATTTTAAGCCTTTTTTTACTACACAAAAATGAAATCCACAGTTTTTACTTACCCGGTGGAAAAAAACACATACAGCGTCTCTTACCATGCAGGCCTGCAGCTGTTTTGTGTTAGCCCATGGCACATTCTAAAAATGTAATTTCACAAGAAAGCTCAAAATAATATTAATAATAACAGCAAGAAGTAATTTTACAAGAATTAGGTCAACTTATTAGGAGAAAAAAGTTGTTTCTGTGGCAAAAGGTATAACGTCATAATATTGTGGCAAAAAATAACGTCATTTTACTAGCATAAAGTTAAAATATAAGATATATATACATATATATATTTGGTTTTTACTGTCGTAATAATGCTACTAAACAACCAAGTTATATTGTTATAAGAAGTAATTACTTTCATAAATACAAAAAGAAAATTTACAAGAAGAAACTTTAAATAATGAAAGACTTATATAGAACAGCAGAAATTTTTTTTTTTAAATTTGTATTTATTTTTTTATATATTATATATATATAAATATATATAT